>CM076984.1:34114140-34342434 GCA_039105355.1 Benthosema pterotum
ACCCCTGGTTATTATTGGTGCTTTGCTTGCCATTCCTGTATAAGATATTAATCTTGTCGATCACAGACAGGGGGGAATATAACTTGTCTCATTTGGGGGGGCAAGAGAACGTGTTGGAGGGGCAAAAGAAACTGGTATGGGGGTGGCTTCATCGCCCATGTCGCTTCGCGCCACAGGCAATGAAATGATGAATTAGTCAAGTAAAACATCAATAATTGTTGTTGTTGAAGTTGCAACAGACACACGCAGCATGCATAAAGCTAAAGGTCTGACTCAGAGAGTTTTCTGTTTTCAATGATGCAATGCTATTGGTTTAGTGGTGCCAAAATTGTAGTTAGTATAGCAGTAGTAGTGTTTCAAAACATTTTAATTATAAGCACTTTAATTTGAAACAACTTGTGTTGTTTGTTGTTTTTCTTGTGTGTCGTGTTTGGGGGGGCACACTGGGTATTTAGGGGGGCATTGCCCCACCATGCCCATGCCTAGATCCGCTCCTAATCACAGAACTAAATAATTTCGAGGAAGCCGCCCTCATGACCCCCCCCCCCCCCATTGGGAAATGCTATATCCGGGCTTGGTTGTGAGTGAATTATGTGTGAGCGCAGTTTGCAACTGGTTCTTGCCCACATCAGGTGGCCTTTTGATCCTCACTTGAAAATTACATTGACAGGCAGACAGAATGGATTAACCACACTAATTAAATGGGACATTCCATTAAAGGATCATCTTGGATACAGATGTACAAAAATTCTGACTGGTGAATTGAAATGTTTTTAGGAGCAGACTGCCCACCCACATAGGCTGGAGCCACATCAACTGAGAGTTCTGACCACACTGAGTTATACCTGCTTCTTGTAGTTAAAAGCCTCTCGCTATTAAAAACCTGCAGCCTTTTGGGAGTCACAGTTACAGGCATCATGAAGCAAAAACAATTCCGACTGCAAAATATTTATTCATTTTGGGAGTCCACAGAACAATTTCTTTATAGCCCATTTAAAAAAATAGCAGATCTAAGAGCTCATACCAAATGTTTGGATGTGAGTTTGAAGATCTGCTACTGTCAAAGTAGGCATTTTTTTTTATATAAACATAATTATTTTTCTTCAAAATATTTTCAAATCAATACACCTATTGCGTCATATACTACCACTACTACTACTAGGCTGCTACTACTACTATACTACTACTACTACTACTACTACTACTACTAGAGCCTACTACAGCTACTACTACTACTACTACTACTACTACTACTACTACTACTACTACTACTACTACTACTACTACTACTACTACTACTACTACTACTGGCTACTACTAATTTATAATAATAATAATAATTCATTATTATTATCTAATTCACAGGCTGGGGGGGGGGGGGAAAAATGCATTTTCAAAGAGGGCAACGGCGCAAATAACTTAAGGCAACATGACAACTGTTTTAGAATTGTACATACATGTGCAGTATGCCTGAGTCCAGTGCATTTGTTCTGCCTGCTTCTGGCCTAGGACTTGTCCCTATTTGATGTCTCCATTCTCAGTAGAAGGTAGAAGAACCGCCATTGGTACTGAACTCCCATGAAACCAACGGAGTTTGCGTAACTTTGTCTGTACTCCGCACGCAGTGTTGCCAACTGCCAAAATGCACTTCTAGTGGCACTTCCAAGATGCACTAGAGTGCGCTAGAGCAGTGGTTTTCAACCATTTTCGTACCAGGGCCCACTATTTATTCTGCATTTTAGCCACCTACCACCATTTGATGTTGAGTTTAGTCTCTCTGAGAAATTTAGGAGAAATAGGCTAACTGGCAAAATGGTGCTCAAAATAGCAACATATTCGACTTATGTAGATTCTTGAAGGTAAGGTTCATTTGGTGGTCTATACGGGTCCATTTGGTTACCAATGGTCCACTCCAGGAAGGAAGGAGGACTATATCATAGGAGGAAAAAATGTGAAAAACGAGGGTTTTATTGTCAACCAATTTCGCTACAACTCACCAGCAAAAAAACATTTTCTGCCAGGAGTTTTTCCACTAATTTTGGCGCTAGGAGAGTCAGGAGAAAAGAGCTAAATATAGCTACAAATAAGGACGGATACAACATTTCCCAATTGGGGGGGCAGGAGAAAATGGTATGGGGGCGGCTTCGTTCGGCGCTAGGGGAGTCTGGAGAAAAAGAGCTACATATAGCTACAAACAGGGACGGATACAACATTTCCCAATTGGGGGGCAGGAGAAAATGGTATTGCCCCATGCCTAGATCCACCCCTGGCTACAAATAAGCCTACGCCAACTTCGCCAAGTTGGCAACACTGCTCTACAGAGCAGAGGCACGCAGAGCCTTAGAATTAGACAGAGTTGCGACATTGAGGGGACACAAAATAGTCTGGTCACGTGGCTCTAGTACTCGCGCGAGCCCATAGGCTCCAATGCATTCAGTAACTTCCAGCTGTCACTATTTGTTGTCACTATCTAATACAAGTCTATGTGGAGGAGCCGCCATTGGATTGGCGCCATGGAGTGAACGGAGTTGGCGTAACTCTGCATTTCCAAGGCTCTGGAGGCACGAGAGGTCGCGTGAGAATTGTCATTCATCTTTATCGACAGACAGCTGCTGAACTTCAACGTCAACAACCGGTTGATAATCTGTTCTCTGCTTCATTCCAGCTCTAAAAATACAGGTTTGTGGCTAGTGTTACAAAATCACACCCTTTAGGACACTAAAATGTCAAATATAGTTTCAACTTTCATGTTTAAGGTCATTTATAGGTGCTAATATGTGCTGTCGACTCGTTGAGAGCATTCTCCTGTTTGTACTAAAAGGCGAGACAGACATTATGTTAACGTGGCGGGAGAAGGTTTATATGGCGGAGCTAGCTCTGGTCCAGAGCCCCACTGCTTCTGATTCTGACTTGCATTGGAGCTCTGTTGGTCTCCGTGCATTCGGCCATTACTGCACCCGACCAGCCTCTCTTCTCTAGTGGATATATAAAGAACGTTTTACCTACTCACCAAAATAAACACGTCTTGTGTCATTAGAAAGCCTACTTACCTTGGTGGTCGCACTCTTAGCCTCCCACCACACGGATAAATTGACTTTTTGGCCAGAACGCGATCGTTTTTCACTCAAGGAAAAAATATTTCCTATGGAACTTTTCTATTGGCAATATCGGTAGAGGGCGCAAATCCTGGTTGTTTTTCCGGTGAAAAACGATCGCGTTCTGGCCAAAAAGTCCAATTTATCCGTGTGGTGGGGGGCTAAGAGTGCGACCACCAAGGTAAGTAGGCTTTCTAATGACACAAGACGTGTTTATTTTGGTGAGTAGGTAAAACGTTCTTTATATATCCACTAGAGAAGAGAGGCTGGTCGGGTGCAGTAATGGCCGAATGCACGGAGACCAACAGAGCTCCAATGCAAGTCAGACTCCGAACCAGTGGAGCTCTGGGCCAGAGCTAATAGCGGAGCAAACTGATAAACATTGTTTATTTTGGTTGCTCCAGAGTAGAATTTATAGGAAGTTTACTCTCTACTAGGACACGTTCGTGTTTTCAACCTTTTTCCATACCAGCGCCCACCATTTATTCAGCATTTTAGCAACGGGCGACCGAAAATTAAGAGGGTCCCATGATAGTTTGGACACAAAATGTACCCTTACGTGTCTGTAACTGTAGCTCTGAGAGTACAAATGGAACAATTAAGCTCCACTGCAACTATGGTGCAGACACTGCAAGACAAAATCAATCATAGAAGCAGTAGAGCTATGGACCAGAGTTGGGGGTGAACAGTCCTAGACACGGCTGCCAACTTTTGGAAAGTGCCTGGAGTGTGATCTGGCACAAAGACCCTTTGGCCGCGGTGGCGGGGGAAAAAAATGCATTTTTTTTTTACCATGATTTGACACGTTTTCGCGATTATTACCATCCATTTCCCTAAATTAAGTTCTGATCCCAAACATTACATCAATATATGTCATTATAGTCTATGTAGTTGTGTAGCAAAATCCAGCTTACAGAATATTTCGTGAAGATTCTTGTAAACCATATTTTTTCTGTTCTATGGACCCTAAAGGACACAAAAAAAGCGGTTTACATTTTTTCCCCCACCCTAACATTATTTTATCACCATGGCAACATGGCGTTGTGTATTAATCTGTCTGTATTACTGTCAACATCATTTCTCCAAATCTGCCAGCCCAATTTATACCAAATTTGGTCCAGGGGTGTATAATATGCTCTAGAAGACCCCATAAAAATGTCACCATGATCGGCCCATAGGTGGCGCTACAGTACCAAATTAAAAATTATAAATCGCGATTATTCACAAACTAATTGTCTAATTCAAATGAAAATTGCTGGGTTTTTTCCACAATGGGCTGAGACACAAGCCTGCAAATTTGACCACAATCCACCAATGGGTGGCGCTACAGTAACCCATTTAGGAAGCAGATGCATGGTCTTCACATATTAATACAGTGATTTTCAAGTAATTGCAATGTGATTCTCGTCACATTTAAGTAAATTTTAAAGCTCTGGGGAAGAACGAGGCAATAGCCTTGGAATATTTTACACTAAATAAGACCACGCCCCATACCCCGCATCGAGGGACGTGGTGGTGGCATAGTCATAATACACAAACAACACATCAAATCAAAATCAGTCCAGTTAATTTTCCCTTCTCATTTGAACATTTCACCTTCAAACTGTCTGGCCCTAAACCATTGGTCGCAGCAGTCATAGACTGCCCAAACCTGCCCATCCATCTTCATCTACTTATCCTAGTTCGGGCCACAGGGGCAACAACTCCACCAGAGAGCTCCAGACTTCCCTCTCCCGAGCAACCGGGCGACCTCCTCCTGGGGGATCCTGAGGCGATCCAAGGCCAGAGAGTCAATGTAATCCCTCCATCTGGTCCTTGGTCTGCCCGGGGTCTCCTCCCAGTGGGACGTGCCTCGAGGACCTTCCTAGGGAGTTGCTCAAGAGGCATCTGATCCTAACCAGATGCCCAAACCACCTCAGCTGGCTCCTTTCCAGGCGAAGAGGCTCTCCCGAGTGACTGAACTTCTCACTCTATCTCTAAGGGAGATGCCAGCCACCCGCTGGAGAAAACTCTTTTCAACCTCTTATATTCATGACCTTGTTCTTTCGGTCATGACCACACTTCATGACCATAAGTGAGGGTAGGGATGAAGAGTAGACAGAGAGCTTTGCCTTCTGGCTCAGCTCTCTTTTTGTCACAACAGTGTGGTATAGTGACTGCAATACCGCCCCTGCTCCTCCGATTCTCCGGCTGATCTCCCTCTCCATCCTCCCCTCACTCGTGAACAAGACCCCGAGATACTTAAACTCCTTCACCTGGGGTAATGCCTCATTCCTGGACTGTACAATCCACGGTTTCCCTCTCAATTTTCTGTATTTCTCACCTGCTCACTGAGATGCATATCTCTGTCTGGAGATGTCAATATCCACGTGGACTCACCTGACTTCAAAGCGCCACTGAATTCCTTGACATTTTAAACATTATCAATCTTACTCAGCCCGTCCATTTTCCCACCCACAGAAGGACACACTGTGGATCTCATCTGTACTACAGGAATACCACTCATAATGTCACCAGCATGGACCTTGGCTCCACCATCTTGGACCACCTAGCATCATCATGGACATTGACACCCCCACTCCCCTCAACAATGAAAAACGCTCCATAACTTTCCGGAACCTCAGATCTATTAACCCCTCCTCCATGTCCTCATTATTGTCCAAACACCATATCTGACCCTAGTCCACCCACCCCGAACACTAAATTGGTCAATGTTTACAATGACACACTCTCAACCTGTCTCAATCAACTTGCCCCCACAATGACCAAGCATGTCTCCTACACCCACTCAGCCCCCTGGTACACGGATCATCTACATCAACTAAAAAAACAGGGTCGTCAACTGGAACGGCTTGTCAAGAAAACAGGTTCATTCCAAGGCTTACAAACCGCATCTGGAACAATACAAAAATGCTCTCAACAGTGCATGCACCTCGATAGCTCAAAATGTGGAGAGCCAAATTTTGAACAGGCTATAATAGCCAAACCCAAAATGTAATCAGAGTAAAACTTTTTTAGTTGTCCCTCTACTCATCTGTTATTCAGTCCGGCAGCAACTACTCAATCCTTTAATGCAATAACTGCATCCAACCTCTCCTCCATAACCTCTGGCATGAAAACCTCCACCTGTATCCTTCACCCTATACCATCACCTTGGTCATTGCCAGTCTTCCTGTTCTCTCATTGCCAGTCTTCCTGTTCTCTCTCCACTTATCACCAATATCATAAACCTCCCTCTCCACTGGCCAGCTCCCCCTGCTCTCATCTTGCCACTTTTACCCCAATATTGGAAAAATATTGGGGCAACTACTGACCCATCTCCAACCTTCCTTTCCTCTCCTGGAACACACTGTTGCCTTTCAGCTCAAGTTACACATAGACTCCAATAACATCTATGAAACACTTCAATCTGTTTAATCTTAATCTTAATCTTTAATCTTAAACATCCTCCCACTCTGTCAGATCCTCCATCACCATGGACTTCAGTTCACTCATTTGCCGATGACACACAGTTGTATTTCTCCAACAAAGCCATCACTCCAACCAACCAATAACTTCAATAAATCAGAAATCATCATCACTGGTCCCAACCCCCTCACCAGTTCTATGCAGGATTTTTCACTCAGCATCGATGGTTCCATTGTTTCACTTTCCATCCACATCCGCAACCTTGGCATCTTTTTTGACCCACCCTCTCATTCCTTCCCCATGTCAACCATGTCACCAAAACTGCCTTCTTCCACCTCAAGAACATTGCTCGTCTCCGACCCTTCATTTTCTGCAGCTGAAACTCTCATCCACGCCTTCGTCTCATCACGCCTTGATTATTGCAAGAGTATCCTCCACAGCACCACCTCCAAAGTCCTCAATAAACTTCAATATGTCCAGAACTCAGCTGCACGTCTGCTCACCAGCACCGGTCCAGAGATCATATCACACCTGTTCTCTGTGACCTTCACTGGCTACCAGTCAAACAAAGAATCCACTTCAAAACACTCCTGGCCCCATATAAAGCACTGATCAACCTGACTCCCCTCAATTAAGTTGCTTCTTTTTATTTTACCTCTGTAGGCACCCCCCATGCAATGTGTCTTTGGGTACTCAAAAAAGCGCTATATAAGTTTCTCCTACACCCACTCAGATTATTATTAATAATAATAGACGGTGGGGGGTAGTATTATTAATGTCCAATTATCGTGGATGCAATTTCTTTTTGTCAAAAGAGAAAGTCAAGTTATTTTTTTCCATTTGAAACAAAACACTGTCTGCGCACGATTATTTAAGGTTTTTGTAGTGAATTGGTCATTTTAAATATGTTATTGTAGCGCCACCTATTGGTGGATAGTGGTCAAATTTTCATGGCTTGTGTCTCAGACCATTGTGCAAGAACCCAGCAATTTTCATTGAAATTAGACAATTTGTTTGTGAATAATCACGATTTTTGGTTTTGAATTTGGTACTGTAGCGCCACCTATGGGCCGATCATGGTGAAATTTTTATGGAGTGTTCTTGAGCACATTATACACCTCTGGACCAAATTTGGTGTAAATCGGGCAGGCAGATTTGGAGAAATGATGTTGACAGAAATACAGACAGATTGATACACAGCGCCATGTTGCCATGGTGATAAAATAATGTTAGGGTGGAGGGAAAAAATGTAAACCACTTTTTTTGTGTCCTTTAGGGTCCATAGAACAGAAAAAATATGGTTTACAAGAATCTTCACAAAATATTCTGTAAAGTACACAATGACGTGGACTAATTAACCAATATTTTATATAATTTAAATATTTATGTTCACATCAAATGCATTTCCCAAAATCCCCACTCATTTCTGTAGTCTTATTCTAAAGCAGGGGTCTCAAACTCAATTTGCCTTGGGGCCACTAGAAGCAGAGCCTGGTTGAGGCCGGGCCGCAGCCACAGCGCGTCGATGTGGGATAAAGAGTGTGTGCATATGTGGTGTTGTGTCGCACAAAAAACAAAAATAACATCTCTATAATAATATTTCTATTCCTTTCTATTTCCATTCCTTCCTTCCTTTTGATACCACTGTGCTATCTGTTTCATTCAGTAGCACATAATAGGATTATGATGATAATAACTATAATTGAACAATATTAAATGGACTATTTACTGGACAATAGAACCTACAAACAATACACCTGGACAAAATAACTGGACCAGGCAACCCATCAACAAAGTGGCTCTGATTTGATTGTGATGGCATGAATTACAACCAATAAGGAAGCAGTAACAAAATGTTTACTTTATCTATCAATTTATATTCCTCCTAACAAAGCCAACTACAGCAATTTTGAACTTATACAGCCACTACAAAGCAGCGCCATGAAATAAATAAAATCAAAAATATAGTTTGTCAGTGTCACTGAGAAACTAGTCTTGCAAACATGACGCTAGAGTAGACCATCAGAATCTTAGGCCCAACCCAACGAGCAGCATTGGTTTCCCAATAGTTGTCATGTTTTACACATGCCTAAATAGGCTTTTATTTATTTGCGCTAGCCTCTTTGAAAACTATATACCAGTTGTGCGACGTCTCATCTTTGCTGGCAATGCTGTCTGCAGTGGTCGCTCAATGGGGCTTTGAAAATACTATTCAGCACGTTCGGTTTCTGACCCCACAATGTCGCAACTTTTCTACTAGATGGCTATGATTCTATCCAGCGCAGATGTAAGCCTGCCCTGGATCAACGACAACACCGTTCACTACAAGGCAAGGGGGACACAACAGCTCGTTTTAGACTACTTACCTTAGCTCAGCGTGCTGCTTTATAATCCATGCATCCGCCCGTATCGGGCTTTAGAAAACGGCTCTGCTGTCATTATTTATCAAACCGAACGCAGTCCTTGGTAAAAAGGCAAAGTTTTCTTTTCCCTGCATGTGTTTGTAAACAAGGAGCGGTGGGTAGAGAGACGCCATGACAGGATCTCGCCCGTACTGCAGCCAATGGCGTCATTGCATTTCATCAGATTGACAGTTCAGCGACAAATCAGAATGGACTATACTGCACGGGGGGATATCCGGTTCCTCTTTGCTATTCTGTGTAAATGGCAAAGCCAGTAGGCGGGCTTTAAACAGGATCTCAGCAATCAACAGTCAATAGTAACAGACTGTTCTCCCGCAAATGCTTTTGGTTGCCTGGTCGGTTTGACGGGGGAACTCGTGGCCGTCGCGGGCCACTTTGTCTTGGCTCTGATTTTCGAGACCCGTGCGTGTGAAGATGGGGGTGTGGCGTGTGCTCGTGTGATATCCATCAAATCCGTGTGAGATACGGCCATTGCGTGTGTGTTGGTAGCAGTGGTCCTAGACCAGGGGTTTTCAACCTTTTTGACTCCAGGGACCACCATTTATTAAGCATTTGAGCCACGGACCACCATTTGAGGATATTTTAGCCCCACAGACCCCAAATCTAAAGATTTATTTTGCTTTTGTCCACAATTCCAGGCTGGATTTGGGAAACAAAACAAGCAAAACATACAAAATGGCTAATTCAGATGATGAATATTTTAACTCTTGAGAGTGTAAAAATGAAACCAAATGGACCCGCCAGGGTCCATTTGGTTTCATTTTTACGTTCTCAAGAGTTACATTTGGTTAAACAACTTAGCTGGGGACCACCTGGAACCCTCCCAAGGACCACTGGTGGTCCCCGGACCACCTGTTGAAAACCCCTGTCCTAGACCAATGGTCTCTTTTATGGGGGTCCCTGGCATATCTCTTTAAATGTGGGTCTGTGGATAATTGGTGCCAATTTGGGGGGCATTGACATAAAATACGTTTGGGAACAACTGAACTGACGCAGGCTTACATATGAGAATAGCCCACCTATTTTTGACAGATGTGTGATTATTATGTGATTATATGTCTTATTATATGTTATATGTCTTATATTGCATTATATGTCTTGCTTTTTTGTAGTTCTATTGTAGTAGGCCTAGTTTTGACAAGAACGGGTGGTGTGTTTGGAAAAGAACAGGCCACCCTTTTAAAATGTGACAGTGGTAAAAAGTTCCGGCCAAGAAATACTTAAAAAAAAATACATAGCCCAGGGATAAATATAACAGTACATTCAAATTCAGATGAAAAACACCCACAAAATACATAGTGCAGCCTATATACTCAAACACCAGGACAAGATTTAACTCACGTCAAACCAATAAGGTAGTTTATTGCAAAAAAAACAGAATGACACTTGTAGTCGTTCCCTTTTAGTCAAGCCGGCAACACAGGGCATATCAACAACATAAGAGTCTCCTTTCAATGATACAGGTGGTCCAAACTGGTGGAGTTGTAGGTTTATTCTCTATATCAGAGTCCACCAGTTCCCGTGGACCTTGAGAGAGTTCCAGGTGGTCCCCAGCTAAATGATGAAATTGGTTAACCAGGTGTAACTCTTTGAGAGTGTAAAAATGAGACCAAATGGACCCTTGTGGGTCCATTTGATTTCATTTTGAACTCTCAAGAGTTAAAATATTCATCATCTGAATTAGCCCAAGTCTGCACAACTAGAGGATGTAGAAGATGTGGTCATTTTGGCCATCTATATATTTGACTGTTTTGTTTCCCAAATCCAGCCTGAAATTGTGGACAAAAGCAAAATGAGTCTTTAGTTTTCGGGGTCTGTGGGGCTAAAATGTCATCAAGTGGTGCACTGTGGCTCAAATTCTGAAATAAATGGTGGGCCCTGGACTGGTATGAAAAAGGTTGAAAACCACTGCTCTATATTTATTAATATTTATTCTCTGTTACTTTCCACTAGGGAGCGGAGAAAGAGTCTACAGGTGAATAATGAACTGTTGAACTCAGATGGCCTTCTTGCATACATGCAGTTCAACTGAGGTAGGTGACACACTCTTAGCTCAGTTATAGTTCATATAATAGGAATTATCCTTGCATGTTTCTACTCAGCCTGGTAGTTAAGACCAGGAGGATTACCGTCCTTCCACAGGCCTTATCCTTTTTACTTTCCTCATATTCAGGGACGTATATGGCATATATTCCTTTCAGTTATAACTCAGAGCTCCTTATTTTCTCAGGTCGGCGCTGCAGGGAGCCTCAGTGCCGCCTCTTTAATGCCTTTAACCCATTGTATCCTCTCAGTAGATTGTAATTTCTGAACTTAGATTCCAGTTTCTGACACTAGATTCTAGTCCATGACACCAAATTATAGTTTCTAGCCCCTGGCACAAGGTTCTAGTTTTACTGGAAAAATCCCTTTCAGTGTCAGTGATGCTTAACATATTTCATAGCAAGGACCCCCAGAAATATCTACTATTTATCTGCAGAACCTCATCTAAAATCATGTTGTTCTAGGGATCCCCCAGAAGCAAAGAGTGAGTTAAAAATGTTTGCTTCCGAAATAATGTATTCAAAGATTTGCACCACATCTTCACAATATCTCAAAAATAGCAGAACTACAAGCTCATATCGCGCCACTCGGTGGCGCGATATGAGCTTGTAGATCTGCTATTTTTCAACAGCTAAAACACCAAAACGCAGTACAGAAAGGGTTAAAAGGAAAAAAAAACACAGAGTATGAGTGATAATTCATATAATCACATTGAATGAGAATTGAATTGAAGTGCTGGTTTCGACCTATACCGCCCAACGCCTCTATGATCACTCTCTCGCTCTCTCTCTCTCCCGAGAGTTCTCTCGAAGTGAGACAGAGAGAGACGGCTTTTAAATTCCCTGCTCTATTGGGTGAGTGCCCACACAGCTGGGTCAAGTTTAAGCTCACGGAGCCCTTGATTCGGTACTTGGGCTGCAACTAACGATTGTTTTCATAATCATTTCATTGGCCGATGATAGGAATGTCACGGTGTAAGAATCTTAACACCGTTCTTATAGTTTGCTTTTATACTGGTATTATCAGTTTCATAGTTTGACCACTAGATGTCCTCAGAGTCCTGGAACATGCAGGCCAAATCCTCAATCAATATTAGTAATAATAATAGCGTTTTAGCCCCACAGACCAAAAACTAAATATTTCTTTTGCTTTTGTCCGCAATTCCAGGCTGGATTTGGGACCATTAATCTTCTACATTCTCTAGTTGTGTAGACTTGGGCTAATTCACATGATGAATATTTTAACTCTTGAGAGCATAAACAGGAACCAAATGGACCCGCAAGGGTCCATTTGACTTCATGTTTACGCTCTCAAAGAGTTAAAATAGTTAGAACGTGCAATATTGAATGAATTGGCGCAATTTTTTTCCGCTATATTCGGTGGGCAAGCAAAGTACCGGTTTTGTGGCCCCATACCGGTAATACCGGATACCGTGACATCCCTGGCCGGTAATTTAAAAGATTAATCTATTTATCGGATTATGACACTTATTTATTTGCTGAGCTTGAGCCTCTTAGTGATCACATGGTCATGGGCCCTCCTAGCTCAGGGGCCCCTGGGCGCAATCCTCCCCTGTATTTAATTACTATTAATTTAGAACTGGCCCTTTGGTATAGTGCACACGCAAAATGATAAGAAATGAAAGTGACTCATTGTTTTACTTTCACAACTCAGTTGATTTACTTTCATTTTACTCTGAAAGCCGTACTTGGTGAGGATCATAGAACAGGGAACTGAGCTTTAATAAATGCATATTCAGTTTTTAATGCCTGCAGCTTCATCTTTGCATTCAATGTGCTATAGACCTGCGCAGTGACCTCACCGCCCCTGTTCCAGAAATGGAATCCTCATTCATTTTCCTCATAGACTTTTCGAAAATGCTTAATAAAAACACGACTGGGCCGCGGACAAAACCAACTCGGGTCGTGACGTGAAGTAGAAAACGGCAGGATACAACACTTTTTGTTTTGTTTTTCATCTGCGCAGGTCTATTTAGGGAGATTGACAGTCCAGTGGCTTCTGCCCCAATTTTCTATTTTGACCCACTGTGTATTTGAGTTTTACATCCCTGATCTAAGGGGAAGGCCTACTGGTATACAAATACCTTTTTTCAGGAGCGATTTAAAAGATAACACTTAAAGGCATTCCCAGAGCCTGGGCTCCAGGAGCCAGATGGCCCATAGTGACGAGGAGCCAGCCTGCCAGTCTTGGGAACTTCCAAGAGAGCCTTACCTGCGGATCTATAAGGCTGTGCACCGGCTTATGCGGTTCCACCATATCAGAGATGTAGCCGAGAGCCAGGCCTTGCAAGGATTTAAAAGTCATCAGTAAAATCTGAAATAAAATCAACTCTGAAACTCACTGGCGGGCAGTGGAGGGAAGCTAGGATCGGTGGAATATGATATGGCTAAAATAGATATTGATTTGTTACGGGTGCATTTTTTTTTTCTTTAACTCTTTTTTTTCCTTTGTATTTGCAGACCAAAAGAATAATGGGTAGTGATTCAGAAATACCCTGGGCCGGGCCGTTTGCATCATGCTGAGGTGAGTAGTCATTGAGTGTATATCATCTGCCCCCAGGACCCAGAGGGAGAAGTGAAGAGCTACGGCTCCATTTTAGTCACACGCTAAACCCCTTATCCCTAAATTCTTTGTCTTTTTTTTTTTTTTTTTTTTTTACTATTTTGAAAAACATTTTGTAATAGTTCAACGTGCTAATCTATTGACATTTTGTGACCTTGAAGACTGGCCATTTTACAATTGAAAAATGCTTTTTTAAAAAATGGTTTAAAAAGGCAAAGATGTTAATTCATAAGCGGTTTTGCGTTGGCGAAAATGTAGGCCCTAAAGTCACGGTGTCTGATTTTGACTGATAGACCACACACCCCCTTTTCATTCTACAACAAAACTCTTCCGGAAACTAATATGAGTTTATGCCACCAGGCACAGATTCAAAAATCTAAGGTTTCTGACAGAGCGATTTTCATTTACTACACCAGGAATTTTCAACAGGTGGTCCCGGGACCGCCAGTGGTTCCCCACCTGGAAAATTGGTTAACTCTTTAAGAGTGTTAAAATATCATCATGTGAAGTCTACACAACTAGAGAATGTAGAAGATTAATGGTTATTTTGATCTGCATGTTTGACTGTTTCGTTTTCTCAGAAATCCAGCCTGGAATTGTGGACAAAAGCAAAAGAAATATTTGGTTTTGGGGTCTGTGGGGCTAAAACAGTGGGTATGAAAAAGGTTGAAAACCACTACACTACACCAATATGTGTATATATGTGATTTGTCGAATATTTATTTATTTATTTTTTTAAGAATTAAAAAATACAGATACGCCTGCATCAGTGTTTTTCAACCTTTTTGATACCAGGACCCACTAGTTATTCAGAGTTTGAGCCACAGACCACCATTTGAGGACATTTTAGTCCCACAGATCCCAAAACTAAAGATTTATTTTCCACAATTCCAGGCTGGATTTGGGAAATAAAACAGTCAATCATACAGATCAAAATGACCATTAATCTTCCTGAGAGTGTTGCGGGTCCATTTGCTGTCATTTCTACGCTCTCAAAGAGTTACATCTGGTTAACCAACTTTCCGTCATTTAGCTGGGGACCACCTGGAACTCTGTCAAAGACCACTGGTGGTCCCCAGACCACTGGTTGAAAACCACTGGACTACATGACCGTAATTGATGATGGCCAGGGCACGGGGTATGGGGGTGAACAGCAAACTTAGGCAATTCCACATACTGTAGCTCAACTACAGACAACTATTTTTGGCATGTTTTGGCATAACA
Organism: Benthosema pterotum; assembly: GCA_039105355.1. NCBI lineage: Eukaryota > Metazoa > Chordata > Actinopteri > Myctophiformes > Myctophidae > Benthosema > Benthosema pterotum. The sequence continues at coordinate 34,128,917 of CM076984.1, forward strand.
TTATTTTGGTGGTCCCTGGGTAGCACGGCACACATTCTTTTCAGATCTGGTCTAGGGCCTAATACAAATCAGCACCCCAGACAGCTTCTAGAGAAAACACAATGACGCACCAAAATGTGCGTTGCTTTGGATTATTATTGCACTGTCAAATGCCCATTTTCTTTTCCCAATCTTTTTTTCCACAAAGCTCAGCTTACATCGGGCACATCTGAGACTTGTATCACAACAACAACGCCTAAATGTGAGTCTTTCTCTTTTTGACCTTATTTATGCAACATTCTCCTCGTTCTAGCTAATTATAAAGAACATTATATTCGCTGTATATTTGGAATCATTATCCTTTCCCAGGTGACATGCCAGCCACACCGACTATAGCTACTGCAGGGTGTTGACAGCCTCTTACTTCATCAACACCAGGTATTTAAAGTCTATGTTAATTGACTAAATGGATGATCCCTAACCCCTTATGACAGTTTTAAAATAGATAAGCTAGATGTAAATCTTTATAGCAGCTATAAATGAATGTCAAACCAAACCGAACAAAAAGCCACAATGTTACGCAACTACCTTCCTTCATTATGTTTTTCGCTGTAGATCTTGTTTAAAGTAAAGTCCTCCTGTCTGCCCACACATCAAGAGCAAGAACAGCACTAAAACGGAGACATTCAAGTCACCCTGTTTATTTAATTTAAATACATAATTTCTGTTGTGCATAGCCAAAACCGATGGTGTAAACAGGACGTGTAACTTCCTTTTTTCTTTCCCTCCCAACAGTGGACCGCAACACTGCCAGCAAAGGCCAAGGACTCTTTAAGGTACATTTTTGATTAAGTATAGCAGTGAATCTGCAAACTACGTCTATGTTCAAGTCAAGTCAAGTGAAGTTTATTTGTATAGCACATTTCACACGACAAGCGAGGACTCAATGTGCTTCAGAGAAATAAAAAGAAAAAGGAAAACATACAGTGTAGGTACAAAGTACAATACAGAGGGGAAATCAATAAATAGCACTGTACAGAGAAAGATAACATAAAATTAATATAAATTTCCATCGACTAGCAGAAAGCTAGTGTAAATAGATAGGTCTTCAGTTTACTTTTGAATATAGACGGTGAGGTTTCAGATCTTAGATTTGAGGGCAGGGCATTCCATAGTGAAGGGCCATAGTGACTGAAGGCACCATAAACAGATCTAGTGTTAATTTCTTTTATGGTGAGGAGCCCTTTGTCTGATGATCTAAGTGTTCTCGAGGGTACATAAGGATCGAGCAGTTATTCTGTTATCTTATATAATGACAACATAAGGACCTGTTGTAACAGAGTATTTCTATTGTTTCTATTCTCTTTTAATTAGGTAATAATAAAATAGACTCTTTGATGTTCATACACGCCAGGACCATTTGCTTATTTTATACTTTACATGCATCAGTATGCATCCATGTAGATCAGTGGTTTTCAAACTTTTTGATGCCAGGGCCCAATATTTATTCTGGATTATTTTGCTTTTGTCCACAATTTCAGGCTGTATTTGAGAAACAAAACGGTCAAACCTACATATCTAAATGACCCACAAGGGTCCATTTGGTTTCATTTTTATGCTCTCAATGAGTTACATCTGGTTAACCAAATTTCCGTCATTTAGCCTGGGGACCACCTGGAACCCTCTCAAGGACCACTGGTGGTGGTCCGCGGACCACTGGTTAAAAATCCCCGATGTGGATGGTTGCCATCGATGTCGTCGTGTCGACACATTTAAGTTAATCTGTTAATAAAAAGAGAGATTGTGAAGAAAACCATTGCAAAATGCAAACATCAGACAAAAAATTAGATGCAATGAAACTCATTCACAAATGGTCCCGTAGAGGACGATCTAGCATTGCCTTCATTTTGTCTGAGTTTCGCTGCTAATATCATCTGTTTGATCAGCTTCCCGTGCCACCAGGTCATGTAAGCAGATAATGTGTGTGTGTGTGGTTGTATAACAGCATATTATGTTTTTAATGGTTTTTGTGGCTAATGGTATTATGCCAAGCTGTGTCACAGTGGCCATGCAATCTGTGTGACATATATAGGCTATTTTCATTGATGTGGTCGCAGCCTATAATGAAAGCTAATGGTCATTAAGCCCATTATAAACAACTTATCAAAGCTATTTGGCCCACTCTGTAATTTGTAAGCCCACACCAGCAGAATACTTGCTGCTGGTTGTAATGATATACACCCATGTGAACTGTGCAGTAGCTGTCCGTTCTACACCCACCCAACTAATGTTATTGCCTTCAGCTGTGTTTACCTGACAAAATGTCAGCAGTTAAGAGGTTCTATCAAAGCTGCAAGCCTGCAACCCTAAAGGCCCTGATACACCTAGCAATGTTTTCAAGAAGCAACATCAATTATCAATGTTGACTTTTCACTTTCCTATACAAAATGATCAACTCCTGGTTGTTTAGAAAAGTCAGATCATTAGCGCCCTCTACTGAGTGGTCAACATTTTGGAATCCTCCAATTACAGCCCTCCTTGGTGTCATGTGATCCTTTCTCCCAGACTCCCACAGATAAACTTTTCTGAAACAACATGGCTGCTGCCTCACTGCTGTGGTCTGAAACAAGGTTTTCATAACTTTTTTGTTCTCCTAAATTAATATTTTGAGAACTGTACATTTGTATGCTCTCAGGAAAAAAAAGTGTAAAATGGGTGGGATTCTCTTTTAATGGGAGGTGTTGCCTGTTGCCATATGTCTCATCATGTTGCCCGTTGATGTTGACTTTGTTAGTTGATATTGATCAAAATATTGCTATTGTATCAGTGCCTTTAGTTTTACGTCCAATTCCTAATACTGCTCTTGACAATGAGGCTGTGAGCACACGATAGTCCGACGTCTTTTCCGCCATGTTTGGAGTTTTGGAATGGATGTGGATGGGGAAATAAAAATGGCCGTTGCAGCAAAGTGCCGCAAAGACCTGCGTCCTGGGGACGCGCGGCCAAGCAGCGCTTTGCCGCAGTACCAAACCTGGTATTGTGGACAAAAGCAAAATAAAACTTTAGTTTTGGGGTCTGTGGGGCTAAAATGTCATCAAATGGTAGTCCTCTGTGGCTCAGATGCTGAATAAGTAGTGAAAAACACTGTTCTAAATGCATTATGGGTTTTAAAATGGTGTATTGTCTTTCACACTGGGCTGGTGGATGGATGGATGGATGGATGCCTGAATTGTTAGTCAGTTAGACAGCCTTTCAGTGACTTTCAGTCTTTTCCCTTACATGATCCTTTGAGAAGCTACTGTGACAGTTCTTTAAATTGTTATGCATTGCTTCTTTGAACCCAACACAATGAAGGAGGTACGCTTGCATTCAAACCTCCTAAGCCATGACAAACAGTGGAAAAATACACACAAAAGAAAAACAGAAGTATGACTATTTCTCTTTCTTTCTATTTTCTATGTCTGTATTTGCCCGTGCTCTGAACCGTGAACAACATTCTGGTTTTTCAGGAGTTTTCTTTAAACTCTTTTTCCTTTGTTATTTTTCAGACCAAAAGAATAATGGATAGTGATTCAGAAGAACCCTGGGCCGTTTGCATAATGGTGGGGTGAGTAGTCATTGTTGAGTGTATATCATCTACCATGGGGCGGATGTAACATGTTCTATTTGGGGGGGGGCAAGAGAACATGTTGGAGGGGCAAGAGAAAATGGTATGGGGGCGGCTTAATCGCCAGTGTCGCTTCGCGCCACGGGTGATGAAGCTGTTCTTTGGTTCTTATTGTTGTCCTGCCGTCATAGGAGAGGGTAGGACGGCCGCGAGGATTATATATCGAGCACAGAGCGATTCATTACTGGCGCCGTAGGTCGGACATTCTACCAATCTTAAATAGGCTATTATTAGAACTGGCCCTCTGGTATATTGTACACACCACGATAAGAAATGAATGCAACTGATTGTTTTAGTTTCTCAACTCGGTTGGTTTTACTTTCTCCGTTTACTGTGAAAGCACTGCTGGTTAGGATCATAGAACAAGAAGAAGCTGACCATTTTAAATGGATTTTCAGTTGTTAATGCAGGCAGTTTCATCCATGCATTTATCTTGCTTTTAAGGGATTTTTTTTTGCTGTTTGCCTAGGACGTCCCCGTAAACCGGTGCCCATATGTTGGAACACAGTTGTAGCAATTTTTCTATTTTGGACCGTTGTGTATTTGAGTTGGACATACTGCTATCAGTAAATAAACTATTAAACTATTATGAGTTTATGACATCAGGCACTGATTCAAAAATCTAGGGTTTCTGACGGAGAGCCATTTGTCATTCACTACACCAATGTGTGTATATTGATGCTGTTTTTTGCACACCTATCCATTATTATTTAAAACCTTGTTTCATTTTGAACATTCTGCCATAGTCTCCCCCACCAATATTTCACTGGCCATACATTGCATGTATGTATGAGCATATGACAAATGAAGTCTTGGAGTCTTTGTAAGAAGTTATTAATCTCCATTTTGTAGATGTATAGTGCTGTTGCTCAAAATGTTGCGAGGCATTGTGAGTCCTGAATACATTAGCATATTGTTGAAAGTAGGTAAGGATGTCAGCCACCTGCGTCGCTTGTGAACCCTTCAGAGTCAAAGTGTGTCAGAAACGGGATTGTTTACACGAAAGTCTTTTCTTCTTCGTGAAGAGTTCTGTGTTTGCAATATGGATGTACAGCGACCTCCTCTCAGAGGGGGAGCAGCTTACCTCTTCACGACCCCACACACACACACACACACACAACACACACACACACACACACACACACACACACACACACACACACACACACACACACACACACACACACACACACACACACACACACACACACACACACCTGCACTTTTGCCGTGCCTATCATTGTCCTGGGAGCCTTGCCCGTGCGAAGCTGCAGATGTTGTCACATGCAGGTCCGGGGCTGAGGCAGAGCAGTCAGGTGTGACAGATCATGGAACAGCGGGATGGGAATGGAAATGACGGCTTGACCGTGTGTGTATCAGGGGCGGATATGGGCATGGGGGGGCAATGCCCCCCTAAATACCCAGTTTGCCCCTCCAAACACGATGCCATGCAAAACAAACCAAGATATTTCAAATTAAAGTGCTTATGCTTAAAATGATTTGAAACACTACTACTGCTACTAACTAACTACAGCTGTGTCACCACTAAACCAACCTCATTTCATCATTCATAACAGAAAACTCTCTGAGTCAGACCTTTAGCTTTATAAAATGCATGCTGCGTGTCTGGTGCAACTTCAACAACAACTGATGTTATTATTGATGCTTTACTTGACTAATAAAAGTCCTGTAACTGAAAATGGTATGGGTTTGACTTCATCACCCGTGGCGCGAAACGACACGGGCGATGAAGTCGCAGCCATACCTTTTTCTCTTGCCCCTCCAACATGTTCTCTTGCCCCCCCAAATGGAACATGTTACATCTGCCCCTGGTGTGTGTGTCGTTATGTGGTTGTTGTTCTGTGCTCCGGAGTGTAAGAGCTTTTCCGAGTGAGACGTGGGTCGCCTACAGAGTTCTGACCTCCTAGCTTTAGATGTGCAGTGGCCGTGCGATGCCCTCCTGAGCAGCTAAAAAAAAAACAGTGTCAGTAAGTTAAGTTCATTTGTGTCTTGTTTAAAAGTGGTCAGAGATACGACACTGGACACTACTCACGCAATTCAAGTACAAAAACATTTCTTTTTTTAATTTGTTGTTTTATTTGCTTGAACCCTGGGAGTGGGAGCCCTATATTGTGGTCATGTCATAATGGGTGAACATTTGGCCAAAATAGGAGAGACAGTCGCTGAAGATTGCTGATCTACAATAGCACCATTAACACCACATTGTTGCTTGCTTGTAGATTTCTGCTTGAGATCTTAAGGGTGGAAAAACGAGTGGACCAATTCTATGTCCATATGTCAACAACCTACTATCAGTGTTGGTCTATATTACTTAGGAAAGTAACTTCTTTACTTTACTCGTTACCCCTTAGACAAAGTAATATTACTTTACTTATTACTGGAATCGATGAGTAATATATTACTTATTACGTTATTACTTTCCCAAGTTCTCAACTCCCACCTTTGAAAAAATAGAGATGTATAACATAATCTGTTTAGCAAGCTCTTTTTACAACTGAATCCAATTTATTGGAATAATAATAGTCTCCAATCCCACAAACTGCGGCTGAAAACAAAGCCAACAAAATCAGACATTGTAAATGTCTTTTTTAGGTAAAAAAAAAAAAACATTCTACATTCTAGTGCATCTCTGTTGTTACAGTACCTGTCGATAGCTTGTAAATCTGTTCTATTTTTGCATGCAACAATAAGCTCATTTTAAACAAGTAACTTGGCGTTACTTGCAAAGTAATGCATTACTTATTACCCATTTTTGCAGAGTAATCTCGTTACTTTACTTTTTGGAGCAAAAGTAATATTACAGTAATATGTAATCTGAAATTAGTTACTGCCCAACACTGCGTACTATACTGTATAGGGGCTAATAGTACTTCACCTTGGCCCTTGGCAGAGCAAGAATACTTGCTTTAAACCCTCAGTGCAAGTACAGAAAATCATCAAAACATACAATATGTTGTCATATCAAAACATGCAGTAGCAGTGGGTTGTGTATTATGCACAGGAGCTAAGGACGAGATTGTTTTTTTCCCCTCGTTTTGGTTCTTATTGTTGTTTTTGAGTCCTTCCCTGAGGGCATTTTCAAAAAATAATATGACATCCTTTCATTCAACCGAGAGATGTGAGTAAGTTTATTGACTTTGTTTTTGGGATATGAATCATTAATTGCAATTATATTCGTTGCCTGGAGCCTGCCGTGTTAATGTGTCTGTCAGAAACATTCTTATGTTTAAGATAAATACAAACAGCTGAGCACGTGATTAGTTTATCTCTCATGAAAAGGAGATGTGTGAAGAGGATCGTCGCCTATATTTATTTGTTTTGGTGTTTTGACTTTTCACCATCCAACCCTGTTGTGTACTGCCTCCGTTCTCCGTTCCCGCTGTGCTAAACCGCTACTCATCACTATTACCGAGTCTGTTACCCCCACTTCAGTGAAATCTAATCATAAAGCATAATGTTGTTATATTGAGTGGGTGATGAATGTGGAATCTCTCCACCGTTCCGTACAAACAAAGAAAATCTGCATTCACTCCATTTTCCAGACGGCACAAGGTGCGGCGTAGATGTTGATGATGCATGGTCGTGTCTTTTGGTTGTGAGGGGCAGCGAAATATCACCACATTAACACTTGATTTCCATTTTTTCCTCAGTGATTGCTCTTCAATTCTATTTTCTGGCACATTCGTCTTTCTTCTGTACAATCGAGGGAAACTGTGAGGCTGCATAATGCTCGGGAATCCTCGTGCACAATGATGTACTGAGCAAATTAAATACATCTCTGAAATATGCCATGTACCAGGGCTTCACTGTTTTGCCTAAAAATAAAACTTTCTATTGTTTTTTTTCTTTTTCTCTGAAACCTCAATTTCAATTCGACTTTTTGGGGGTAAAACTAAAAAAAGACGATGGACAAAGTGCAAACTTCACTTTTCTTTCTTTTAATGAACATTCAAGTAGTCCTTTTTCCGCAAGTAACAGTACAAAACAAAGTGGCCATGACCTTAAATGTGCTAGTAAAGGGGAAACCACGATTTCCATTTTTCTTTTCTGAAACCTTGATTTCGATTTAATTGTGAAGCCCTATCATGTACAATATCTCCTTGCAACAGTCCATTGTAACAACCCAACCTGACAAGTGACTATTTTTATTACCATTCGGCATTAACAATAATAATGACCCAAACTCTTTTCTGAGTGGCCTTTGATATTGGTTTATTTATTTGTCATATGTGACCTGTACTCTAAAAGTCATGTCACTGAGGAAATAATCACTATTATCCGCGGTGAGAGACATCTGACAACGGATTCATACAAATTCATTCCTGGCAAACAAGCTAGGGGTGATAATTGCACATTTCTATTGACTGACTTTTGACAGCCGTCAAAAAATGAATGGGCTTTATAATTACCAGTAATGATTCCTCTCCCCTGTTTTAGCCTTTGCCAGGGCGAAGCCAAATGGAAGCTTGACATTTCTCAAAGTGCACGCAATTGATTTTGTCTGTGCTACAGTGAGAGCTGTGTGGGGAAAGGCTAACTTGATGTAACTTTGAACGGGTTGCTTTCTTTGTTTGGTAAATATTTGGCCATTTCGTAGCCTGACCTCAGTCTGAATTGTCTTTTTGTTTCACTTCATTATCCAGACTGAAGTCCCTCTCTACTACAGCAGTTTCTTGCATGGGCGTTATCAAAGCGTCCGTCTTCTGTGATTGGTTCATCCAACCAATCACAATAGTGAGGGTACTGGCTGCTGCCATGTTTGTTGTTTGACACTGTTAAGTGACAGGGCTGTCGGCCACTCAGGTGCTGTAGTCGGATTTTCAACTAGTACTAACTAGAGCAGGGGTGGGAAATTATTTTTCCCAAGGGGCAAAATGAGACACATAAAATATTGTGGAGGGCCAAGACTAAAGGCTCAATTAAAGTCTGTGTAATAACTTAATTTCAAGATAAAAGAGTAAGACCAACCATTTTGACACCAATTAGGCCCTCAATTTGTTCAGTATTTAAACCACAGACCACAATTTGGTGACATTTTAGCCCCATAGACCCCACAACTAAAGATTTCTTTTGCTTTTGTCCACAATTTCAGGCTGGATTTCACAAATAAAACAGGCAAACATAGATCAAAAATGACCATTCTTTTACAGGCTAATTCAGATGATTAACTCAGATTTTAACTCTTGAGAGTGTAAAAATGAAACCAAATGGACCCGCAAGGGTCCATTTGGTTTCATTTTTACCCTGGAGGTTTGGTGGTTTCATTTTTACACTGGAGGGACGGACCAGTCCTTGAATTGCAGGGGAAAAAAATAAGGCAGTATTTTTTAAAGTGGTGATTCAGGGCTGGAGCCAGGCTAGCCATTTCTCGCTTGTTAGGGGCCTTATTATACAAAATATTTTTGGTGACCCAATGCTTATGTTACTCTCACTACAAACAGTATCTGCACATCACTGCACAGGGGCAAGCATTCCACTGACCACACGTTGATTCTGGTGCAACCGGGTGACAATAGGCTTTGTGCCCGGGGTTCCAGATGGTGGCAGACCCATTTCCTTTTCCTGTTTTGTTGTCAGTATCGTTTTATTGCCTTGGCAGCAGATTGAACTGCAGCAGATTGTACTGGAAACATATATCCGTTCCAGTTTACCATGCATGTCTAGAGGATTTAAGTAGTTAAGTATATTGCAGTATATTGCTTTACCTTGTCATTTCTACATTATTTTACCTTAAAATCCAGCAGGTCGCCCTTGTGGGAATTTGGGAAAACATCTGTTAGATACAAGTGCATATACTAAAGGCCTATTCATACTCCCGTTTTAGGAGACCACAAAAAAAATGACAATATGGCGTCATACAACAGTGATAAGCGACTCACCACTGTCTCAAACACAACCAGGTGGTTATAGTTTGATGCTGCAGCTGTTTCCCTGCAGACACTTTGTCTGCAGGGAACTTTGTCCAGTGTTCTGGGCAGTCCAGAACTTTGTTTTTTTTTTTTATCATGAAAACAAAATATTCATCACTAATTTGTTTACAAACACAGTGCTTGTACACACTAAAGATGCCTCTATTACCTTTAAACAGAAGTGTGCATATTCCGATGCTGCTATATCTTGCGCCACCTGTTACCCCTTATCCCTAAAGGCACTTGCCTTTTTTTTTTAACATTTTGAAAGTTCATAGAATTAGCAAATTTGCAACAAATAGGTGTCACATTGGAAGTCCTTCTAATCAAGATTTCTACAGTTGAAAGGGTCATTATTGTCAGGGGACGTAGAACTATACATCCCTAGTTGATTTCAACAGCACTGGTTCATGCACACTTGACACACACACACTTGAGTGTGTGTGGTTGCTGGTCAAAGTTCATGGAATCAGCTCTTGGGCTTATAGGCGATATTGGAGCAAAAGGGCACATTTGAGGTGTTATATCTCAAGAAATCTGCAGGAGGGCATTGTAGAAAGGGTTGTAGAAAGGGCATTGTCAGGAAAAGTAGAATTAGACCTCCTTAGTTGATTTTGATAGCACTGGTTCATGCACACCTGACTGTGTGGTTGCTGGTCAAACGTTTTTTAAAATCGTTCACATAGCTGATCTAAAAGCTCATTATGTATCAATGTTGATGTAAATCTACTACCCCCCCCCCCCCCCCCCCCCCCCCCCCCCCCCAAAAGTAAAAAATTAGGCATTAGGGCCAAGGTGTGACTTGGTTTCAGTGTATAGAGTGTCTGGGGTTGACGTCTCCCTTGCAGCTATCTGGCGTGACAGATTCTGGGAGGAATGTTTGCTGTGAGTTATCTTGGCTCTGGATGCCCACCAGGCTTTGGTGGATCTTCAATTCTGTGCGAAGAGCAGAGCAGGGGCGGATGTAACATTTCCCAATTGGGGGGGGAGCAGAAGAAAATGGTAAGCTCTTAGCATTTTCTTCTACCATTTTCAGTTACAGGACTTTGGGCAAGTGAAGCATTAATAACATCAGTTGTGGTTGAAGTTACAACAGACACGCAGCATGCATAAGGCTAAAGGTCTGACTCAGAGAGTTTTCTGTTTTCAATGAAATGCTGTCGGTTTAGTGGTGACACAACTGTATTTATATATTAGTAGCAGTATAGTACTGTTTCAAATACTTTTAAATATAAGCACTGAAATACCTGGCTTGTTTTGCATGCTTGGCTTGTTTTGCATTTTGGTGGGGCAGACTGGGCATTTAGGGGGGCATTGCCCCTCCATGCCTATGCCTAGATCCGCGCCTGGAGCAGAGCAGTCTGTCGCAGTGAGAGAGAGAGGGAGAGGTATTACGCTGTCACATGGTTGATTTTAGATACAGAAATGACTTAGACCTCTTATCCTTGGGCTCACTTGTGGAATAAAAAAGCCTGTCTATCCATTTTTGTCTGCAAACTGTGTGTCTAAGTCTAACCACATTGATTTGCCAATTTTTTCCACCCAAACAGTAGTCGGAACTGTCAAATAGTATGAAACAACATATAATGGGATTTGATATCCCCCCAAGTGTTGTTTGCTGCTCTATGCTGAGCAAAATGCGTGTCGGGGTCCTGTATACAGTATATATTGGCGAAAATAGGGAATGTTTGGGCGGCAGAGCAGGCTAGCCTATTTTTGGCGGGAACGCGTTTTGGTGTTCTAAGCAATATAGCATTATTATTAGCATTACTTAGCAGTGATGGGCAGTAGCTTGTCACAAGTAGCTAAGCTACATAGCTTACTACATTTTCCCGTAACTTGTAGTGTAGCTTACTACGTTTGTTCTGGCAATAGCTTGTAGCTGCACGACTTGTTTCGAGTAACAAGGATTGTAGCTTGCTACATTTTCCCCACACACTTTTTCAAATTCCACCCATTTTTAATGGGTAGAAAACCTCTAATATACATCCCAAAACTTAAACATGCCACCCTCCTAGGTTCAAACCCACCCCTAAATTATTATAATTACGATTTTTATTTATATTTTTTTATTACTATGATTATTATTTAGAAGATTTTACATTAAGTTGAGATAGCAAGCTACAACAGGCTACTTTTGTCATGTAGCTTGTAGTGTAGCTTGCTACAATTTTCTGCGGATAGCTTGTAGTGTATCTTAGCTACATTTTTTTTTAAAGTAGCAAGTAGTGTAGCTTACTACATTTTCCCAGTAACTTGCCCATCATTGTTACTTAGCATTACTTAGCATTATTAGGTTACCATTACATATTGGCATTACTTTAGATATTGAAAAGCTCATATGCTATGAGCTTGTAGGTCTGATATTTTTTTTGGAAAACAGTTAAAATATGGCACGAATCTTAGATACATGAATTATTTTTTCAGGACAAAATGTGCTAGAGGATGGACTCAAGTGGGCAATTGATATGTCTCTAAGTGCTGAACAGTGATCTCCTGAACAATCCGTCTGTTCTGGCTTTTCACCCTAACAATGACAGGGTGAGAGAGATGTGCACGGTGGGGCCATGAATTATGAACCGCAAGTTGGATGTCCGTCTTTGTATCCGTGAAAAGACCCCCAGTCACCCACCCTCCTTCCTCAAGCTGCAGCATCGTCCCTCTTGTTCAGGGGCGGATGTAACATTTCCCAATTGGTGGGGCAGAAGAAAATTGTAAGGGGGCACCCATACCATTTTCAGTTACAGGACTTTTATTAGGCAAGTAAAGCATCAATAATAACAACAGTTGTTGTTGAAGTTGCAACAGACACGCAGCATGCATAAAGCTAAAGGTCTGACTCAGAGAGTTTTCTGTTTTCAATGATGAAATGCTGTTGGTTTAGTGGTGACATAGCTGTAGTTAGTTAGTAGCAGTAGTAGTGTTTCAAATCCTTTTAATGAAGCGCTTCAATTTGAAATATCTTTGCAATGTGGGTTGTTTTGCAGGCCTCATGTTTGGTGGGGCAGTGAGGGCATTTAGGGGGGCACCCCCCCCCCCCCCCGCCATGCCCATGCCTAGATCCACCCCTGCTCTTGTTGCTTTTTAGACTACGCCCTTAAAGAAAACGTCTCTCATGTGAAGATGACATGGCATTCTTTTTGCCCCATCCCTCCCTTCAATAAAAGATGTAACAGCTGCTTCTCAGGGAAGCAGAATTGTAAAGGAGGCTGTGCCTGGCCCTGTGCTGTCAGATCTGCACAATGACCCGCAGAACTCCTGTGCTCTGCTGCAACCTCTGCTCTCCTCTGTCATCCTCCCACTTCTCTCTCTCTCTCTCTCTCCTTAACTGGATCTGAACGGGAACCCCCTTTTAGCTTAGTGGTTTTCACCCTTTTTCATACCAGGGCCCACTATTTATTTATTCAGCATTCGAGCTGCAGAGCAGGTCCACCATTTGGTGACATTTTAGCCCCCACACACCTAACACTAAAGATTTCTTTTGCTTCCGCTCACAATTCCAGGCTGGATTTTGCAAACAAAAACAGGCAAAGAGATCAAAATTCTATGTTCTCTAGTTGTGTAGGGATAATTCAGGTGATGAATATTTTAACGCTTGCCTTGAGAGTGTAAACATGAAACCAAATGGACCCTTGCGGGTCCATTTGGTTTCATGTTTACGCTCTCAAAGAGTTACATCTGGTTAAGCACTTTTCCATCATTTAGCTGGGGAGCAACTGGAACTCTCTCAAGGACCACTGGTGGTCCCCGGACCGCTGGTTGAGAACCATTGCCTTTAGGTGTCTCAGTTATTGAAAAAATGTCAGTTCTACAAGCTCATAGCGCGCCACCGAGTGGCACTATGAGCTTGTAGAACTGATATTGTAGGTCTGTAGGTCATTTGTAGGTCTGACATTTTTGCAATATCATGAAAACCTTACAGGGACCTAAATATTCGGGACAGTATTTTAGTGGCCAAGAACCTAATTTTTATTCCCAAGCACAACATTTTGGTTCCAGGAATCACTGTAGTTTCAGGACAGAAGTCATTTCCCGACGGCTTTTAGTTCCAGGTGACAAAAGTTTCTTCAGGATATTGTTTTTCTTCAGTTTAAGGATACATTTTTAGTTCCAACAACGCCAAGAAGGTCCCTGTGATCATTTTCAAAAGGGTCTTTTGAGTTCCTTGACGACAGTGAAAAAAAATTATAGTGAAAAAAATATATTTTTTTAAGAAACTCTGAAAATGTGTGGGTAGCAACCTCTATTTCCTCTTCCCTTCTTTTCTCCACGGTACAAAAAGGGTTAAGACACACTCCCCCTTCCCCCCAGAGCCGGGGCCTGGCGGTGTTGACAGCAATGCTCTTGCTGCATCTCACATCATGGATGGATGCAGTTCAGGGCTGGATTTAGAGGGGGGCAGGGGTGGGCACAGCCCACCCAAACGTGCATCTTGCCTACCCAATGAAAGGTAATATCAGTGGTTTTCAACCAGTGGTCCACTAGTGGTCCTTGAGAGGGTTCCAGGTGGTCCCCAGGCTAAATGTTGGAAAGTTGGTTAACCAGATGTAACTCTTTGAGAGTGTAAACATATTTACACTCTCAAGAGTTAATCTATTCATCACGTGAATTAGCTCAAGTCTACATAACTAGGGAATGTAGAAGATTAATGGTCATTTTGATCTGTATGTTTGACTGTTTTGTTTACTAAATCCAACCTAGTATTGTGGTCAAAAGCAAAATAAATCTTTAGCTTTGGTGTCTGTGGGGCTAAAAATGTCCTCAAATGGTGTTCCGTGGCTCAAAAGCCGAATAAATAGTGGGCCCTGGTATCAAAAATGTTCAAAAGCACTGCTTCTTATGAAAAAACTTTGGAGTTGCCCATTCTTCCTGCCCACCCTAGTAGGGCTGGCTAGATCCGGCCCTGATGCAGTTTACCATTTAGGGCTGCGATTTGAGGCATTTAGGAGACTCTCTCCTCTCGTCCTCTCGAGAGGCTTACCAAGTGCTAAGATCGGAGTAAATGGCATGAACCCTTGTCGGGCGAAGCGACAGGGTAAACTGCTAGCACAAATGGAGTGCAAAGACAAACAATTACGTACGTGCTACAAACTAAGTAAAGTAAGTCAGAATGTCACAGCATCTGTCTAAGCCCCAGTGTTGCCAACTGCCAAAATCCAAAATGCACCTGTGGCACTTCCAAAATGCACTAGAATGCACTAAAGCATTGGGTTTTCAACCATTTTCATACCAGGGCCCACTATTTATTCTGCATTTTAGCCACGGAGCACCACCGTTTGATGTTGAGTTTAGTCTCACAGACTAATTTAGAAGAAATAACTGGCAAAATGTTGTCAGAATAGCAATTCTTCTAAATGTGTAGATTCTTGAAAATTAGGTAGTTCGGAAAAAGGTAATGTATAGCGACAAATGCGCCAAGTTGGCAACACTGCTAAGCCCCCTGCTCCTCAAAACGTAGGGACCCCATGAGCCCCCTACTTGAGGTGTTTTTCAAGTTGGGTCCCCAGCTAAATTACTTTGATGGATAGGAACCAAATGGATCCTTTACGACGAGTCTATGTGGATTATGGAACCGAGAGTTAAGAGTTCAGTAATCATACTTCTACTTCAGTGATTTTTTTTCCCTCCACCACTTCTAAATATCACAGGACTTGGCATTGCTGGACCATGTCTATCTAAATAGCATTCAGCCAGAAGGGCTCTCTCTCTGACGGGTCTGTCTGAGGACAACGGATCAAAAGACATCACGCCATGCGATGCCGCTTCAGCCCTTAACGGGGAAGGAGGAGTCGGCGTGTCTTGAGTATTTCTGAGTGCTAGCCTGTACGCCGCTGATGCCTTGTGATGTGCGCCTGTCACAGCAATGAGGCGTCACGTTGATAGCTTGTCTTGCTTTTCATTGCAGTTGTCAGCTCTGATTGTTACCTGCAGATGATCGAGGCCCCAGAATGCACCGGGGACGTGTACGTTTGCATGGGTTGGGGCTCTAACGTCAGCCCAGCCTGCTCCTACATGCTTATTGCGGTGCAGGCTGGACATTTATGTTATTATCATTATTATTATTATTAAAAGTACACAATTACGTGTACCTGCCACTAGCTAGCGGACCTTGTAAGCGTGGTCCACACAATTATAGACCTCAAGGCAAACTCTGCTGTGTGTAATTGGTTTTAACTCCTGAATGGAAGGCTGTTTTTATCAACCTATGACCTATTGCAAGTAAGAAGTGGTGTGTGGGTGTGGTGTGGGTGTTGCGTGTGCGTGTGTGTGTGCGCGTGTGTCGACAACAATAAAGTTCTGAACCATCTGCAGAGCAAAGTGTCTGTCTGCAGCGAAACAGCTGTAGCTTGAAAGTACAAGCTGTGTGTGTGTGTGTGTGTGTGTGTGTGGGGGGGGGGGTATAGCTATATACTGTATATACTGTATATACCAGATATCAATATATCTGATTGTGGGCTAAAAAGTTACATAATACGTAATTTAAAATAAACACCCCTATAGGTCGAACTCCGCTAATGAACAAACAATGATGGACATGAAATGACAATCAGACTCTGACATTATATGATGTCAACATGATTGTGACATATTTGAGCAGGTCACCAAGTTCACTGTTACACCACGATGCTGGAGTGACCTATTTTGTGTGAAGGAGTGGGGGGTACACTGGGCCCAAGCTGGAGAATTATGTGTACCACTACTTCCTCACGATAATTCCATGATTAAACCACTATTAAAAGCTTGTGATTGTAGGATGATGGGGAAACTGTTTATCAGCATGCGGGTACAGTTGCAGGGTGTAATTATTGGATGACTACGCCATATAGATTTCAGACTACAGCAGCACAGCACATACAAAAGCGAAGCGGCACCATATGGTGCGAGTGAAGAAGGCAGCAGGGCATAGGAACGGGTGAAGAAAAGAGAGAGAAGGCGTGAAAAGCCAGAGAAGGCGTCTGTGAGAGGAGATTGAGGCCACGTTGAGGTTTCTAATCTCTTGAAAATGCACGAAAATGGAGCCCTATGTGTCTGCTACCTCTGATGTCCAGTTGCTGCTGGGGGAATGCATATGTTACAACTGGTGACCACGGCTCTGCTTGATTATTAATTGGGTGGTTGGTGGGTTCATGTAGTATATACATGAACCCACCAATAGTACAATTTTAAACCATGGAAAGTTCTCTAGATCTTGTTCAGCTTTTTAGTATGCCTGGCTGTATGGTAAACAAATATTAATATAGTTAAACGGTTTGTGTGGTCTAAGCTTACTAAAGAAGGAGAGTTGCAAGTTGAAAAAAGAACAATCCGGCTTGTGAACAATAATTAAGCGTGCAGTACATGATGGAACATTACGCTAATAGGTTAGGCTAAAGGTTATTGGATTATAAATGGCGGAACGTTCTGTCATGTGAGTGTTTTGTGTTAAAAGTGGATGGGCTGTATGTACAGTATGCGTTTTGTGTACACAAAATTGAGTTCAATAACAAAATGATTCGATGGGGGACATGATTGAAGTCAGCCATTGTAATAAACCAGCCTAGTGATGTCATTCTTCTTTCCATGCTCCCATTTCTTTCCAACTTTTCATGCCGCATTAGGAAAAGTCCCATGACCTATTGAGCTGAAAATTGTGTGGGAGAAAATCCATAATAGAGGATAACCCTGCCCACTATTGAACACACCACCGACTAGCATCCAGCAGCGTCAACAGCACTGAATAACAGGGTTGTTCAAATGCTCATCATCGGCCATGATTGCAGTATACAAGGTTAACCGGACTCACTCCCCCTGTCCAGTTTTCTCCTGAACAAACAGGGTAATATTCAGAGAAATGTGTGATTTTTTTTTTTTTTGGTCCGGTCATTAGGGACAACCAGTCTCTAGAGTTCAGACTGTTGTTGCTCTGGGGAAATAACAGCAGTGGGAGAAGTACACAGATCTTAGATGGTCTATTTTCAAATAGCTACAGTATAAAATGAGTCTTAATAGTTGGAAGCACTTTCAGTTATAAGTAGGGCTGTGGAATGATGAATTAAAAACAGATTAAGCACATCTTCTAAATGAATTTAATGATTAATCACCATTCGAACTTTGTCCAAAATATGTAGATGTGTTAATTGCGTTCAAATTTTTCAGATTAATCATCAAAATGAATTAAATGCCTGTTGTTCGTGGGTCTTGGCTGATTATTCGGTGATGCTGGTTATTTCTGCAGCAAGGATGGACCCAATTTAGCTGGCTAGCATTGAAATTAGCATCTTAGCATCCAAGATGGCTTCCCAAACAGGATTTGAATGCAGCGTGGTTTCCCGTGGTGAGTCGACAGTTTGTGTGTGGCTCCTAGGTCCTGAGCGCAGCAGCAGTATTTGGTTTATAAAACAAATTCAATACACACTTCAACACATTCAAGGGAAAGGGAAGTGGATAACTGATTTGGAGTGTGTTTCAGGGCTGGATCTAGAGGGGGGCAGGGGTGGGCAGTGCCCACCCAAACGTGCATCAGTGGTTTTCAACCAGTGGTCCAGCTAAATGATGGAAAGTTGGTTAAACAGATGTAACTCTTTGAGAGCATAACATATATTACACTCTCAAGAGTTAACATATTCATTATATCTGATTTAGCCCAAGTCTACACAACTAGAGAATGTAGAAGATTAATGGTCATTTTGATCTTTATGTTTGACTGTTTTGTTTCCCAAATCCAGCCTGGAATTGTGGACAAAAGTAAAATAAATCTTTAGTTTTGGTGGTCTGTGGGGCTAAAATGTCATCAAATGGTGGTCCCCCTCTGTGGCTCAAATGCCAAATAAATAGTGGGCCCTGGTGTCCAGAAGATTGAAAACCACTGCTTCATATGAAAAAGTTTGGAGTTGCCCATGCCCACCCTGCCATTCTTCCAGCCCACCCTAGTAGGGCTGGCTAAATCCAGCCCTGGTGTGTTTTGAACTGCATGGGGTCCTTAAGTCTCACAAAAAACGATGGCTGTGCATTTGCTGGTTGCGCCACACACATGCCACGATTTAACCCAGATCTAAATATATATTACCCTTTTGTCCGGACCCTCGATTCGAGTTTCTGACCGAAACTGTAGTTCCTTACACCAGATTATAGCTGCAGCAACATTCTAGCTTTTGACGCTAGATTCTACAGTAGCTTCCGACACTAGATTCTAGTTATTGACACTAATAAATTATAGTTTCTGATGCTAGGATCTACTTTTTGACACTAGAATCTGTTTCTGACGCTAGACACTAGATTGATGGACACTAGATCAGTTTTTCTGAAAAACTGTGTTCCTGTGCCAGTGATGCAGAATTATCCATATTTGCTGCAGACCCACATCTGAAAACATGTTGTTCTAGGGATCCCCCAGAAGCAAAATTTGAGTTAAAAATGTATGCTTCCAAAATAATGTATTCAGAGATTTGCAGCACATTTTCACAATTTTTCAAAAATAGCAGAACTGCAAGCTCATATCGCGCCATTCGGTGGCGCGATATGAGCTTGTAGATCTGCTATTTTTCAACAGAAAGGGTTAATAGACATAGAGGACTTTGTGACAATCCAATCGCCGGTGAAAGTGCAAACATCCAACCAAACAACATGCAGATACGTCGCATCTCAATGTGTGAAGGCATGAAGCGCTGATCGGTGCGAAACCCACTGCTGCTGACTCAGTGCCATTGGAGTTGCTTACCGATATGCACTGAATGGCACATAATCCATTCCCAGTTATAATGTACTTTGAAATTGCACTTGACTTGGAATTACAGGACGGAAGTCTAGGGGGGGGGAGTTAAGCACTTAAATAACTCCCAGTGGTGCAAAGTAACTAAGTACATTTACATATTATTGTACGTAATGTACTTAAAGGGGAACTCCACCCATTTTCAACATTCTAATATGTCTTTAGTATACCCTAGAGGTGCTGGGTGGACATGATAAAAAAGTTCCCCCATTGTGTTCCCAAGAAATGGAGGTCTGAAGAAAACCACTAACATGGTGAAACATCTTGATGACATCATCAAGATGTATTTTCATCAAGTTAATGGATTTCTTTAGGCACTTCTTTTTTCTGAGAGTGTACAAATGGAACCAAATGAACCCGTTAAGGTTCATTTGGTTGCATTTGTATGCTCAGAAAAAATGTTGAAAATGGGTGGAATTCCCCTTTAACGCAAATCACTGAGATAATTTTCAATAACTTTACTTCAACACTACTACATCTCATATGCAAATATTGTAGTTAATTTGTAACAGAGTTTCAGTATTGTTATTCTTACTTCGGTAAAACATGTTGAGTACTTTTTTGACCACTGCTTGAACCTGTTATCCGTAATATGAGAAATTGAAGCTTATGCCGAAAATAGGTGACAGACTAATTGCACTGCGCTGTGAGCTTGCTTTCACCATCAATAACAGAACATTTACTAGTACAGTGCCCTGTGGTACTCCAGTCAACCATACAGGGTTAATACGTTTCCACATTCAACATACTGTATATGTTGTTTTTTCACAATCCTACAACGTACACTATCAGGTGTAAAATCTCAGTCTATTAGAGAATGTAGAAGATTAATGGTCATTTGGATCTGTATGTTCGACTGCTTTGTTTCTGAAATCCAGCCTGGTATTGTGAAAAATAAATCTTTAGTTTTGGGGTCTGTGGGGTAAAATGTCATCAAGTGGTGGTCTGTTGCTCAAATGCTGAATAAATAGTGGGCCCTGGCATGAAAAAAGGTTGAAAACCACTGATGTAGAACACAGTGATGTCGTTTGAACATTTTTGCAGAAAAAAAAATCAATGCAAGGTTTGCTTTGTTAACAGAATTTAGAAAAAAAAAATCCAAGAAAGCAGAAATAGGCTTGTTTCCAATGTCCTTTTCTT
Source organism: Benthosema pterotum (assembly GCA_039105355.1). Taxonomy (NCBI): domain Eukaryota; kingdom Metazoa; phylum Chordata; class Actinopteri; order Myctophiformes; family Myctophidae; genus Benthosema; species Benthosema pterotum. The sequence continues at coordinate 34,149,381 of CM076984.1, forward strand.
TCCAATTCTTCAAAACATTTAACTATAAAAAGTTGAGGAGAAATAGTGCTGTCCTGGCACTAGTAGGCATAAAAGGGGCAACTTTTTCCTAAGGAGGCAGTTGGTCAGCTGCCTGGTGGTCAGCCAGGTGCAGGAGCAGGTGTTTGGGCACTGCTCGTCTCCGGCTATCTGCAATCACTTCAAGTTTTTACCCGGTTTCCCACTTGACTATGAATTTTCCAGTGTTACGTGTAACCAATTCCACCCATTTTCAACATTTTACTTAATTAATACATTAATTAATACACCTTAGAGATGTTTTGTGTACATGATGAAAAAGTTCCCTCCATTCTGTGTTTCTAGAAATGTTAATGATTTTTCTTTTAGTACCTTTTTTTCTGAGAGTGCACGTATTTGTACACAAATTGAAAAACGGTGATAAGAGTCATAATCCGATTAATCGATCAAACGGTTAAATAATTGGCCATTGAATCGATTTATGAAAATAATCGTTAGTTGCAGCCCTACTACTACTGTAGCCTTGCATGGGGGCTCTGGTCAAACTGAGTAGAGGATTTAACGCAAATGTAAAAAATGTAATCATAGTTACAGAAACAATTGTCTGGATAAACAAAAACAACAAATTCTCAAAGGGTGATATGAAATGGCGTGGCATGTTTTTTTTTTTTTTTTTTTTTTTTTTTTACCTCCGAAACGGTATCAGCGAAAGAGGGGAGGGAGTGAACACAGGTGGGAAAGGAGATCAAATAAGAAAAAAGAAAATACAAAATATCTACATGTTTACATGGTGCCTGAGATAAGACATAAAAGGTATGTGTGAGCGCAGCAGCAGATGTACTGTATTCTGCGCCTGATATACAGTACTTACGAGCATTAGTTAAGGTGCTAGAAAGAAGCAAACTCAAAACACGCCGATGCGTTGTTGTTGTTGTTATGCGTGTCCTGACAGAAATATCAGAGAGGGCCTCTGGCTGAATGTTATTTAGATAAACATGGTCCACTACCATCGCAAACGCTACGAACGATATTCAGATAGCATGTTGTTTTAATAGACCTTATACCAGCTTGGTCCGTGTTGTTATTTTACATTCGGTGAAATGAAACATAGTGTCGCCACACACTATATTAAACATGCCCCCAGGTATAGTGCAAGCAGCTTCACCGCAGAACACAACGTTGTGGTTGGGGCGGCTTCATTCTCAAACTGCGCACACAGTAACTACACTAGCTAAATATTGGACAAGGGAGCGTGTCATTATTACAGTCTGTCTTGTTAAATGTATTGTTTTCATGTACATCGTAATTCGCAACGCATGCATTTAACCTTTAGGCAAACTAGGAGCTGGTCGCAGGTAAACTAATCACGAATTGTCCTACAAGATATTTATGTCCGTAGAACAGTGGTTCTCAGCCAGGGGCTCAAGGACCCCCATCAGCGGCTTTCCAGGGTCTTCCGGCTGGTCCCTGCACTAAATGGTGGAGAGTTAATGACCACATATAGGTCCAATTGGATTCATCTTACGCTCTGAGGAGTTAACTTATTGTTAAACATCTCCATGATGTAATTTACTGGAAGTCTACTCGGTTAATGTAGAACAAGTGGTATTTTGTTTAACATTCTCAAATTTGCAATAATAACTATATTACAATGTAAATATAGGCTCTATGTTCCTAGAAGCTAAATCTCATATCTGTTCCTCAAATGCAGAATAACTGACCTTGATATGAAAATGGTCTGAAAACCGCTGCATGATGTGTTAGAAAGAATTACATTTTATCTCTTCATCCAAGTAGACTCAACGCAGCCTTGCTTGTTCTTCCAACGTAGCAGATGGATTTTCTATAAATTTCACAGAGCACAGACCCCCCCAACCCCCCATATTTCAGTTTCCTTGACAACCCATCTAAACAAGGAATGGTCTCCCAGACAACGGAGCGGAGCGTATCACCAGAATCATGCCGCGCAGTGCATGTTCCTGTGTGTTTTCCAGCAAAAAGGAGGTGAAAGAGGGAGCGTCGAGCAGTATTTTTTTCCCCTCTCCAACATTTTCCCTTCAGAGTACTACAACCCTACGGCCTTGATTAAATTATTCACTGTACAGAACATGTATTACACCCCCACCCACAACCCATCAAAATATGCACTGATGGAGCGGTAATGGAACAATAGCCTAATCTATTTAGCCGGGGCTCTTATTCGCTCCGAACCATTATCCTGATGCATTCCAAGATAACACAGTAGTCTATTACTCTAGCCCATTTTGTCCTGACTAGATTCTATAATTTCTGACGCCGCATTCTAGTTGCCGACACAACATTGTAGTTTCTGACGCTATATTCTAGTTCCTGACCCTATCTTTATTCTAGTACCAGGTGCTAGATTCTAGTTCCAGACAATAGATTATAGTTCCAGACCCTAGATTCTAGTTCCAAATACTAGTTTCTAGTGTTAGACGCTAAATCCTATTTTTTTATGTTAGATTCTAGTGTTAGACGCTAAATCCTATTTTTTATGTTAGATTCTAGTGTTAGACACTAAATCCTATTTATGTTCCCTCGCTCCCGACGTTAGATTCTACTTTTCGACGACAGATTCTATTTTTTGACGTTATATTCTAGTTTCTCACAGTCGATTCTATTTTTTTCTGGGGAAAAAAAGCTATTTTCCTGTCTCAGTGATGCTCAACATATTTCATGCCAAGGACCAGCAGAATTACCTATAGTTGGCCGTGGCCCCCCCATCTGAAAACATGTTCTAGGGATCCCCCTGCAGAAGCAAAGATTTGAGTTCAAAATGTTTTCTTCTGAAATAATATATTTCGCGCCACATCTCCACGATTTTTCAAAAAATAGCAGACCTACAAGCTTGTAGATCTGATATTTTTCAATAGCTAACATATAACACATGAACGTGTTCAGAACGAGTACAGAAAGGGCTAGATACACTGAGAGAGAACACGAGGCTGGGATTATTTTCATTAATAAAACCATGTCCTCTTTTGGAAACAGAAATCATTTTTTTTCTTCCCTTCCCTGGGATGGATGTGGACTGTCTGGCACATGCTCCTCTCCTCCACTTCTCCTCTCCTCTGCTCCGAGTAAAACACTCCCGACACAAACAGGCCTGTGAATTCAACCCCTACTCAGTCTGGCGTTATTGACCCATCCCCACATCCGTGGACAGCTGCATCATCCCCGACAGTGTCGTGTGTGTGTGTGTGTGTGTGTGTGTGTGTGTGTGTGTGTGTGTGTGTGTGTGTGTGTGTGTGTGTGTGTGTGCGTGTGTGTGTGTGTGTGTGTGTGCGCGTGTGTGTGCCGGATTTAGCCAGCCTTACGAGGGTGGGCTGGGAAAAAATAGCAGGGTGGGCACTGCAGGGCAACTCCGTATGAAGCAGTGGTTTTCAATCTTTTTGACTCCACTAGGGCCCACTATTTATTCGGCATTTTAGCTATGGAGGACCACCATTTGAGGCCATTTTAGCAACCACAGACCCCAAACACTAAAGATTTATTTTGCTTTTGTCCACAATTCCAGGCTGGATTTGGGAAACCGAACAGTCAAACATACAGATCAAAAATGACCATTAATGTTCGAACATTCTCTAGTTGTGTAGACTTGGGCTAAGTCTACACAACACTCTTGAGAGCGTAAAAATGAAACCAAATGGACCCTTGTGGGTCCATTTGGTTTTATTTTTACGCTCTCAAAGAGTTACATCTGGTTAACCAAACAATTTAGGACCACCTGGAACTCCCTCAAGAACCACTGATATTATGAAAACCACCATTACCTTTCATTGGGTGGGCACCATGCACGTTTGGGTGGGCTCTGCCCACCCCTGCCCCCCTCTAGATCCGGCCCTGTTTCTCCATCTCCTCCGTGCTCACCGTACTGTAACGGTAGTTATTATTACAAAGGATCATTTCGTGGCTAGCTGCCGACTGGCTGGGTGAAGAGAGAGAGAGGCCATTAGCCGGCTGATTGTGCCCGTTGTTTGCGTTTTGGGGTGCCATCTCTCTTCTCGTGGACGGTTGGAGCGCTGGAGACTGTTATGCTTACTCGTGCGTGGTTTTGGCGGAGCCATTGGAAATATATAGCACTATCTATACAAAAAGCTCACACTACGCAACGGGGTCAAAAACGGAATGCGGTGCTTGAAGACAGAGTACGTTTGCTGCTTGCAGTGGCGTGCACAGATAGACGCCAAGGGGTGCTTGAACACCCCCAAGTGGCCCCTCTCTGGACCAACATGCCCTTTTAAAAGCACTCTGTTTAAAAAGAAAATACATTTGAGAAAACAGCACTTGTCTCAACACTGTAGCAATACAAAAAAAACTACCAATTTGTGTCAGAAGATGGCACTGTTGTCCACAAGAGTCATGGCCTGTTTTAGAGGGATAGAAGGGAATCTGCTCTTATTCTAAGGGACTTGAGTTTGAAATACAGTCAGTGGAGAAGAAGCCATTATTCTCTTGTTGTGTGTTTATTTTCTTCAAACCATTTTATATAGCAGTAGCCTAATGTGTTTGAATAGTTGTACTTGTAGATGCTGAAATGCAGTTATCTATGCGTTTTTAACCCCCCAAAACCCCCAAAAAATTTCAGCTTGGCCGGGCGGCTGGGATGCTCTCCTGCTAACATTTGAGCACCTGTCCTTCAAAATCTTTGTGCACGCCACTGGGTGCGCGGCATCGGCGCGGAGCCAAGTATAAACACGTCACGGTCGCAGATGCTGGAGGTTTGATGCTTACCTGGTATCCTTGGTTACTTTGTAGCGCGTAATTCTCCATCGCTCTCTATTTATGTAGCCAATTACCCTGTCATTGTTTGATGACTCTGCTTCAGGCAGTTTATTCACATCGTGCATTGGTTAAGTCGCCTTTGATAAGAGCCTCTCTTCTTGGCTGCGTACTCGATTGTAAATTGCGTTCAAGAAGAAGACGAGAGGCAAGAGTGAAGAGAGCAAGTACCGTTGAGTGCTGGCTTCTTTCATTTTTTTTTAAGTGAACAAGCAGTCACGAAGTGACTTGTTCACTTAATTGATATTGACTGCTTTTCGTCTTCTTCTTTTTCCGCCAGAAATAGCTGTTCTGGCTGAACCGTGCAGTCGGTTTTCGCGAAAATTGGTAATCTGGTAGAGGGTGATGCCAAACGGTGATGATGCGAAGCCTGTGACCACTGGTCAAATGGTGGCGCTATAGCACTCAACTGAAATTGCAAACTTTAAACACTTATAACTCATGAACTGCTTGACTCTCAGAAATGTAACTTATATTCACTTATGCGTCTGCTTATGCCGAACAACTTTTGTAGTCTGACTTTTGACCTCTGACCTTTAGATGAACCGCCATCTTGAATTATATGTAAAACAGTTAAAATGTCTCTTCTCCTACAATCTTTGATCAAAATGCATAACAATGACCTACACATGAACTTTGGAGCCATACAAACATGGGATGGGTGTGAATCATGTTTTTAGTGAAAAAAATGATTTTTTTACGAGCCAATGAAAATTGCTCGTTTGTGAAAATGATTCTAATGCCCCTAATCTACACATGCAGCGTAATCTGCTTCTGATATTTTACAGTTTTGTAGAAGGGGATGCCAAATAGCAGCAAAACCAGTCTTACTCCAATTGCTCAAATGGGGGCGCTATAACAATTCTTTGAAACTGAAACATTTGAACAACCACAACTCGGGCCTCGTTTGGCCAAAAATCATGGGACTTGTTTCTACATGTTCCTTGATTCATGTGGAACGCATCTGTAACTTTGACCGGTAAGCTCCACCCCCAGAGTGTCTGCCATTTTAAGCAGTTTGAAAAGTGCTCATGCCTGATTTTCTGCCTGGATTTTTGATCAATTTGCATGACACCTGCTACATGAGAACTTTGGCCCCATCCGGACAAAAGTTCCGAAGCAAATTTGTTTTCATCAAAAAATGACATTTTTATAAGCCAATGAAAATTGCTGCTTTGTGAAGAGTCTTGTAACCCAGCCAACCGCTTACCTCTGACAAACATGGCAACCCGCTTACCTTCCACCAACCTGGCAATCCACTCACACATATGACAGTTCTCACTCACTCCACTCCCATCTTCACCCTCTGTGGCAAGATGGCCGAAATGTTTGATACATGTGCAGCAGCTCCTCTCTTCTCCACAACAACTCCTTTGTACTAGACTTTACTCCACTCAGCGGTGAGTTAGTTGGCTTGGTATCATTAGTTTGATCATTGGTTCACTTATTTGATTATTTGATGTATTTGATTTTGAGTTATTTACAATTGTTTTGAGTTATGTTTGATTTCATTATGTGGTTTTGAATTGGCATTTTTGTTTGAAAAGATACTTTTAGGTAAATCATTTTGTTTACATGATTGGTCAAGCTAAAAGTTGGTTTTAAGTTAAGAGAAATGAATTCATGAATTGATTCAAAGATATTTAAGATGACTAAAACATTAAGTAGGGCTACTAAAGATTAAAAGCATGCTAATATGGAAACAATTTAAATTAATGAAAATGGATGAAAATGATCAATGAGTGAAATGACTTGATCTTGATCACATCAAGTCATTTCGTCATGATATTTGATTTAATTTATGTTTTATATTGCTTTGTTTGTACAACAATGGGAACTGATGTAGACACCTGGCCCTCCAGGCCAGGTTTTTTTTTTGTGTGCCCAGAACACCTTGGACCCAACATTGGATGGTTCTGGAACCGGCTGGTTCCAGACCTGGCGAGCCGACCCAGGAACCCCACCTCAGACCCACTCAGTCTTTGTATGTAGTTCATGGTTCTCCATCAAGGAGAAAGAGACTTGACTCACAGAGACTAAAACCTTGACTGGACTTAAAGGCCCCCCATTCTTCCTTTTTTTATTTTCTACACCCAAATGTACTGTGCTTCAATACAAACAAGGTCAATAATAATTTTGTGTTTAAAACTTTAATACTGCTTTTGTGTCTCATTGGTTTCACCCCATTCTATTGAGCTCCTTTGCCGAATCTAGTTACTTCTGGTTGTACGCAGTCATTAATGGTTATTTTTACAATTCAGTCAATTATTCAATTATTAATTAATTACTTCAGTTATCCATTGCGCCACTAGCTACAGTCTTCTTCTGCTTGTTTCTCTCTGGCAACACTGGAGCAAGTATATTGTGCCAGATTGTGTGAGAGCAATAAGCATGTGGAACTTATGGAAGCATGTGAAATATGGTCTTCCAATTTGCAAGGCGAGTTTTCCATTTTTATATGGCTTATTGTGCATATAGTGCTGTTTGCATATTGTCAGACGGTTTGGTGGTCTTGCATGTATCTGTGATGTGATGATGTGTTACGAGCATGTCAATGTGCAAAGTTCGAATACTTGGTACCAAGATATAAAAGCTCCCATCATGTGATGAATGAGTGGCAAGTGTACACCCACATAGGATATATATATATATATATATATATATATATATATATATATATATATATATATATATATATTGTGGTGTCTCACTGGGGATCCAGAGCCATAACTGTGTTTCCAGGGTAACAGGTCAAACAGGAACAGCACGGCCTGCCCACGGACGTGTCATAGAGGGAGTGTATGTTCCCAAGTCACTCCTCCGCCAGCTGCGCCTAATACAGCCGACTCCCGCTCGTTACCAATCAGCAGCAGCTGGGCACTATATAAAGCCCACACAAACAGTGCAGCAGTATAGACTGGTTCACCTCAAACCCTGACAGGCGGCGTGTTTGTTTCTTGGCTCTGGACGGTAAGCTGAACACACTCTCGCTATTAGATAGGTGTACTTTTAAAGACATTGTAAACTGGATGTTAACACTTCTCTGTGCTCCAACCTAATAGGCAACTACGAGTGGGGTTGGAAACACGAACAGGAGCTTGTGTCCCCGTAACCTGTGCCCGGAGAAAAACCCTTTGTTTACATTGGACGTACCTGGAGCTGGATTGATGCAAGGACAAGAGGAAGCCTGAATCTCCAAGCCACCCAAGGTCGTAAGAAAAGACTATTTTTTTTTACCACTTAATGGAATTAAAGCGGCACTGCCTAGAAGTCGCTAAGGATAAAGATTTTGTTTGAAGACACAAGTTGACGTTAACTGAAGAGGATATTTTTTGTTTCACGTCGTGAAAGAACTTTATTTGTCCCTTTATTCTGCCACTGAGTTTGTAGATCAGCCCAACCCCCCGCCGTGTAATTGAGTATAAATACTTACTTGAGCACTTACCTGACGGCCGAACCCACGGGGTCCCTACGAGGTGCTCTTTCGTCCCTAACTAAAAAGTATTTTCACTCTAATTACTTACCTCCGAAGAAAGTACTTTACTCTAATTACTTGCCCTGTAAAGTACTTTTACTCTAATTATTTTCTGCCTAAAGAAAGTACTTGTACTCCAATTACATAGCCTGTAAAGTACTTTTACCCAGATTACTTACCTCCTGAAAGTATTTTTACTCTAAATACTCAAACCTGTAATTTGAGCGCCCTGCTTTCAAAACCACCCCTGGAGGACCCCAACCTATGCTAATACTTACCGGACACCTGAAAGAGACCATACTTACCTTTCCATACCGCCTCCACCCCCCGAACCCTAGAAGAAAAGAGATCAGTTGGTTGACAGCCCAGACAGGAGCCTGAGGCCCCAACTACTACTCCACCTCTCATGTAGACTCACCTAACTTTGTTCTCTCGCCCCCTGCAGTACGAAGACTTCTGGAACCCCCTACACTTCTTGATTGAACTGTTAACCATCCTTGGCTGCTGATTGAAAACTGGCAATTTATTTACGTTTTTTGTTAATAAACCAAAGGGGCGCCACCGTGCGTCCACACACTGGTACTGTCTCTGTCCTCGATTTGTCTCAGACCTCCCACAATATATATATATATATATATATATATATATATATATATATATGAAAATTGCTCGCTTGTATCTTTTTGACTGTCCCTATTCGGCCAAGTTGTCACTAGTGACAGTTCACAGCTCAGCTCACCACTCACTCAGAGCTCACCAATCATTCACTCCGTCACACCAGGTTGCAATCACACACACCACACCCCCAGTATAAAGCCAGTACTCTGTCTCAGTCAGTGAGGTGCACATCACTGGCTGGGGACAGGTCTGTATGCTCTCCTTCTCTCAAACATTTTCCCAAACATTGCAATATAAAGCATTATACTAACACAGATTAACATCCTTTTAGACCTACATACAAACCCCACAGGTGAGCGTACTGAGCATGAATGAGCTGTGAATCTGAACAGAATTGGTGAGTTTTGTTTTGGAAACATTTGTTTGATCCGTTTTGTTTGGATTTGATGGTATAATATTGACATTATTTGTGAATACTGATTTTTGTTATTTGAACTTGTAGATCAGTTAGTTGTTTTATTGTAGATGTTTAATTTGGCCTTGTTGTGTTCAGGTTTTTCCAGTTAACTCTTCGACCGTCTGATCATGGTGACGATGAAAGTGAAGACAATGGCAAGCTAACCCAAAACAAACCTACTGTTCTGTTTCTGTCCTAACCTGACGGTAGGACCCTCCATGTCCAAACACACACTCTGACTACTGACTACACACACACTGACTCTCAATGACACTGATCCCGGATGAACTTTGGACAATTGACTAAACACTGACTTGGGTCGAATCTATGTTGGTTTAATTTAATTAATTTGCATTTGTTTATTTGGTTTTTGGTTTTCATTTTCTTTTCATTAATTCAATAATAATTTAATTAAGCATAATTTACAGTGTCCTGTGTTCTTTATGGTTCATTATAATTTCCTTCTAAAAACTACCTACTTCTGTCGCAGTACTGGTCCAAAAACATATTCTCACAAACTATACTCAACAAAAATATAAACGCAACACTTTTGTTTTTGCTCTCATTTTTCAGGCAATGGACTTAAAGACCTAAAATTCATTCCAGATATACAATATAGCCATTTCTCTCAAACACTGTTCACAAATCTGCCTAAATGTGTGATATTGAGCACTTCTGCCTTGTTGAGATAATCCATCCCACCTCACAGGTGTGCCACATCAAGATGTAGATGTGACATCATGGTTAGTGCACAGGTGTACCTTAGACTGTCCACAACAAAAGGCCACCGTTAAATGTGCAATTTTTCTTTGCCTTATTGGGGGTATGGGACTCCGAACCAGTCAGTATCTGGTGTGACCACCATTTGCCTCATGCAGTGCAACACATCTTCTTCGCATAGAGTTTATCAGATTGTCAATTGTGGCCGGTGGAATGTTGGTCCACTCCTCTTCAATGGCAATGTGAAGTTGCTGGATATTAGTGGGAACTGGTACACACTGTAAAAATGGTAATAACACATTATTACCACAGTATTACCATTTCGACTCGATCATGGCCAAATAGTGACAACCACCATTACCATTACATTGAGTTTTACCTGGGTTACATATGGCTTATTGTGCTTGTCATACTGCCATACTGTTAACAACAATGAAGGAAATTATTCAGTCTGGATAGTTCAGTCAGTAGAGCGCCAGACTTCGGAACAGAATGTTGTGGTTTCAAGTCTGGCGACTGACAATCCAAAGCGCGAGTCTGTCAGTCTTCAAAAACCCTACCCTGCTCCCACAATTAGCTGATGTACACTGTGTTCCAACTTATTATGCAAATCATGTTTTTGTTTGATTTTCCCAACATAATTGATGCAAATGATATCAGCATAATTTTCAAGTCATTAGCTGTCAATTTATATTTCAAATGTTATTGAACAAACCTCCTAATGAAAACAGAATTTAAAAAATAAATTAAAAACTTGGAACAGTGCGTTTCGCAGTGTTCCAAATTATTATGCACATCATAGTTTCAAGACATTTTCTTGTTTGTAAAGAACTGAAAATAGTAATTTGTTGAATTCATAGCAATAAGGAGGTCATATGTACTGGGGAAAAAAGCTATTTCAATCCAAAACATGTTAACAGGTCCAGTTACATGTTAACATGGGACCCCTTGTTTGATAGCAGCTTGCGTCCATAAAACTTGTGAGTTTATGGAGAGTTTCTGCTTGAATGTCTTTGCAGGATGTCAGAACAGCCTCCCAGAGTTGCTGTTTGGATGTAAACTGCCTCCACCATCATACTGCACATTTTTCAAAACAGTCTTGTTCAGTGATGAGTGCCGTGTAACCCTGGATGGTCCAGATGGATGGAGTAGTGGATGGTTGGTGCATGGCCAGTTTGGCCACCATGTCCCAACAAGGCTGCGACGTCAGCAAGGAGGTAACGGAGTCATATTTTGGGCCGGAGTCCTAGGGAAAGACCTGGTCGGCCCCTTTAGATCTTTCGCTCGAGGATGCTCCAGACATTCTCAATAGGATTGAGGTCAGGGGGGGTGGGGTGGGGGCCACACCATGATTTTTTTCCCCTTTTATGCCCATAGCAGCCAATGAAGCTGAGGTATTCCTTGCAGCATGAGATGGTGCATTGTCGTGCTTGAAGATGATTTTGTTTCAGAAAGCATGATTCTTCCATTTTGTACCGTGGAAGAAAGTGGTCAGTCAGAAACTCATCATACTTTGCAGAAGTCATTTTCACACCTTCAGGGACCCTAAAGGGGCCAACCAGATCTTTCCCTAGGATTCCGGCCCAAAACATGACTCCGCCACCTCCTTGCTGATGTCGCAGCCTTGTTGGACGGCACTCATCATTGAACAAGACTGTTTTGAAAATTGGTCTTCGTGTACAGTATGAGGTTGGGAGGCAGTTTACATCCAAACAGCAACTCTGGGAGGCTGTTCTGACATCCTGCAAAGACATTCAAGCAGAAACTCTTCATAAACTCACAAGTTTTATGGACGCAAGCTGCTATCAAACAAGGGGTCCCATGTTAACATGTAATTGGACCTGTTAACATGTTTTGGATTGAAATAGCTTTTGTTTCCCAGTACATATGACCTCCTTATTGCTATGAATTCAACAAATTACTATTTTCAGTTCTTTACAAACTAGAAAATGTCTTGAAACTATGATGTGCATAATAATCTGGAACAGTGCGAAACGCACTGTTCCAAGTTTTTAATTTATTTTCTAAATTCTGTTTTCATTAGGAGGTTTGTTCAATAACATTTGAAATATAAATTGACAGCTAATGACTTGAAAATTATGCTGATCATTATTTGCATCAAATATGTTGGAAAATCAAACAAAAACATGATTTGCATAATAAGTTGGAACACAGTGTATTTTTCAAGTTCAGGCTCCCATGTTACTGTGGCTTGCGCGTATTGTTCTGACTCCTTATTGCTGCTTGCTTGTTCACGTCTTATTGCTGCTTGCAGCTATATATTTTTTGGATTCGCCTCCCTATAGACGGTTTTCACAACGTTTTTCTCTAGTGTAAACCTATTCGTTTGCCATAGGAACCTACGTTTTGGGTCGTCAGCTTAGTTTGGGCCCCAGGACAAAATGGCAACTGTGATTGGCTAGCCCGATCACATGACAGAACATTCAGAATGGCAACATTAGCACAGGATATTTTCTGTCTACACCAAATTCCTTTTATTGTTTTATTCACAATGCAGAGAAATAAATACATGCATTCTTTATTATTGCATAAATTCCAGCGGGGGGGAGAGAGAGAGAGAGGGAGAGAGAAAACGGGTACAGTCTCTCCCTGTAGAGCAGGGGCGGATCTAGGCATGGGCATGGGGGGGCAATATCCCCCAAAATACCCAGTCTGCCCCCCCAAACACGATGCCATGCAAAACAACCCAAGATATTTCAAATTAAAGTGCTTATATTTAAAATGCTAAAACACTACTACTGCAACTAATTAACTACAGCTGTGTCACCACTAAACCAACAGCATTTCATCATTGAAAACAGAAAACTCTCTGAGTCAGACCTTTAGCTTTATGCATGCTGCGTGTCTGTTGCAACTTCAACAACAACTGGTGTTATTATTGATGCTTTACTTGACTAATAAAAGAACTGTAACCGAAAATGGTATGGGTGCGGCTTCGGCGATGAAGCCGCCCCCATACCATTTTCTCTTGCCCCTCCAACATGTTCTCTTGCTCCCCCAAATGGGACATGTTACATCCGCCCCTCCTGTAGCGCCTATCCTGGTGGAAGCACTGCGTCTGTTTTTGTCTTCTCGTACAGCTCATAGCGAGGATTTAAAAAGCCTGGGACTTGAACATGTCTGAAACAATACAAGCACACTTCTAAAATCCCATGAAGCCTCATGCTGTGTATATATGTAGTAGACGGAGGGCTGTTTTAATATAGCAAATTCATATTTGATGAAATCGGTGGGTGTGCGCATGTGTGTTTTATCAGCCATGGGTAGAATATACCCTTGCGGGATTTGTCTCAAATTTAAAGGAACGCTTTCATGAGAAGTTCTTCTGAACTTGCAAAAGAAAAACCTTCCATGTACTGTAAGCCCTTACTTTTGTCACCTTGAAACCTGAAAGGAACGTGGCATTATGTCTCAAACGTTTACGCAAACATGACTTGTAGTCTTTGTCTTTTAAAATGGCAACGTCACAGTGAAAACATGACCGATTGACGGCAACCTTTGAGTTTCACAAAAGCCCACCTTTCTTCTATTGAATCTCAGGGCCAAGTCGTCTTGACAGCCTAATGGACACAAAAGACAGGGTATAATTATGAGTTACTATTATTAAAGACTAATTCTTAGGCTATACTGCAACGGAGGCAGGCGATAGCACAAAAACGGAAAACAACTGGCTGCTTTGCCAGGAATAATTCCCCCATACTTTTTTTTAATATGGCTTTGGCATTTTCTTTTGGCATTTGGCATTACAAAAATGAAGCAGTAGAATCTGTACGTGTCGGAGAAAACTTGGTGGAAGTTTTTTTTTTTTTTGGAGCCAGTTCCCCTGGTTGGAGATAATGAATTATCGATGTCATACTTTTATGCGTGGCCAGCTCTCCCTGTAGAGAACACGGTGGAATAACAGAGGACAGTGAATGTTCTTGGCAGCCCCGTTTTCTAGGAGATCATTCACTTCCCCAGTACATACTCAACGTGGCCCTGTACAGGTGGTGGTATTCAGGGACGGATACCAGCGTCCGCCACATCTGTCCGCGCTGTTTGCAGTCATCCTGTGGTCCTGTGTTGTATCGCTGCCAGTTTCTGTAGACATTTTCTTTTCCCCAGCATCCTTCCTTATAGCTTCCACCCTCTGTTCTACTGTTCACAACATGCCCGCCCCCAACCCCCTGTAACAGCGCCAGGCGGCCCAGATTAAATCAGGCTTAAATTAACCCTTTGTGTAGTGTTATGGTGTTCAACGCTACAAGCTCATATGAGCTTGTAGATCTGATATATATTTTTTTTTAAATTGTGAAAATAATGCGCAAGTCTAAGAATATATTCTATTTGACACCTGATTCTCGTTTCTGACTAGTTTCTAGTTTCTGTTTCTGATGCTAGATTCTGACAGATTCTAGTCTCTTTTTTTAATCTAAGTTCCTGTCTCAGTGATGCTCAACATATTTCATTCCAAGGACCCCCAGAATTATCTATATTTGGCTGCGGACCCCCCATCTGAAAACATGTTGTTCTAGGGATCCCCTAGAACAGTGGTGTCAAAGTCATTTGGGGTGGGGGCCGCATTGGACTTAATGTGACTTCATGGGGGCCGGAGCGCCGCGGTGCAACCAGTCGCAGACCGGCATGCACGGCACACACATGTTTATGTACACAGCCGTTACTTCTATACAGTATATCACACAAGTCATATTTATTATTAAGAATAGCTATTAATATATATTAATGACTTTTCATTATTGTTTTTATACTTGTAGCCTAGATTTAGACATTTGCTATGAAAGATGCTATTTTTATTTACAGAGCATCAATAAACCATACGAAAATAGCATTTAAATTTCAAATACTAAATTTAAGTAAGTATGTATATTTAACTAAGTATAGTTCTCGCTTATACACCCTTGTACTGTTGAAGTATAGTTCTCTCGGTTACACACCCTTGTACTGCCGAAGTATAGTTCTCTCGGTTACACACCCTTGTACTGCTGAAGTATAGTTCTCTCGGTTACACACCCTAGTACTGCTGAAGTATAGTTCTCTCGGTTACACACCCTTGTACTGCTGAAATATAGTTCTCACTTTGCAGTGCCAGCAGCCTAGCCTGGTAAAACGACTCCCCCTGCTGGACAACATGCATTACATGCAGTTCAGAAGAGAGCTCAAAAGCATTTCTTTAAACGATCATAACTTTTGATAGGAACGTGCTAGAGACTTACTTTTTTTTTTAATAGACTCAGACATTTTTGCTCTACAAGCCTGGGGCCGGATTAAATCATCTCGCGGGCCGGATCTGGCCCGCGGGCCTTGACTTTGACACATGTGCCCTAGAAGCAACGATTTCAGTTCAAAATATTTTCTTCCGAAAGAACATATTCAAAGATTTGCATCACATTTTCACAATTTTTTTCAAAAATATCAGAGCTACAAGCTCACAGCGCGCCACTCGGTGGAGTGGCGCGCTGTGAGCTTGTAGTTCTGCTATTTTTCAATGGCTTAAGTGTAACCTAATGCTTTGACTGCCAAAAAACGGGTTCGGCACACAAAGGTTTAAGACATATTTCCATCTCGCCGTGTTAGGACGTTCTGATCCTTGCAGCATGCCGACGTCTTTTTGTCTTGAGTCCGCGGGGTGCCACTGAAGGATTACCTCCGCGGGGCCCGGGCGCGGCTGATGATTCACTCTGTTTGATGTCCATGCACGGTGAGGGAGAATGTTGAACGCCGAGGCTGAGGAACACGATCTCACGGCCCGCAGAGCCAAGTGAAATGAGTATAGATGGTGGGTGTCAATCCCAGAGGGGGCGAAACCGGTCATCTGGAGAAGAGAAGATGTATGAGCACATGAGGCCGGGTAATTCCCACTTCTTCTTCTTCTCCGCCGCCGCCGAGAGAGAATCAGCCTCCGCCGAACAGATGACATTCCCTCCTCTGGCCTGTGACGGACGGATGGACGGAAGTTTTCTCCGGGCCTCCTCCTCCTCCTCCTTCTTGTCCCCGTCTAACCGGCTCTGGATTGGCCTCTCCGTCTCTATCTTGTCTCTCTCGGTCTTTATCACTCAGTCACATTGCCTGTGTCGCGTGCGTGGAAACCATACATGTCCACATCCGTTATTGTCAGGGAAAGGATAAAAGAGCATTTGTTTCCAGTGGATCCACCATTCAGGGACCGTTTATAACCCACACAAGGAAGGGCTCAGTAGGCCCGGTATTCTTTTGTCAAGCGGGCTAGAAATGTTTTGATTTTTTTTTTCATCTTTATCATCTGTGTTACTTAGATTTATCACAATCAACAGCCAATGAAGGTCAAGAGGCCTCTTTTCAGGGCCACTAACTGTGCAGTCTCCCTGAAGTGAAGGGTCCCTGGGCCATGGCTCCACGGCCGGACCAGTGGATAATTTGGCCCTGGATCCGTTGTAGGTATTATGTACTCACAACCAGGGCAGGAATTTCATGAAGGCCATGAAGGCTGTGGCCATGGGTTATTTCTGCTGGCTTCACCTTGGAGTATACTGTATAAGATCCAGGGGGAAGCCTTAAAAAAACTACACTGGGGTGAAAACTCTTCACCTGAACGGGCTTCACCCTGGAGTATGTTTGAGTCTTTAAAGTATAGGCAGAGTTAGGACATCTCCATTCACCTCCATGGTAACCGAGGGTGTTTATTGGCGCTGCCAAAAACTGGAAGATAGGAGGTTTCTGCCTGACCACGGCAATGATAATTGCACCCACAGACCGACCCAAGTAGGTGCAGACAGGGAGGACAGACGGGCAGGCATAAACACAGGATGAGGAAAAGACTAACAGACAGGCCACACACACACACACACACACACACACACACACACACACACACACACACACACACACACACACACACACACACACACACACACACACACACACACACACACACGCGCACACAGTCTCATCTCTCTCTCTCCCTCGCATGCCCACACCCTGCCTTTGATTTGTGCTCCACATCGTGAGTCGACCAGCCGTTGCTTCTCAGTGTTACAAAGTGAAGGGAGCAACGACCCAACTATCAATCAAGATTGAGAGAGGAGGGGGAGAGTGAGAGAGGAGAGAGGAGAAAAAAACCTCCTCAACACCTTTCTCCCCGCCGAACAGGCACGCTCGCTATTTGTCAGGCGATACGCAGCGTCCTCAAGGTCACGTCTGACTGACAGCAGCGCTAGAGCAAATGTTGGACACCTTCGGATGCAGGCTTTACAAATTTGTTTAATGAGGAATTGATTTCTGCCTTGCTTTCCTCTTTTTTTTTTAACCGATTGTGTCCTGATCAGATTCTAGTTTCTGATGCTAGATCCTAGTTCACAGCGCTAGATTCTAGTTTCTGACGCTAGATTCTAGTTCCTCATGCTAGATTCTAGTTCACAGCGCTAGATTCTAGTTTCCGACGCTAGATTCTAGTTCCTCATGCTAGATTCTAGTTCACAGCGCTAGATTCTAGTTTCCGACGCTAGATTCTAGTTCCTCATGCTAGATTGTATTCCCCCACGGTAGATTCTAGTTCCTTTCAGTAGATTGTAGTTTCTGAAGTTAGATTCCAGTTCCCGACACTAGATTATAGCTCCCGACACTAGATTCTAGTCCACGACACTAAATTCTAGTTTGTGACACTAAATTCTAGTCCCTGGCGTGAGGTTCTAGTTTTTCTGGAAAAATCTCTTTCTGTGTCAGTGATGCTTAACATATTTCATAGGAAGGACCCCCAGAAATATCTATTATTTAGCCGCAGAACCTCATCTAAAAACATGTTGTTCTAGGAATCCCCCAGAAGCAAAGATTTGAGATAAAAATGTTTGCTTCCGAAATAATGTATTCAAAGATTTGCACCACATTTTCACAATTTTTCAAAAATAGCAGAACTACAAGCTCATATCGCGCCACTCGGTGGCGCGATATGAGCTTGTAGATCTGCTATTTTTCAACTGCTAAAACACCAAAATGCGTTCCGTACAGAAATGGTTAAGCAGTGGGGTTGGGGAGGGTGGGGTTGTCCCCGGGGCATGGTAACAGCAGGTGGTTGGGCTCCATGCGAGGTGAAATAATCAGGAAGAAGTGAGCGAAGGAGAGTTGTTGGCAGGGCCAGATCTAGAATGGGGCAGGGGTGGGCAGGGCAGGGCCCACCCAAATGTGCATCCTGTATGCCCACCCAATGAAAACCCAATGGTTTTCATTCTCCGGATGAAAACCACCAGTGCACGGTTGAGAGAGGTCCAGGTGGTCCCCAGCTAAGTGGTGGACAGTTGGTTAACCAGATGTAACTCTTTGAGAGCGTAAAAATGATTTTTACACTCAAGAGTTAAAACAGTCACCATGTGAATGTAGAAGATTAAAGGTCATTTTGATCTGGATGTTTGCCTGTTTTGTTTCCCAAATCCAGCCTGGAATTGTGGACAAAAGCTGAAGAAATCTTTAGTTTTGGGGTCTGTGCATGGGGCTAAAATGTTGTAAGATGTAAAATATTGGGCCCTGGTGTCAAAAAAAGATTGAAAAACCCCTGCTTCATTTGGAAAAAATTGAGTTGCCCATCCTGCCATTCTTCCAGCCCACCCTAGTAGGGCTGGCTAAATCCGGCCCTGGTTGTTGGTCACACTGAGGGGAAAAAAAGAGGAAGTGAGATTCTCTCACGTCGATTCAGGGATGACCCGCTGTGAGCTGTTTAAACACACATGACTTTCCACTGGACTGCTGGGAATTGAACAGGCATGCGTTGCCTGCCGCCGTAGCCTGATGTGATTAGGGTCTGTCACTGTTATGAGATTTCACTTGCCAGTGTATTGTCAGGCAATTAATTGCAATAACGATTCCACTAACTTTTTTTTTGGTGTTGAACGCTGGCATTACATCATACAAATTCCATTTATATTTGGCTTTTTGAACTTGCACACAGGGCGTTTATGAAAAATAATAACAAATCATACAAATACATGACAATTATGACTTTATACTTTAATAGTAGAAATGTACCCGCGGGGTGACTTGAAGCGACGAGAGGGAATCCGTGTTGGAGAGGGATAAACGATGTTCTTAGTGGTTGTTATTCTATTGATTAATCAAATAATTGAAATGCACATATTTTGTTTTATTTTTTTGTTGCTTCAGGGTTTTTTCTTGTATTCAGAAGTGAATTGACCTCTTCATCTTTCCTGTTATGTCTACATTTATGAATTATTCTTGCCAAAACACCCACTCATTTTCTCTTGAAGCATGTAAAACGCTCTCTCTCTGGCCACTGTGATACAGTATGTCTTGTACCGAAGTCTTAACAGAACTGGGAAAAAAAAACTTTCGGGTACACACCCCCAAAACAGAACAGAACAGAACACCACCTCATCTACAAATTATTCTAACTCTGAACGGTGTTAAAACGATGGCGAGATACAGTATATTGAATCCAGGTTGTCTGTGTGCAAATGCTTCATTCCATCATGCCTCGGACAGTAAGGAAAGATGAATAAAAGCATGAGGCTGCATGTTTGAAATAATAATAACAGTATCCCGCCGGACGGGGGCAGGTTTCGGAGCATCTAAGAAAAACATTTATTCGTGGCCGATGTAGTGAATACAGGATGTTGTTTAAGGGGGAGAAGAGAGGAGCCTTGACAGAAGTATTGAAATACAATTGATGGATTACAGCACTATCGATCGCTTAAACACGGGGATTTACCTGCCGTTGACTTGAAGACGCAGATAAATCATCGTCATCGTTCCTATTCTGTAGGGTAAGGTGGGGAAAATGCCTACCTGAGAGGATGTCATCACGTTACGGGGGCTAAAGAATGGACTTGCCCTTGCAAGACTTCGATAATAACTCACGGGAGATGCTCGGGGGTCTTTTCTAAATGGGTTAATGAAATCTCAGCCTTTACCCAAGTGAGGAAGGAGCTATTGATCCCACTGCGTGGGTGGAAATCCGATGCCTTCATGCCAATTCAGATTAATCACTAGGAACACTGTATGACATCGGCTCGCATAAAAGCACCGTGATAACCACCCTCCCTCTCTCTGGAAAAAAAAAAAGCTATGGAATAATAAGGGGAAAGATGACTCAAAGGTGGAGAATCATTTCAGCCAACCTGGGGGGGAAACGGATGTGCTTACCAATCAGTGTAAAGTAATATAAGTATAAGATGGTGGGAGGAAGGGAAGTGGGGCAAAATAATGAGATCCTACTTTTTATCTGCTGTCTCACTTCGCCATTCATCTGGCCAAATGAGAGGCACTTCATCTTCCGGCATACGTTCATCCACGTATGGAATAGTAATGTATAACATATAATAATACCGGATGTCTATTGTGTCTCATCCCTCTTTGATTTGGCCTGATGATGATGGAGCTCGGCGGTGGGGTCTGAGTCATCCAGGAAATCTGTGTTTTTTTGGGGGGGTCAAAAAACGATACGGATATTCCAGCCAGTGTTGCCAACTGTCAACTGTCAAAATCCAAAATGCACCAGTGGCACTTCCAAAATGCACTAGAATGCGCTAGAGCAGTGGTTTTCAACTGTTTTCATACCAGGGCCCCACTATTTATTCTGCATTTTAGCCACAGACCACCATTTAATTTTGAGTGTATTCTCTCTGGCTAATTTAGGAGAAATAACTGCCAAAATTCTTCTACATTCTACATTTTCTAAATGTGTAGATGCTTGAAAATTAGGTACCGGTATTTGTATCTGGTAGTACAAACTAGTAGTAATGTTGAAATATACCTGGGCCTTCTAGGGATATATACTGTACATGGCTCATGTCCATGGTTCTGAACGGACAGTGGTGAGGTCAGTAGGCCACACTTGAAAGAACAGCTCCCTTTATATAAACTGTGATAGATGTAGTGACTGGTGCTGAAAGGACAGCTCAGTTTACAGGTGGTGACTCTGTCCATGGTGCTGAAAGGACAGCTCCCTGTATACACTGCGCTAGATGTAGTGACTGGTGCTGAAAGGACAGCTCCCTCTATACACTGCGCTAGATGTAGTGACTGGTGCTGAAAGGACAGCTCCCTGTATACACTGCACTAGATGTAGTGACTGGTGCTGAAAGGACAGCTCCCTCTATACACTGCGCTAGATGTAGTGACTGGTGCTGAAAGGACAGCTCCCTCTATACACTGCGCTAGATGTAGTGACTGGTGCTGAAAGGACAGCTGCCTGTATACACTATGTTGTAGTTTCTCATGTAGTATAGTGAATGAACGACAGTACCCTTTACATGGGGTGGCTCTGTCCGTGGTCCTGAAAGGAAAGCTCCCTTCACCCATTTTCAGGTCTTCATTAACGCTCACAATAATGTGGTTTGTGTCTCAGAGGAGACACAAACGCGCTTACTTGCTTATGGCTGTCCATCGGTTTCGATGATGACGTTGCTCCGGGAATGGTTTATTGAGAGGGGTTGCGTTGATGCCATTGCATGTGGCTGTGCAGGCCAATGCGTGAGCCTATTAGTCTGCCACATATGGGGCAGATGAAGTCCACAGATGAGGGGGGCTGCCCTGCAGCACGCTGGTGTCGCTGTACGCGCTGCTGTCTCCTCCTCTCTGTGGTTTGTTCCTGTAGGTGGAGGGTGCCCTTGTGACTGATGGAGCGCCAGGTGTTTCGATCGGCAGCAAGGTCTTCCAGTGCAGAGGGTTGGATGTCACAGCGCTTCAGGAGGGTCTTTATGTGGTCCTTGTAGCGCTTCCTCTGTCCCCCAGCAGACCTACAGCCTTCCTGGAGTTGGCCATAGAGGATCTGCCGGGGGAGCCTCTGGGCGGGCATGCGGATTACATGTCCCACCCAGCGCAGATGTCTTTGTGCAAGGAGGACCTGGATGCTGGGTGTTTGGGTGCGATCATAAATGTCCACGTATGGCACTCTGTCCTCCCATGTCAGACCCAGGATGCGTTGAAGGCAGCGGATGTGGAATCTTTCCTGGATGACTGAAAGGGTCCAAAATGGACCCTAACGGGTCCATTTGGTTACATTTTATGATCTCAAGAGTTATAGATCTATAAGGGTCCATTTGGTTAGCAATGGTCCTTTCTAGGAAGGAAGGAGGACTCTATCATAGGAGGAAAAATGTTGAAAAATTAGCGTTTTATATGTCGCCTGTCAACCAATTTTGCCCCAACTCACCAGCAAAAAACCACTAGGGGGGGGGGCACAATTGTGCCAAGTTGGCAACATTTCAGTCATCCAGGAAATCTGCTTTTTTTGGAGCAATTTTATGTTCGGCTGCCAGGGTCGGAAAACGATTCGGATATTGCTTCCGACAAGCGAGGATGAAGGGGCGTTCGTTGGTGGTGCAGGGGGCTTTGTCAGGAAGGTAATAAAGGAAATGTTATGATTGACGTGCCTACGAAAACCTGGACGACGTTGTGCATGCATGTCACTGGTGATTTATGCCACGTCTTCAGACTTCCAGGATGAACCGGCCCGGCCGGGTAACCGGAGCAGAGAGAGAAGAAGTCCGGCCGGCTGGCGGGCGATGGAGGTCGATGTCTTTTCGCCGTGACATTGTAGAGACTATGAGAGCTGCCTGTTTTCTCTCCCGTGGAGTAAGAGACGGCCAGGATTTATGGAAATGGCGACGGGGGAAGTGTTGAGACGGATTGGGGCTGATCATTGTCTGTCCCGTGCAGCAATCAGGCGGAACCCCCGCAGGGCTGAATTTAAAGCAAATGTGCCCTATAAATCTCTGGGCTTTCTCTGGGCAGCCTAATGAAAACTAATAGACAGCCAGTGAAAGGAGCTATCCATTCTGCTGGTTCCACAGCCCCAATAACAGGTTACTTTCCTGTTGTGTGTGTTTGTGGATGTGTGGGGATAACTATATGGTGTTTACATGTAGTTTTCTCTCCTGGAAAGGCACTTAAAAAAGAGTAAACAAGGCCAGGTAAACTTAACAATTTCTGTACTGGACGCATTTTGGTGTTCTAAGCATTATAAATCATAAAAAACCTTGAACCTTATATACTTTAGCTATTGAAAAATAGCAGATCTACAAGCTCATAGCGCGCCACCGAGTGGTGCGCTATGAGCTTGTAGGTCTGCTATTTTTGAAAAATTGTGAAAATGTGGCACTGATCTTTAAATGTATTCTTTCGGAAGCAAACATTTTTACCTTAAATCTTTGCTTCTGGTGTATTCCTAGAACAACATGTTTTCAGATGAGGTTCTGCAGCCAAATAATAAATATGTCTGGAGGTCCTTCCTATGAAATATGTTAAGCATCACTGACACAAACAGATTTTTCCAGAAAAACTAGAATTTCACGCCAGGAACTAGAATCTAGTGTCACAAACTAGAATTTAGTGTCAGGGAGTAGAATCTAGTGTCGGAAACTAGAATCTGGTGTCGGAAACTAGAATCTAGATTCAGAAACTGGAATCTAACTTCAGAAACTAGAAACTATTGAGAGGAACTAGAATCTAGGATCGGAAAATGTAATTTAGCACTGTGAACTAGAATCTAGCATCAGAAACTAGAATCTGATCAGGACACAATGGGTTAAACTGCATGGGGGCGATGCTGTGTAAATCTGGATGTGGAGAGCAACCCGGCGTAAAATAATGTAGATGCCTGGTGTTCGGTTTTCATTTCTTTTTCTTTTTCCGGGGCTCCCCAAATAGTTAAATGACAGCTGTCTGTGTGAGACTTTAATTTGACTTTTTATATCATGCCTTATAATTTAGATTCTTGGGGCGGTTTTGTGCACAACATGTCTATGTTTTGCACATCTTGGTGTATGAGTGAGTTGTGCTCATGAATATAGAGCCTGTATTCTTTCATTTGATTGCATTACTTTGCTTTCCCATCCATAATTGCAAACAGATGAATAAATTAGGCAACAATCTGCAAATTGATCTGTATTCAGCAATGCGGATAATTTCTATTCGTCCGTTGCGTCTATTCCGTCAATAATGCGGTTGCGTGTTGTCGCTACAGTGCATGTTCCGTGTTCCTTAGTTTACAGTCGACACCAATGGTTCTCAATCTGGGGTCTTAGGACTCCTATATGGCTTCTTGCGGGGGTTTCAGGGGGTCCTAAATGACTAAATAGCTATAGGAGCATTCAGTGATTGTGGTGATTTGGAAAACCCTCTGGTAACAGGATGTGCACACGCGCACACACACACACACACACACACACACACACACACACACACACACACACACACACACACACACACACACACACACACACACACACACAATGGGGGGAACAGCACATACACCCACTCAACCCTGACTGGAGGAAGGCCCCTCTCACCTAGCCTCGATCTCCAGGCTCTCATCCGCGCTGTGAGATGAGAGCCTGGAATCACGGTGCCTCAGAATGACTGACGGAAGTCGGGACTTCCGCTTAGTTAACTTCCGCCAGAAGTTGCCATTAGTCATGATGCGGTGCTCCTGAAAATGAATACCCCACGGAAACATTTTATTTCTCCCTTTGTGCTCGCAAAGCTGTTGTAAATGTTTAAAAGATGAAATTGTGCACTTTACACACTTTTATAACTGCTCTGTTCGGTAGAATTGTTTTTTTTTTTCTGAAAATAACATTGAACAAGTCAAGTCGCTAGTGAGGACTGAACAGGGTTGTAAATACAGTCACTTCCGCAACGTTCTCAGTCTCAAAAGCGCACCGTTTAACCAGGGTGCCTCTCACCCTGATTGGACAAAAGCCTTTTTTCCCCAAAGCCCAAACTGAAACTATAGGGTTTTAGGACCCCATGAGGTTCACTGGAGATTGGGAGGAACTACTTATATAGACGCCACACTATATAGTAGGGAGAATTAGCCAAAAATAAAAAAAAACAATATTTGAAATCATTGAAATCACTTACTTAAGGCGAGGATGTGCAAATGGAACCAAATCAATCCATAACTAGTCCAGTGTTCATTTTAAGGATCATGCACGTTGAAATTGATGTCCCTTGCAGAGATTAAATATACAGATTAAACTAAAACCACTTTTTGAATGAAGCATGATTTTGTTGAAATCAACAATAGTTTTTCTTAATAGATATAGCAGTATGTGAAAATCCATCAAATGTGGGATCGATAGTGGGTGCAATACTAAGGGGACCCATAGTTCTGAAGTCCCTTTAGTCCGAACATGCTTTGCTTCCGTGGGTTGCAGTTACCGTAACGTTTAGGGTTATAGATGAGGGTTAGTAATTTCAGAACAATGAACCTTCGGACTGATGACACTATAACGACCCGACTAATTGGTCCGTTAAAATGGAAAGGGGCTGAGAATTATTGCTGTAACGCAGGGGCGGATATAACATTTACCAATTGGGGGGGGGGGGTGGGGTGGGGGGAGAGGAGTTCAGACCAAAAGAAAAAACAAAGGTGACAAGAAATGAAAGACAAAGGAAACTCGTCAACATCAACTCTATGCATCAGTCAACACTGTATTTCAGTGGTTTTCAACCAGTGGTCCGGGGACCACTAGTGGTCCTTGAGAGGGTTTCAGCTAGGTGGTCCCCAGCTCAATGATGGAAAGTTGGTTAAACAGATGAAAAATGAAACCAAATGGACCCTTGCGTGTCCATTTGGTTTTCATTTTGAAAGAGTTAAAAGAGAGTTAAAATATTCATCATCAGATTAGACTAATAGAGAACATAGAAGATTAATGGCATTTTTTGATCTAGGTTTTCCTGTTTTGTTTCTGAAATCCAGCCTGGAATTGTGGGAAAAATCAAAATGAATCTTTAGCTTTGCATCTGCTAGGGGTGAAATTGTCCTCAAATGGTGGTCCGTGGCTCAAATGCTGAATAAATAGTCGGCCCTGGTCAAAAATGGGACCTGGAAAGGTTTGAGAATTACATATATGGACACAGCATTGTATAACTGTCAGTGTCAATGAGCAGTAGCGCTGTGCTTGCAGATCGCTGCCCATCTACAAGCTCAGCGCGTTGATATGGCGAAAAACTGTACACTAAACACTGGAGGCAAAAGCAGTCTCTTTGAAGATGATATTGTAAGTTTATTCGGTGTCAGGATAGCATCAGGATAGCATCATCAGGGTTGTATTCGAGTAAAGGTCTCTCAATAATGGCATAGTGTCGTATGCCATAGCATTCCACGTGGTCAGGCCCTGTGGCCCTGCAGTAACGGCCTTCCAATGGTCCGTTCGATTCTGTTCTCGATTCTGTTTTTGTAGGCTTCTTCTCTAGTAGCTTATATTGGCCAGAAGTCACACCCAGGGGGTGGGAACTTCCGGTAAATCAGACATCAAAGGGTTGAATAAACAGGACGGATACACAAGACTAAAGGGAGTACCGTGGGGGGGGGGGGGGGGGGGGGGGGGGGGGGGCACCTAGCTAACAGTTGTGATGCTTCCTTCACAGCATGAGTTGGGAGCTTGAAACAGTAATATTTAAATGTCAATGGTAATGGAAATTCACCTTATCAGTGTCTGATTTTATGTTTTGTTATAATGGGCTGGTAAGGCCATAATAAAGTATTATTATTTTTTGCCACTTGGTAGCCTAGGGGTTCCTGCATAACTACAGGGTATGATCCTGATGATGATGATGTTGTCAGGTCACACACATATACTCTGTCAATGGGAAGAGCTACAGTAATAGACAATAGAAGACATGTATATTATCAGGGCCGGATCTAGAGGGGGGGCAGGGTGGGCAGGGCCCACCCAAATGTGCATCCTGCCCACCCAATGAAAGGTAATATCAGTTTTCATCAGTGGTCCAGGGACCACCAGTGGTCCTTGAGAGAGTTGTGGGAAGTTGGTTAACCAGATGTAACTCTTGTAAAAATGAAACTCTTGTAAAAATGAAACCAAATGGACCCTTGCGGGTCCATTTGGTTCCATTTTTATGCTCTCAAGAGTTAAAATATTCATCATGTGAATTAGCCCAAGTCTACACAACTAGAGAATATAGAAGATTAATGCTCATTTCGATCTATATTTTTGACTGTTTTGTTTCTCAAATCCAGTCTGGTATTGTGGACAAAAACAAAAGAAATCTTTAGTTTTGGGGTCTGTGTGGCTAAAATGTCATCAAATGGTGGTCCGTGGCTCAAATGCTGAATAAGTAGTGGGCCCCAGTGTAAAAAAAGATTGAAAACCCCAGCTACATATGAAAAACTTTGGAGTTTCCCACCCTGCCATTCTTCGTGCCCACCCTAGTAGGGCTGGCTAAATCCGACCCTGTATATTATAGAAAAGCTGACACCAACTAAGATTGCAAGGAGAACGGATGGATAAATGTGGGAGTGGGAAATGGACAGTATTCAAGGAAGGCAATGGGGAATACAAGACTTTGTTTTGGAGGAGAATAGCCTGGGGTCATGGAATACAGTAGTGTTTTTTTTCAGTAGTCAGTATATCTCCGTCAGGCTCAGGTTTGCACAGTTCAGGCCTGAGCCTGGGCGGTGGTGGTGACCTGTGAAGGGGCACATGCAGGGTTTGTTTCTTTTGGTTTGTATTCTCTCATTTATTTTCATTTATGAAAAGGGAATAAAAATCAAAGTGATGAAAAAGAAAATGACTGTTAATCTCAGCCTTACGGCGTCAACAGAATGAAGTTTTCTTCATAGATGTGCTTGTGGTTCATCTAGCGGAGGGCCGCGTGCAGCACCAGAAGGCTAGCTGTACAACATGTCCAAGGTCTAAACACAGAGCCATAAATCAAAGGTAAATGGGTCAGCGGCACTGAGAGCAAGACAGCAGAGACAAAGAAATAAAGATAAGACAGAGAGATGGGCTGCCTGCCCTGCTGCTACATACTGTAGACCAGAGACACACCTGGATGGATGGAGAGCCTCTCATTATTTCGAGTGACTGACCCAAGTTTGCTTTGGTTTTGGCAGGTGATTAAGCACTCTCCCTGCCCTGTACTGGGACATGACGCCATGATGCCTGCCTTCCTATTTTTGAGGCGTTGTCATGATAGGCGTAAAAATAAATACATCTGAAAATGGTCCGATCTATAAGCTTGTTACAGTGTGACAGTGAGCTTCTACATTTCGAATTAATTTAAAAAACATCATTGCATTACAATAGATTGATGAAAAATGATAGACTCTAAAATAACCATATATAGAAAAGATGCATCTCTCCGGGTCGACCTCATGCGTGTGCTGTCGGTCATCTGTCAGAATAAGTTTGGTTCCCAAAGTTTTTCATGTCAAGGACCCCCATATTGACACCCCTATACGCCAGATACCTCCATAAAGAAGATTTGTATCGCTCTGGTAGTGATTTTCACAGATGTTGATTTCAAGGATATCCAGGTTTTAGTTGAATTAGGATACGGGACCTCCATTTACTGTACATTGCTGAGACCCCCAGTTGATATTGTAAAATCTACATGCTCAC
Source organism: Benthosema pterotum (assembly GCA_039105355.1). Classification (NCBI taxonomy): domain Eukaryota; kingdom Metazoa; phylum Chordata; class Actinopteri; order Myctophiformes; family Myctophidae; genus Benthosema; species Benthosema pterotum. The sequence goes on from CM076984.1 coordinate 34,177,825, forward strand.
AGCACTAATTAGCTTGTAGATCGTGTATTTTTAGTTGACTGTGTCCATCAGTCTTCTGTGGTTCTATGGTCTATGACCCCTATGATGGACGACTCACAGTTTTGGCAAGGTCGATCGGCCTGGTCAGAGAGACTCACTGACTTCCATCAATACGCCATAGTGTTGTTTTAGTGCTCTAAACCAGGGGTTTTCAAACATTTTCATGCCAGGGCCCATTATTTATTCAGCATTTGAGCCACGGAGCACCATATGAGGAGGTTTATAGTCTCTCAGACCAAAACTAAACATTTTGTTTTTTGACCTCATCACAAGTGTGGCCCATGGTTTAAATGTAAAATAAACAGTGGGCCCCTGGTAACAAAAATGGTTGAAAACCAGAGAATTGCGATGTTGGGTTATGATGATGATGATGATGATGATTTTAATGTGATGTCACAGGGACGGCGTGCAGAGGTAGCAGCTGTCTCATCTCACACAGCGTTTGTTCCACATTCTGCTGGTGAAGGAAGGAGAGAGACGTCAGCTGAGCGGAAAAGTGATGTGACAGCTGAGAGTGAAATGAGGTGAGAAATCAAAGTCACATTCTATTTGGGAACGTCTCTGTGTGGTGGCGTCCTATCTGCAGCCTGAGATCAACCAACTGCTTCCACTCACTCCTCTCCTCCTCCTTCTTTTCTCCATGTCTCTGCCACACCCCCCGGCTCTGCTCATGCCCCCCACCACAATCTTCGCTTCCCCCAAATGAGATGGAATACAGTGTTGACTATAGATTGACATATACGTATTTTTTAGTGTGATAACTTCTTGTTCATATTATAGCCCAGGGGAGCCCAACCAGTAGATCGGGATCTACCGGTAGATAGTGTGTGTGTGTGTGTGTGTGTGTGTGTGTGGGGGGGGGGGGGGGGGGGGGTGCGTGTGCGTGTGTGTGTGTTCGTTCTGGACTTATTATTATGATTGCATTTGCAATGGAAGTACTTATGTTGTACTGTTGTAGGCCTATTTATGACAAGTCGGTAGTACTTTATGCTTATATGGACATAAAGTAAAGTGGTGTTGTGTTGTAGTGTTGTTGTGAAGTTACTGCAGCCTGGCAACGATGCGTGTGGTTTGAAATGTTGATATTGGATTGGTAGATCCCGGAGGGGTTGGCTGCTGAAAAGTAGATCTTGGGTCAAAAAAGGTTGGGCACCCCTGATATAGCCTAATGAGGGTTTGAGTGCCAGGCGTTGGTAGGCAAGGCTTGCTTCCGCTGTGATCGGCCCAAGTTTCCCGTGCGTCCACTTTCATTATAAGCCCGCTCTTGACAGACTTTTTTTTTTCTTCTTAGAATTGAAGCTCATATGGAGGTGATAGAGGTGAAGCTCAATAAAACATGTGTGGGACCTCGCGGCTACTGTATTAGTGCTTCTGATAAAAGCGAATGTAAAGCGGAAGACCCGAAATGGCACTTACTCTCTCGCCTCTCTCTCCTCTCGCCTCTCTCCCCCCTCGCTGTTTCCTAAGTTAACTCCACAATAGAGCTGAACAGTCCCGCCCCTTTCATGGCATTGCCTGTAGCCCCTCTAGTAATTCCCCCATTCATTTTCCTCATGGACTTGGCAATTTTTTCCTCATGGACTCCAAAATAATTTATACAGGTTATACAGACGATTACGCCGCGAACAGAGCCAACTTGGCTTGTGGCAAATCACGAGACGAACACACACAATGTTTTGGTACAATCAAATAATTTGTAAGAAGAAAACCAAAAACAAAAGGGATTTTTCTTCTTTCAAACCAGATATTGTATGATAATGTGTGTGTTGTCATGATTTGTCACAACCCGTGTTGGCTTTGTCCCTGGCAATTTACAATTTAGGCATTTAGCAGATGCTCTTGATCCAGAGTGACTTACAATGGTAAAAGTTTACAATTTAATCAGGATTTACAATACATTTTACAACATACAATGAAGCGCTAAAAACATTGTAATACATTAGGCAACCTATATAAGTTATTGCAGAAAGTACTGTGGGTTGGTATGTAATACAAGTGCTATGGGCCGAGATGGAGTCTGAAGAGGTGTGTTTTCAGACTGCAGTGGAAGATACTGGTAGTGAGTCTGTGGTTCTGATTGCAGTGGGAAGTTCATTCCATAGTTTTGGAGCCAGGAGGCATACTCGTCTATAATATAGACTCGTCTATAATATAGAGCTTTGCGATTTTGTCTCTTTTTTTCTCTGAAACCTCGATTTCGATTTTATGGGGGTAAAACTACAAAAAGGACAATTATTTATTTTAAATATGTTTTTTATTTGATTCTCCTCCGTCCAGGAGGGAATAAGGTGGTTCCTATTGAACACACACAATGGATAAAGTGCAAAGTCTGCAAACTACACTTTTCTTTATGTTAATACACATTCAAGTAGTCATTTTTTTCAGTAGAACAGTCATACACAAAGTACATTTCTCTCTCTTATTGGAGTCTTGGACTACTTTTTCTTAAAGTAAATACATTGCATATTTCTTTTCTTAGCGGAACAATTTTTTCTCTCAGCAAAACAAAGAGAGAAGGCTGGAGTACAGTAGGCTTTGAGCCTGTTTGACACAGTTCTGCCATCAATGTGCTAGTAAAGGGGAAGCTGCGATTTTCGATTTTTCATTTATTTACATTGAAAATAAAAAGGTTTACACGTGATATTTGTGTGTAATTATACTGCACAGGAATCTCTCTTGGAAACCTTTTCACACAACAACAACACTCTAGTGGAAGAAGAAGGACATATTGTGGCAGGGTACTCAGAGACAACCTTCCCCTGGGCTATATGTGGACACTTCATGTTGAGATGTGTTTACAGCACCTGCAATGGTGTCAGGCCAAGGTGTCCCCCATGGAAATTGCTGAGAGAAAAAACAACAACAGTAACAAATAGCTCTTCTTCCTTCATAGCCTCCAAATCCCCCGTTGCAGGCAGGCGCTGACCACATGAATAAGATATGTGTGTCATTTCTGAAACCCCATCCCTGTCATTGCTCTCTCAGCCATCATCTTGTCCTGAATCAGGGGCGGATATAGGCATGGGCATGGGGGGGGGGGGGGGGGGGGGGGGGGGGTCTGCCCCCCCAAACACCCCCCCCCCCCCAAACATGATGCCATTCAAAACAACCCAAGATATTTCAAATTAAAGTGCTTATATTTACAATGATTTGAAACTACTACTGCTACTAACTGCAATTTTGGCACCACTAAACCAACAGCATTTCATCACTGAAAACTAGAAAACTCTCTGAGTCAGACCTTTAGCTTTATGCATGCTGCGTGTCTGTTGCAACTTCAACAACAACTGATGCTATTATTGATGCTTAATTGCGTGATAAAAGTCCTGTAACCGAAAATGGTACGGGGGCGGCTTGATCGGCCGTGACGCGAAGCGACACGGGCGATGAAGCCGCTCCCATACCATTTCCTCCTGCCCCTCCAACATGTTCTCTTGCCCCCCCCAAATGGGACATGTTACATCCGCCCCTGTCCTGAATCACCAGGGATGAGGAGGGGGGCAGGGGGGCGGGACTGAACCCGAGCCCCCCCGGCCTGGCAGCAGACTGACCTGTCCAAAGGATGAACTCACACTGCAGTCGGTCAGTCACAGCGGGAGGCCATAGATTTATTAGTCATCTGGGACAGATCTGCAACCATATCTACTCCAGCCTTCTGTTTGAGAGAGTATATCGGATGCAGCATGCTGCCGTTGGCCAGCTCTGTGATGCTTGTGTTCATGCCAGCAGCGGGCAAAACAGAGGTGTTTTTGCCATTCATTAGGCAGACTAGGTGCCACCGCCGCCACGACCACCAGACTTGCTTTAAAAAGATCCCTGACTAATAAGCCTCATATGGATGAATACATTACAGTATACTTGTCCTCTATCTCTCTATATAATTCTAGGAATGTCTGTCTGTTACCTGCGCAATGCACTGTGCAATGAGGATCAATCACACATGCCAATTTGCCACAGGATAGCTTCAATGAACCTGGCGTAGCACTGCCTTATCATCCAGCACCAATGTGCGCTACTTACAAACACCAAACATTATACCAATCATTTTAATTTAATAGATTTTCATTAAAGGCTCATCACCGTGCAGATCACGTGACACGGACACACATTTATTTGTGGTCACTGTTTGTCGTGCAAAATTCATTACGCGCAGCGGCCACGGCATCCACTTCTCTCCAAACTTTTACACGGAAAAGTTAGGGGACCACAGTACAGTGCTTAGCCGTTAGCCATAGCCTAGCTTCATAGCTCACATCAGTTGTATTGCTTTTGATTGAACGGGAGCGCTCGAGACACAGCTGTGACGCAATCGTACCTTCCACACCGGCCAACCCCGTCTCCAGCGTAGGGTTGCTCAGTGCGTGCACCAAACACACCGGTGTGAATAAACAAACAAGGAGCACCAAATGCCCCAAATACACCGGGTATAAACGAACGACAACAGGGCACACCAGTGCGTTTAGGGCGCATTTCCGAACACGCCCATAATTTTCAGATCATATATTTCACAACGGGTATCGGACTAGTAACTAGAATTGAACATTTAAAACACATATGTTCAGTTTAAAAATAGTTCATATTTTCTATCCCTTGTGGCGCCATTTTACTGTGCCTGTCATAGGTATGACGTCACAGGAGATGTGCTCCAGGGAAAATCTTGACTGGGGCAACTCCAAATTGCCTAGAAACACCTCTGAGGCAAAAGCTACGAAAGAAAGATAAGATCCAAGTGTATCCACAAGACATACAGCAATATAGCTGTTCAAACGGTTCATTGACGTCATGGATGATGCATCTATGGGTCATGGGGCGATGAGCGACAACAATTTCGAGGGAAGTATGATTGGCCTGGATTACATAGAACAGGCTAATTAGTTTTTCCACCATTACAAGCAGAGAGCGTGCATGGAAATGGTGAATCGAAACCATTATGATTAATTGATGCTTCGCTGTGTCATTTTAGAACGGCCAGAAAGAACGAAGGGTGAAGACCAGCTCAGATCTGGAAAGCATACGAGTGTTAAGCCAGTGTCAGTGTGTGTGTTTCTTACTGTATTCAAGTCAGATGTTGCACACTTCCATTGTGGGGAAAAAGGCTTCAATGGCACTTTTACATAGCAGCAGCTAGTGTATTGAAATACTGTGTACACAGTATTTTAGACTGGCATTGATTTTTGGGCTATCAAGATTTTTTTTTTTCAAACACGGGGATCATCAATACAGCCATACTTGGTCCGTACGTACTTTGACGATTTTAGGGTGGTGCCCACTGGTGGCCCAAAAAAGCTTATATAGGATATAGGATGGAAAAATTGTCAGTTACTTAATATTAATATTATTAATATACTTAATAATATTTTTCATTCAATTCATGCTTTGTAATGAATAATTATAGTATTCTTATTTTGAACATAAGACTAAATTATCCTACTACCAACACTGATTTTACCGTGTAAGTGTGGCCTATGATATGTGATGGCCGTTTAGGGCTAACTCTTTGAGTCTGTCCATACCCATTTTTGTTCATGGCAAATTAGAACTTTAAATATAAATGCAATGGCTTGTGGTGAGCGTGTCTCTGCAAACAGTTTGATTAAAATCACTTTTTCTAAAGTTGTGTCTTAGTCTTCGACTGAATAAAAGTTAAGCGTTAATTCATAACTAACACAAATCCGATCACTTACATAACAGTCAGCCCTAAAGATCAGATCTGAGAAAACGCATTGGATTTGCCTGCGGTCAGAAAAAGCCTCATTAGCCATCTGGGGCAGCTCTGCAACGGAATATATACCACAGCCTTTCTGCTGAGAGTCCGTCAGATCGGCCAAGTCAGTTATGTAAGAGACGCTGATTAAAAACCTCTGACCTGTGAGGTATGGCGAGATTAGCGGAGGTTTCTTGGCCACGGCATCTTTCAAAACCCTCTGGCATGTTGATGTTTTAGATAGACTGATGCCAGTGGGCATCCGGGGTCCTAGACCTCTGCAAAATCTGCAGTTTTGTTTGTTTTCAAACTTTTATTTTGGAAAGACGCCAGGTTCAAAGTGGGTTAAAAAAAGCCAAAGAATTTATATATTGTTGAAAATTGCCAAAGCCCTGCTAGGGCTAGGGCTGCACCATATGGAAAACAAATCATATCTGTATTTATATGCCAAATATTGTGATATACAATATTGCTGTTAAAATGTCTTAATGCATTGGACAATGGCGGACAACATTAACACAACATAGCTCCTCCTGTCTACTTGATGCAGTGTCCTTGGGCAAGGCACTGGACGACTAATTGCTCCGGATGTGCTGGTTGTGTCTTGTATGGTTTCCACTGCAATCAGTGTGTGAATGTAATGCCCTATGTAAAGCACCTTGGATCACCGTTGAATGCACCATTTACATTTTTGCAGTAGGTACTGTTATTGCACATTTCCATTCCTCTGTAAGAAGATAATAATGATATTCAGCCTTAATGTATTCAATCTTCCTCTAGTGAGGTTTCCAATGCCACCTGCTTTGGCAGGTACGCTGACCAGGGCTGAGCTGTTTGGAAGCTCAGTCTCTACGTCCATGAGACAGCTGGGTACTGTTAACTGGTCTCCAATGTTTCATCAACAGATTCATGCGTTATTCATTATTTTCCCTTTTCCTTTTTTGGTGGCATCATGGCCAGAGGCCTGTTAATGACTGTTGAATCAGCACAGTTTGCATTCCGTATTCAGAGGCACAGACAGTTCCTCCTTCTTCACCCCAATAAACTGTACTGCTCATTATTCTGGGTGGCGCCCCTCAGCTGGGCTCAGTACCCGGGTTAAAAACGGTATGTATATATATGTGCCTCGCCCGGGCGCCACATCCTTAGGAATGCCAGCTTCGCTCATAATCAAATTCTCAGGGAGCTCGGGAAGAAGAAAACATCATAAAAAATCTGTTCAATAATTCAAATAGCAAATATAATAATACCAGGCTTTGTTTATAAATTCACCCCCTGCCACCCCTGCCAAACTTTTTCTCTTTTTTTGCCCTAGAGCGCAAACGATGAAACGATGAGTCCATCAGCTGGAGAATAAGGAGCGAGAGAGGGAGGGCTGGCAGCGACAATATTTTAGAGAAAAGGGGTCCGATTTCTTGGTGCTTCTCCAATATAAGTGTAAATACGGGCACCTGGGTTATGAATTATGTAGAGAGGGTGTCCTTGATATTCATGGTGGGACAGAGACAGAGAGTAAGTAGTACTGTATGTGTGCATTTACTCCAGCACTGTACTTTCTAAAATACTTTATAGGCCTATGTAACGAAATACATAAAGAAGTCTCGGCCCAAATAATACTCGGACCAGCCGAGATGTTGCGACATTGAGGGGTCAGAAAACTGAGCTCTCGGGAGGGGCTGTTGCAGCCTGAAAGAGGGACAAAAGAGGGACATTTACAATTTTTTTTTCCTGAGAGTCTACAAATGTGAACCAAATGGACCGGCTAGGGTCCATTTGGTTCACATTTGTACACTCTAAGAAAAAAAAGTTGTAATAGAAAAATCATTAACATGGTGAAACACAACTTGCTGGTAGAGCCGCCATTGGACTGATCGCATTAAGGGAACGGAGTTTGCGACCATGTCCATACTCGGGGCCGAGCATCATTTGGGTCATCATTTGGGTCGAGCCTTCCTGTTAATTTTCCTGAGCAATACTAGCCATATTGTTGTTGGATAAAGATATACTGTATGTATATGTGTACTGGATATGTACTGTGTGTGTGTGTGTGTGTGTGTGTGTGTGTGTGTGTGTGTGTGTGTGTGTGTGTGTGTGTGTGTGTGTGTGTGTGTGTGTGTGTGTGTGTGTGTGTGTGTGTGTGTATCATATCATCTTGGTTCACCGCGTATCGCACTGTTTGTCCTAAAAGTGTTCTTGTAGTTGCCGCGCTGTATGTCCCGCTGTGTTACCGTAGCTCCCCAGTATAATGGCTGCTCTGCTGCTGAGACAATACAGTGGATGTGCAATGTCACAGTGACAAAAACCGTGTTGTTTGTGGTAGAAACCATCATCTGAGGTCCCTTGTGCTTTTCTTGTGAGGTCCGTTACACTTATTTGAGTATGAAGTACTAGCACTAATTAAGTACTTGTTACTACACTACAATTACTCAAAATGCTTAATTGGTTACTTCACAGCTTTGTATTTCTATTTGAAATAAAGTCTTATTTTGTGCTTTAGACTAGCGTTCTCCCCTACGGATCGGGTGATCAGAAATTGGGGGCAATTGGGTCATTTTCAAATGATAAGAATAATTTGAATAGTATTGGAGCCAAAACACGTGATCAGTACTCCCCTCGTATCAATATCATGAAAAAATCTAATGATCGGAATCAGATCATCCTCCTTTAGGCTATTCAGATATAGTTGACGTGCATCGCACTGTGAACTTGTTGATCTGCAATACGTATTTTTTTTATCAAAAGTGTAAATATCTATATACTTAAAGGGGAATTCTACCCATTTTCAAAATGTTCCTGAGAGGATACAAATGTGAATTTGGTTCCATTCGTACCCTCTCAGGAAAAAAGGGGTCTGAAAGAAAAATCATTAACATGGTGAAATACATCTTGATGATGTCATCAGATGTATTTCACCGTGTTAATGATTTTTTCAGACCTCCATTTTAGGAAATACAGAATTTGGGGAACTTTTTTTTATCATGTCCACACAACATCTCTAAGATATATTAATGACAGAAATGTTGAAAATGGGTGGAGTTCCCCTTTAATCATAGCTCACAGCCAGTGGGTAGAGGTGTTGTTCAATAATGAGGGTCTCCCTCTTGCAGGAGAGAATAATACCCATTTGTCAGCTTTTACAAGTCTCCCAGTTTCCAATTTTGTCTGACTTATTGGATGAAATGCTTTTTTTTCTCCCCACCACAACCTGAAAATGCATTTTCTTGTTTACTCAAGAGCTGGGAGAGATCTTGACACTTTGCTACTCAGAAATAAAGGGGTAACGTTGACAACCTCTCTCTCAACATGTATTAGCCTGCAGGTGATGCAGTCACTCCTCTTTCTCTCTAATCCCAAAAGGCTTTGAGGTGCGACTTTAAAAGCCTTGCCGGAGAAGCAGGAGGTGTTAAAAGTTTGTGCCTGTGAATACTCACGGCTTCTTCTGCTGCTTTGTTTTGTTTGGTTTGTTTGTTGTTGTTGTTTGTTTGTACACTTTATAATGCAGGAGATCAGGCTTGTTGAAGCAACAATGTGTTGGCGCAGCAGGTAGGTTTAAAGGTGGAATGAACCGGAAACAGAGGGTTTTATTTATTACACCCGATTATCTGGCACAGAGGGTTTCTGAATCAGCATTCATCCCTTCAGGCCATAGGATGGTGAGAGATCTAATACAAGTGACGCATGGACTGTTTGTTTACAATAGTCGCCCAGCTCTGCCACTTTACTGATATATGGCTTATTTCTTCCATATACTGGTAATATGTTTGTATGTAGAGTATATTCTAATGTGATGATAGAGTGTAACCCAGCAATACAATGCCTGGATGCCAGAATGGGATTAAGAAAACGAGTATCTATGACTGTAATCAGTGCTTAATTTGTAACTCGGGAGGTGCCGGAGCGCACCTCACGCACATGCACACGTGCGCACGTGCGTGCGCCCGCCGAAAAGTCGTTTTTTGGGCAGAATATTGTGTGGCGTGTCACGCGCGCGCATGCGTGCCGTGTGTGTGTGTGTGTGTGTGTGTGTGTGTGTGTGTGTGTGTGTGTGTGTGGGTGTGGTGTGGGTGTGGGTGTGTGGGTGTGGGTGTGTGTGTGTGTGTGTGTGTGTGTTGGCACTACTATGGCACACAGCCGATCCACAAGCTCAATCCGTTGCGCAATGTGCTTGTGTTTTCAGAGAATCGAGACCACAAAATGTAAGGACCCATAAGGGGTCCGTCGCTTCCTAGGTACCTTTATTATAGCAATCATAATCCGTAGCGAGGGGGAGACTAGCCAGCAGCAGCCCAGCTAACAAGGTGGGAGAACTGTGAAGTGTGAACTGTGTGAGCCGTAGCAAATCCCCCCCGACTCTCGATATAAATCTCATAGCTGGGAAGGCTAAGCCCCATAGCTGGGAAGGACTAGTACCAGATGCCTAGTATTGTGTCTGTACGGGTATCCTAGCAACGACAGTAATGAACGAGGCTGTATCGGTCTCTGCAGGTAGGGGAGCGCAGTGACAGCTCACGGATGCAGCTGGAACGCACGTGGCCCGTGGGGGAACGCATTTGGCCCATGCCGGAACGGCGTTCCGGCTTGTTCCGGCACAAATTAAGCCCTGACTGTAATCATAACACCTGTGTTTGTGGACGAAAACAGCTTAATTTCTATTGTCTTTTATCGATGTGATAATGGATAGATATGTCATCATGTAGCACATTTTCGTCTACAGGAAGTAGTTAAAATTATTTTTCATTGAGTTTTTATATAAAAATACACAACTGAAAATGTTTGAAGGCATGCATTGTCTAGTATGGCCATATAATGACCACAGATGTGGTCTAAATTAGTGAAAAATGTATTTTTCCAATTCACTGATCCTTTGACACGATGAAACAATGGATGTTATCAATTGAATTGATCACATTGTTTTTGTCTCACCAACAGTTTTCCAAACTTCAAACTTCAAGAATCTTCAGATCCTCAAAATGGCACTAATTAGCCCCAGCTCCCAATTTGAAAATATATGCCAGGGTCACCATAAGGACATTGATTCTCAACCCAGTTAGTTTCAATGTAATTGTAATGATTCTTTCCAAATAAATTTCACGTTTGAGAATAGCCGACTGCCTGGTTTCAAAACACTAAATGGGGCTTAAGTGGCTAAATGCAACTCAATTACAAAGTTTGACTGATTTATAGGTTTTTTTTCCATTCACAGTCTCCACAGCAGGCAAATTCCCTTGCTATGCCAGTCGTGACCCTTTACCGAAAGCTGTGTGAATCTTTGTTTTCTGCTAAAACAGTGTTGTTGTTGTTTTTACACAAGTTGAATTTTCTTGTTTTGCACTGCCAGCCAAGCTGTCGTGGTCACAGAAGTCACACATCTCTTTTATAGTGGCAAGCTGTTTTCTAAAATGCATCTAATCAAACTACATGCTATTTTACACTGCAGAGCCTAGCTCTCCCCCGAAAGAAACACCATTATCTTTGGATTTAAAATGCTCCGTTTCTTTAACTACATCCAAATTATATTTTGGCTTGGGGAATGGTGCTCTGTCAGCTTGCCAAGTAGAACTGGGGTTTGTTCATAGAGAGAGAGAGAGAGAGAGAGAGAGAGAGAGAGAGAGAGAGAGAGAGAGAGAGAGAGAGAGAGAGAGAGAGATAGAGAGAGATTTCAGTTTTATTATACTCGCTCCCAAGCTGCTCAAATGAATAATTAACATGATCACAAATTCATTCGGCCGTGTACATTTTGGATATATTTCACATATGTTTATGCGGGTGTTAGACTTGGTGGTGTACCCTGTCGAAGTCGGAATGACTTTTTTTTCCCCAAGAGCATGAAGCTCTCACACTTTGTCGAGTGTCTCAAAGTACAGCTCATGTTAAGCTGTCCCACACTGTCACAGCCTCTTACATGGCACATTCCTCCTTGTTGCATTAATGCACAATACTGTACAACTACACCGACTGCACCTTCTCCCTGAGATGTCCCTCAGCTCGTCTTAACACGTATATATATTTACACTTTTCAGTCTTGTTTTGTGTGTACCGATATACGTATATTTTAATTCATATAATTTCTAGCTCTCTAACTCTCAAGAGTTAAAATATTCACCATCTGAATTAGCCCAAGTTGACACACTTACAGAATGTATACAAATGGCCATTTTTATCTATGTTTGCCTGTTTTGTTTCCAGCCTGGTATTTAGGACAAAAGCAAAATAAATCTTTAGTTTTGGGGTCTGTGGGGCTACAATGTCCTCAAATGGTGGTCCGTGGCTCAAATACTGAATAAATAGTGGGCCCTGGTCTCAAAAAGGTTGAAAACCACTGCCCTGAGCCATTAAATTCCTGTCCGGCATTAACCTTAGTGTACTGAACGCGTTTTGGTGTTCTAAGCATTATGTTTTAACTATTGAAAAATAGCAGATCTACAAGCTCATAGCGCGCCACCAGTGGCGCCTATGAGCTTGTATCTCTGCTATTTGAAAATCGTGACGTGGTGAAATCTTTGAATATATGTTATTCAGAAACTAGATAGGACCATGGGTAAAAAAAAACAATCCAGGAACCATATCCATTTTTACAGCAGTTTTCATTTCGTTCATAATGATATGGTTGTTTAGAAGCAGAGAGCAGAGTTTTTTTTTTTTTACGTGATTTTCTGATATTAACACTGAGGTTTCACTCCAGCCACCCAACCCAACCCAACCCCCTCTGTGCAGTGACTGAAACTCTCATTGATGATATGATTTGTACGCAGACTAGCAGAGCACAGGCTATAACCTCCCATTATGCACGACACATGCAGAATAGTCAAGTTAAAACCCATTTAAAAGAAAACGGCCACGGATCAGCGACTCTGCTTCCCATTGTGCTCTTTGTATTAGCCCAAACATCCATATATTAAAGCTTGGCTGAGCTTAATGAACATCCTGGTATTATTGATGATCCCGTTGTTGTGTGGGGGAATTAACATAAGCACAACTTTGCCCTGATTAAATTCGCTACCATTAAAAAGTGCCTACGATTCCTCTTCATTTCCACACACATGGAAGGAAGGGTGGGGGATTGCAATATCGTCCTGTGGACTTGTTTACATCCCGAGCTCCGCTGCAAATCAACTGTTATCTTGTATTTATTTTTTTATTTTCCAGTGTTCTTTGAACAAATTGTGTTCTGTATAGTACAAAGTATTTTTTTTTTACCACTCCTACCCCCTGTGTCGCATCATTATTATATCTCACACTATTTTCTGCTGAGACAGGAACTTGGAAGGAGAGTGATTTTTTCATGTTCAGAGGAGACAGGGGCGGATGTAGCATGTCCCATTTGGGGGGGCAAGAGAACATGTTGGAGGGGAAGCTTCATCGCCTGTGTCGCTTGGCGTGTCGCTTGGCGCCACGGCGATGAAGCCGCACCCATACCATTTTCGGTTACAGGACTTTTATTAGTCAAGTAAAGTATCAATAATAACATCAGTTGTTGTTGAAGTTGCAACAGACACGCAGCATGCATAAAGCTAAAGGTCTGACTCAGAGAGTTTTCTGTTTTCAATGATGAAATGCTGTTGGTTTAGTGGTGCCACAGCTGTAGTTAGTTAGTAGCAGTAGTAGTGTTTCAAATCATTGCAAATATAAGCACTTTAATTTGAAATATCTTGGGTTGTTTTGCATGGCATTATGTTTGGGGGGGGGGGGGGGGGGCAGACTGGGTATTTAGGGGGGCATTACCCCCCCATGCCCATGCCTAGATCCACCCCTGACAGGAGAGGAGGAGGAGGAGGAGGAGGAGGAGGAGGAGGAGGAGGAGGAGGAGGAGGAGGAGGAGGAGGAGGAGGAGGAGGAGGAGGAGGAGGTGGGGGGTGAAGAAGGAAGACTGGAATAAATGAGATGGTAGTTTGAAGTCTGTGTCAATGGTATAGGCAGGCTTAAAAAAAAAGAAAACATCAGGCCAGCGTTTCCGCCATGAAAACCGGTGTGTCAATGAGCGTGTCACAAGAACCACCCCTGCTTTGAAGCACAATTCAATTATTAACCACGTTGCAAACTGGCATCAACCTATTTTGGACAGGTAATTACTTGTCTGAGCAGAGCAAGCTCAAGTTAAGCGATCGGTTCACAGCTGTCGATTGTCGACTGTCCCTCGGAAGTATTCCGATTGGCCGGGACGTAATGGCGACATAGTTAACACTTTATGGAGAGGTCTGTTCGATTGTAATCAAAAAGTGATAATAACATAATCGATCAAGACAGAGATTACTTAATCCGAATCGTAGCTCCGGAGGCTACTATGTGATCTCGCCTGGTTTGCGACGGTTTAGCCGTAATTCTGCAGTTCCGTCATCCAAAGTCGTCCGGTCCCATTATAACTGATGGTTAAACAAAAATCTTTGAGTGCTAATAACTCCTGATCTAATAAAAAGCTATGGCAAGGCATTCTTTGTTTTGGCTAATCTTAGCCACTTCTAAGATGAAGCCCGGTTGACTTCACGTGCGTCTGAAACTCGATCTAGATGGAAACGATCACTGATTTAAAGATGGACTGCCATGATTTTTTGTTTCTACCCTAAAACATGATCATCAGGTATTAATGTTATATGAAAAGTAAGATTTTTTCCCCAAAAAGTGTACAGTGTTTGTTAAACTGTCATTTTTATGATTCCACTCTACCAGTTCATTAAGTATGCCTGGTTTGCCTGGTGGGTGGTGATGGGTGGAGATCCACCTGAACTGAAGCCAGCTTTAGTTGTATGATAAAGGGGGAGGAGTTAGGGGAGGGGCTGAACACGTGATGTCACTATATTGAAGTTTTGGCACGTTTGACTGGAAAGGTTCAGCCCCCAGGAAGAAACCCTAAATACAAAGGGAAGACATCATTGCACATAAAAAAACACCAAGGGGTCTATTTACATACTATTTACATACAGTACAGCACCCCCTCTTTAATGGTTCCGGACGCTTATCGCCACCTTTACACCTAATGCCATAAGCATTATCTGCTGAAGGAGAATCTGTAGAATATTTTTTTTTGTTTTGATTGCTCTCTCTGCTCGCGCAAAACGTAGGCCATGGCCTACTTGTGCGCAGTACACAAGTTGGCATTCTACCGAGTGCTGATCTCGTTCATTATATTGTCAAAGATGTTTTAAGAAAAGGTTACAATGCATCGCCTCATGACACTCTGTACTCTGTAGCAGGACGGTATCACCATGCAGAGACTTGTTATCATGACAGCCGCTTCTTGTCGGTAAAGCAACGGCATTGTGTGATGACGGATCATGAATTGGCTACTGTAACTCTGCTAGCTGTAAGATCCAAGCAATGAGATTATTCTGCCATCATGGTTATTCCAGTCTAGTCGTCTGTAACACTGTCTGGAGATAATCTTGCAGCAAAGCATATATATTGTGCAGCAGCCAGTGGGGCCCGTCTTTTTGAAATATTTTCATTTCTACAATAGATAGAAAAGTGGGGAAAAAAAACATAGACGTATAGGTTAGGTGCGGGAGTCACAAAAGTTTAGCTATGAAAAAATAAAGGGAGACTCCGTCCGCACACTAATATCTAGGCACAATCAGTCAAAATGGTAAATGATACTGCAATATAGAAATTCTGTTTCAAGTGACCTGAAAGTCAGTAAAGTATTTATCAAAATGTACTTAAACTACCAAAAGTAGAAAGTGGTCTGTGTATATTTTGTAATCAAAATCTACTAAGTGAGTGAGTAACTAAAATAGTGGTGAGTAACTAAAAATTAAAATAACTTGCGGAATAGATGGACAACATTTGGAAAACTGTAGTAAAAATACAAATACCTCGAAATAAGTACAGTAAATGTAGCCTGGCTAAAGCCAGACTGAATCAGCTGTTGGCATAAAATTGATCGTGATCTACCAGTAGATCACACAGACTGTGTAAGTAGATCACATGACAGTCCACCCAGCACTTGGACCCTTATAGATCTGTAACTCATAAACGCCAGGGCTTGACACTAAGGTCTCCGAGGCACTTGCCCATCGGGCAAGTGCAAGTCAGGTTCTACTTGCCCTCAGGTCATGGTCACTTGCCCCCCAGGTTCCAGGTGGTCCCCAGTTAAGTTGGTTAACCAGATGTAACTCTTGAGAGTGTAAAAATGAAACCAAATGGACCCTTGCGGGTCCATTTGGTTTCATTTTTACACTCTCAAGAGTTAAAATTCATCATCTTAATTAGCCCAGGTCTATACTGTAGAAAATTAATCATTTTGATGTGTTAATTTGCCTGTTTTGTTTCCCAAATCCAGCCTGGAATTGTGGATAGCTAGAAAGCAGGGAAAGACACAGAGGCAGAGTGCAATGACTGCCTTCAAGACAAATTTATCTTGTGTTGTGTTATAGTGCACTATGTTGCACACTTGCCCGATCGGGCAACCAGGTAGCAGTCTTCACTTGCCCCACCATTTTTTTTTACTTGCCCCGGGCAAGCGGGCAAGTGTTAGTGTCAAGCCCTGAACGCTGTATAACAGTAACACCATCAACACTATTTCAAAGCTCAAACTTTCTAGGGGGCCTTGACATGGATTTTCAGTAATGGAACAATCACATTTCTGATGTGTAGATCTTGTTGAGCCGGTCATTTTGAAAGTAGCTCTCAATTTAAAAAAAAAAGTGTGGGCACCTCTGGGATAGGGTATGCAAACCTATTTCAATATTAAGTCCTGATTGGCCATTCTAATTTTCTGGAGTAGGAAATGTGTATATACCTGGGAATTGATTTTTTTTTTGTGCCAAGAGCAGATTCATTCAGTCAGTTAGCCAGGCTACTGTAATTTTTTTGATTGATTGATGGGTTGAATATTTATTTGCAAAAATGTAATCAGGATACAGGATACAGACAGATAAATAACATCAGTCAGGGTACAAGTCAAACATGACCTACAGTATAGGGCTGGGACGATATTGGTCCCTCATGATACGATATAGGTGGCGATATTAGGCCTTCTATAATGAATATATCATGATATTTGATATATTGCGATATTTGCATGAAATTTTGATATATTGCGATATTTGCGTGAAAATGTGATATATTGCAAATTTTATTGCATGAAATTCATCAACGATATATCATGATACTGTAACTGCAGCTGAAAAACAAAAAAACTAAAAACAATAAATGAATAAATAAAAAACTAAAAGGGAAAAATCAGAACTTACTAATCTATATCCTCAGTTATTAATCTTCGCTTGAGTCTGTCTCACCTGATTCTCATACCAGGCTTTTTGTTTTTATCTTGTGGGTGTGTTTTTTGGGAATGAAGCAGCTATAGAAGTCATTTAACATTTTAGTTCTGCAACCCATTTTCCCTCCCGGAATTATCTCTCAGCAAATATGAGGAATATACTGTACGATATATTGCGGGAGGAAGTATACGATATTATCACTATAACAATATTTCAGCACACCCCTACTACAGTATGAGATCCCCGGAAAGAAAAAAAAAATGCCCTCGCGGTCTTGTTTCCATTCAGGTCCAGGGGGATTCAATTCATAATCATATGTTCTTAGTAGTACTTCCCACTACCACTGTTCACAGCCTAGAGCACCATGTAGATGAAGCCACGCCGTTCCCATGTGGATCCTCAGACCGACTTCATCCCATGTTTTTTTTTTTATTGTGTCTACAGAGTGAAACGCTGTAGGATCCATTGATGTGGCGGGCGGCACACACACCACACCACACACCACAGCGTGGCATATTTCATATCGTATTGCCATGAGAACTTGTTAAACAGGATAACAGTAATGCAAAAGAAAGATTATCCACTGATACAATAAACCCATTCTTTCTTCCTCCCTCCTCTCACGCCGCTGGAGAATTCTCTGTTGCTACTGCACAGCTGTGGTCTCTTCACAGTTTTAAATTAATTATGCATAATGGAGATTGCCAGTCAAACCTTTTCTTTACACTATTTATAGATTTTCATTTTACAGAAGGAAACCAAACATTGGCAGTGTAGAGTCCCCACCTACACACTTGTTTAACTCTTTTATACAGTAGGCACATTTATAGCAGTGTCTCAAGTGGGGATTGTTGTAAACATTGTGTATTGGATCTAACTAGCTGTGTGCAGTGTGCACTTGGCATGTGTATAAGAGAGAAAAAGTATGCATGGTTTTGAAAAGATCTATCCCAGGAGCTATCCTGATTTATATCTCAACCTTCTCTAATGGAATCAGAGCGTAGCTTGCTACAGGGGCGGATCTAGGCATAGGCATGGTGGGGCAATGCCCCCCTAAAATGCCCAGTCTGCCCCACCAAACATGATGGCATGCCAAAACAACATATTTCAGTGTATATTTAAAGTATTTGAAACACACTACTATTGTTACTAACTAAATACAATGTGTCAACACTAACCAACAGCATTTTTATATTGAAACCTTTAGTTATGCTTGCTGCGTGTCTGTTACAACTTCAACAACAACTGATGTTATTATTGATTCTTAAATTGCCCAATAAAAGTCCTGTAACTGAAAATGGTATGGGTGCGGCTTCGCGGCGATGAAGCTGCCCCCATACCATTTTCTTCTGCCCTCCCAATTGGGAGGAGGGCACTGGCTTGCTACTTCCTTAACCCAGTGGATGGGAGATGTTTCACTGACTTCTATTGCAAAATAATTAAACCTAATGTGTGGTCTACCACAAACTGCAGACCTACAAGCTCACACAGTGAGTGTTAATTGCAAATGTGGTAGTGTTAGGAACAGTAAGTAGTTCTTATAAAAAATGAGAGATGCCGCAAAGATACCAATTACGGGGCTACGATCCACTATGGTTCCACCACAAAATGTTTTCTTTCATTTTCTGTGGGAAAAAAGTCACCAGAAGTCACCCTTCGAATTACGATGCCAGGACATATTGGCTAATGTAAGGTGTGACCATAGTAAAATGTTGGACTAGCTTGCTATACATTCTGCAACTTGCTCCACAGTACACTTTCTTTAAACGCTTTAGTCAGTTATTTTGACTATTATTACAAAACGTTGCAAACCGCTCCCTCTTCAGAAAGTCACTATTTGACTTTGGAAAGTCAAATACTGACTTTGTGTGGGGTCTGGAAAAAAGTCACTATTTGACTTTTGACATGTGATACAGGGTTGACATACAACACGTTAGCCCAACATACAATTTTAGCCATTTGAAAATAGCCAATCAACAAGCTCACATAGTCTGTCAATATGTGACACATTGTGAGCCTCCAGATCTACATACTATTTTGAAAATATTTGTATTTTTGGGACATTCTGCATCGTTAGTACTTTTACACTTTTTAACACTTAGACCACAGGTTTTCAAATCAGGGTCTGCATCCACAAGAGGGACATGATTGGAAAGGAGAGAAAGAAATTACATTATCTCCCTCTCTAGTGAGTAGTGAGAGGCTATTTTTGTCAAGGGGGTATTGGTTAATTCAGGGCACTTTATTTTGGGAGACGCTGACTTGGCCAACTTGGCCTGTTTGATATCTTGGCAATGTCTCTACTTTACGATTGGCCTTGTCATCGGCTAAGGTCCGGGCCACTTACAGGACACCTAAAACCAGGAGGAGCGCTGTGACCTGAGACCCAGGGCTAGAGTGATGGGATTGGAACCAGTTCAGCTCCCCGAGAGTTGGCTCAGAGTTAGGGTCGAAGTGTCCTTATCAAGACTCTGAATTAACCCCTAATTCAGTCATTTTCAACCATTTTGATCATAGCACCCACTTGCCCCAGTATTTATTTAATTAGCCTTTGAGCCATGGAACACCATTTGATGACATTTTCACCCCACAGACCCAAAATTAAAGATTTATTTTACCTTTGCCCACAATTTCAGGCTGTATTTCGCAAACAAAACAGGTAAAACATAGACAACTAGACCAAATTGGTGAAAGTTATGTACAATCTATGTAAAGTATCCTGGATATAGGGCAGAGCTATATAAATGCACTATTTACTTGAGGGCCAGTAAATACACAGGGGACTTTTCATGGCCAAACCACTGCAGCCTGCCCACCGCTTAGATACAACTGTGTCAATGTTATTATGAACTCACTGCAAGCACATGTGAAGTGAGAACCAAGCAGTGGCGTTTCCAACCAATTTGGAGCCCTAGGCAAGATTTTTCCTGGAGCCCCCCTTACCAAATGGACCCTTACGGGTCCATTTGGACCTTACTTGTCCATTTGGTAAGGGGGGCTCCAGGGAAAATGTAAAATGGCGCCCCCAAGAGATAAAAATATGAACTATTTTTAAACTAAATAACATATTGTATATGTGTTTTAAAAGTCCAATTCTAGTTACAGAGGATATGTATAATGTATAAAGGCTGGCCTGCAAACACATTTCAGAGAAACGATGACTTCCTGGTCACGCATACCAATATAAGCAAACACATCTGCAAACATCGCACACAGAGGCTAAGCTCCTCCTTGCAAGTCTCTTATTTGCGAGGTTTCCGTGCACTGATTTCCCTCGGCGTCATATTTCTATCCCACAATGCAACTCTTACCCCTGGGCGCTATACGTACCGACAGCCCCTTGAAAAGTGAGTGCCAGCTGAGTTTACTCACTTGGAGTTTAATTATGTTACTCAGAGTTTGCTTAAGTTTGTCCTTGCGAGGACATTTTTTCTCTGGCTTAATGTGAGGGGATACTGAGTCCTCACAAAGATAGAAAGTGGTTATACACACACAAACACACACGCACAGACAATGGGCGCGGCGCGACACACACACACAACACACACACATGGACACACACACACGGACACACGTGCGAACATGGACACACACGGACACTCTCACTCACTCACACACACACACACACACACACACACACGGACACACGGACACACGGACACGTGAGGACACGGACACACACACGGACACTCTCACTCACTCACTCACACACACACACACAACACACGCGCGGACACGGACACACACACACACACCACACACACACACACACACCACACACACACACACACACACACACCACCCACATACACACACACACACACACGCGCGGACACGGACACACACACACACACACACACACACACACACAGACACGGACACGGACACTCTCTCACACGCACACACACAACGCACACACACGGGCACACGCACACGGGCACACGCACACGGGCACATGGACACACACAGACACGGACAGTTAGAGACAGAGAAATTCACAACACGGCTAAATAAAGATCCATTTGCCAATTCTTGATTAATTCGTTTGTCCGTTTACTCGTACGCATGAGGAATTTAATTAATTTCATAAAGTGGAACAATATTGGACCTAATCAAAATAAATGAATTCACAGAAGCAAATCATTGCTATTTATTACAAAAACACAACTTGCAACATGTTATTAACTTTAAATTTATTTTAAAAAGTTAATTAAAAGACACAACCACTTATTCTCAAGTTGAATGACATTGACCCATCGCAGCCTGAGCTGATTTGCCTAGGGATGTGCTGATGAAAAATTTTGGCTGATAATGATATTTAAAATAATAATTAAGTTGTTGGCTGTACTGATGATTAGTTATAAATCAAAATGTTAAGAAATGTCAGCATCTACAACTTGGTAGGCTGCACACCAACACAACAACATAAGCAGTGCAAAGTCGATGCTTAACAGCCAATAAATATCGGCTTCTGCCATCAGTTAATGTGGGATTTGAACCCTTGACCTCCAGGGTGCTTCAAAGGAAACTTTACAACTATGCCATATGGTACATTTTTCAGTAGATATTTAATGTGCGTTGTAGGTCATAGAAATATACAAACATTTGCCATCTGCAGATTCATGTACTGTGAAAAAAAATCCTACATCTGATATCTAAATATGTTGTAAATATTGCTATATACCAGTGGGTTTCAACCATTTTGATACCAGGGCCCATATGTTTTCAGTATTTGAGCCACCATTTGATGACATTTTAGCCACACAGACCCCAAAACTAGGCTATTCCAGGCTGGATTTCAAAAACAAAACAGGCAAACATACAGATCAAAATGACCATTAATCTTCTACATTCTCTACCTGTGTAGACTAATTCAGTAGATGAATATTTTAACTCTTGGTAGTGTAAACATGAAACCAAATGGACCTGCAAGGGACCCATGAATTTACCCTCTAAGAGTTAAAATATTCATCTTCTGATGTACAAACGGGACTAAAACTAAATCAGAATTTTCTGTCAGCATCAACACTGCTGTGGTCATCATGGGTGGTGTTGATGGTTGTAACTACTCGGTGTTTTGCAGCGAGATGCGACACAGAGATACTTCCAGCAGGCCGATATAAGCTGCCCTGCACTCCTCCTCGGATTCCTCCACAGTTACAGAGCCACCATCGACCAGGGGCGGATGTAACATGTCCCATTTGGGGGGGCAAGAGAACATGTTGGAGGGGCAAGAGAAAATGGTATGGGGCCGCCCCCATACCATTTTCTGTTACAGGACTTTTATTAGTCAAGTAAAAAACATCAGTTGTTGTTGAAGTTGCAACAGACACGCAGCATGCATAAAGCTAAAGGTCTGACTCAGAGAGTTTTCTGTTTTCAATGATGAAATGCTGTTGGTTTAGTGGTGCCAAAATTGTAGTTAGTAGCAGTAGTAGTGTTTTAAATCATTTTAAGTATAAGCACTTTAATTTTAAATATCTTGGGTTGTTTTGCCCGGCATCGTGTTTGGGGGCGGCAGGGAGACTGGGTATTTAGGGGGGCATTGCCCCCCCCATGACCATGCCTAGATCCGCCCCTGCCATCGACTTGTTTTGCCTCCTCCCTTCCTGTGCTATAGACCCACTGAGACCCGCACTCTGCTGTGCCATCAGTAACCTATACAGCCCTGCATGTCAACTCACAAGTGACTGCCACAAATATCAGACAACCCGGATGAGACACTTTATCACGTTTCATTGCTTTTCAAACGTATTCCAAGACAAGGACAATGTGATTTATTATTTATGCAGCAGAAAGCCACCTTATCCTCCTCTCTGCTGCCAATGGGGCCGGGGCTAAAAATAAACACTTCATTTAGGGCTCCTAAGCACAGATAATGGATGCGAGATGCGCTTAAACGTCGCGCCTGTTGTCATCTTAGACTTAATGCCGTTTGAAGTTCTTCAACGTTTACAGTATACTGTTTTTTTATTTATTATGTAATATACTCAGATAGATACTGACTGGGTTAGTCAAAGACTAGAGTCTGTCTGGGAGAAAACACAATATTGGAAATTCCTTCTGTTCCGTTCTTTCTCTAAAATAACAGTAGTAACCTTGCAGCATTTGCAGGTACACTGAATCCACTGAATCAACGTCAGTTGAAGTTGTTTATACGTATAGATTGGTAAACCTCGATCCTCTGGGTATACTTTTTGCATATATAGCATGTTTTTTGTTACATACAGCAAAAATAGTAACTATTATATAAACAGGATTGGTACAGGAAGACGTATACTGTATAATGTACTAGTAGAGTTTAGAATAGGGCTGCAATGATTCATCACAATCAAATCAATAATTTGATTTGTCAGTTGTCAACTCATTTTAGTTATTGATTAATCAATCAATTAATCAAATCAGTTTTTGCACTTAACCATAGTTTTTTCCAGTTTTAACAACTAAACTGGCAACTAAATCAATGAGGAGTGAGCATCGCTTCCCTTACAATGTGATAATTGCATATGTACAGCTGCAAAGCAAAACAAGAAATATAAGGATTATAGTATCAATTATGAAAATATTTGTTATTTACAGCTCTGGTTAAGAAAAAAGATATACTATTGTATAAATTTAATAAATATCAGCCTAATGAACAGTAATTATCAACATACCTATCTATAGCTCTGTTGTACAGACCATAATTATTATCAACAGTGGATATGAGAGAAGTCCGTGGGTATGTAATATATGCAAAGCATATTGTGGACAACAATATACGAAATGCAACAATTAATTAACACGCATCTTGTTTTCCAGAACCATTTCTTCCTGGTATTAAAAAGTATAGTTTAGTAGCCTTCTAATAAAACATTCATTACAGATCACAAAGTGATACATACATACATATATAGGGGGCGGCTATGCAGAAATAACACCACAATAAAGTCTTCAGCATACTGTCATCACCGGTGGGCATGTAGCTGCCTTGGACTGTGATGTATTTTTCTGTGCCTTTAATTTAAAGCAATTACATGTCTCCACAGCAATGGGAGGCTGGGTTACGGGGACAAGGTTACCTTGCCAGGCTGCTTATCATAGTGGCGGCGGTGGTGGGAAGGGGAGTGGGTGGGTGGGTGGATGGGTGGGGGTGTTAGTGGCCTGCTAGGACAAAGCAATTCACCATTTTATTATCATTCAAATTAGAACATATAGAAGGGGCTTCTTTTCCCGATCGCTGAAATAATGGGAGTCATTTAGCCGGCGCTCACCGACCTTTCATTTCCCCATTCATGTCTTATTAGAGGAACATAAATCATCAGACTGGCATAATTAAAAAGGAGGGGAAAAAATCTAATTGATTGCAAGGAGGGGTAAAAAGACACATCCAGCACAGGTAAAGCGGCAGAATAGTGTTGGCACGCGTGCAGCCATTACAGGTAAAATGGTGCATTT
Source organism: Benthosema pterotum (assembly GCA_039105355.1). NCBI lineage: Eukaryota > Metazoa > Chordata > Actinopteri > Myctophiformes > Myctophidae > Benthosema > Benthosema pterotum. The sequence continues at coordinate 34,202,218 of CM076984.1, forward strand.
ATATAGCACCTTTTCATCCAAAGCGTCATTACATTACACTACATTACATTCACCCATACATTGCGCTGTAAGAATAGGGGAGAGCGGGGCACAAAGTAAAGTTTTTTGCTTTTTGGCTGATATCACAGAGATATACTGCAGTATCACAATTCCTTTTTTTACACAAGCAACATACACCTCTATGCTACATAGGAGCAGTGGAAGTTTGTTATATAAACCTACCATTCGTTTACAATTTCATCAGAAGTAAACTATGTAAAATATTACAACTTACCCCACTGGTGGGGAACGTTTGTAACAGGTGGAGGGTTAGTTGTAACCCACACTGGAAATGTTTGTTTAAACAATTAATTCAGTATAAGTATTTCAGTTTATCAAAATGATGCTAAAAGACACTTAATTAGCAAACAAAAAAACATAAAAATAGAATTTTAAAATATACTTTAATTTTAATTAGTCATGAAAACGATAGGAATACAATTTAATAGCAGTCACTCTACAGTCAAATGTAAATTGTTTAACACAATAAATAAAAATAAATATTAAATATATGATATAGGCCAGGGGTTTTCAACAGGTGGTCTGGGGACCACCAGTGGTCCTTGAGAAGGTTCCAGGTGGTCCCCAGGCTAAAAGATGGAAAGTTGGTTAACCAGTACCAAAAGAATTCTTTAGTTTTAGGTCTGTGAGGCTAAAACGTCAACAAATGGTGGTCCGTGGCTCAAATGCTGAATAAATGGTGGTCCCTGGAGTCAAAAAGGTTGAACACTGTATATATGTATAACACTGTATATAACACTGTATTAAATAACCATATAATTTTATATATAACAGTAACAGTAAAACAAAAATATTTCACATTCAATAGCAATAAATATTTATAAAAATGTATAATAAATAAAATATTATATATAGATAATAAATACAATACTTGAATATATTGTATAGCATTACTTGAGTACTAGAACAAGATCATCCATCAATCCAGGGACGGCTCCAGGGGGGGGGCAAGGGGGTCTGCAGCCCCCTCTGGTGGAGGCTTAGCCCCCCTTAAGCCCCCTCCAAACAAGCCAAATTGATTGAGTTCTATGTAAATGAATATGCATTAGCCGCCCCTCGAAAACGCCAGTACCCCCATAGCACCCCCAGTCACAATTTTCTGGAGCCGTGGCTGCATCAATCATCCAACCTTCCTCTCTTTCCCCCTACCTTCCTCTTCCTTTTCTCACTACAATCATCACACACAAAAACCGGATCCCCCAGAGTACACAAGTGATGAGCCCACCCTGAGCATCCCACACACTTGACCCAATACTCGTCGCCTGGGGTAGACCAGTAGTCCTCCCCACACACCATGCAGTAGTCTTGGTCTTTTTGAGGGCTGCAAGAGGTCTGAGAAGCAGGAATGGAGTTATTCCTGTTTAGAGAGGTGTTGCTGCCAGCACCCGGAATGGAGGTTTCCCTGTTCAGACACACACACACACACACACACACACACACACACACACACACACACACACACACACACACACACACACACACACACACACACACACACACACACACACACACACACGACGTCACTTGGTTGTAGCCATAATCAGCATGCGCTTAGCAGAAATCATGAGAGGACTGCCTTGATGGAGGCTACCTTGGACTCAGGATCCTTCTCTTGGCGATGGTGCTCTTGTTTCTTCTCCCCTCCTCTTCCTCCATAGCTCTTTTAACGGGTGTGTGGTCGGTAAGATTGCCTTAACCAGACTTTCTTTGGCCGACCGCTCGTCTTTCTTTTCCCAGCCTTTGGAAAGGGTCTGACCTCAGCTGGACTAAAGATAGGCGTGGTAGACTTGGCTCTATCAAGACAGAAATGGGAAGACAGATAGATACAGGAAAGATAGTTGTTAGAAAAGAATGCAAGCAATAGCAAGATCAAGACAACAGTTTAGGCTACTTAACATTTATCCATATCAAATGTTGGCCTCACCTTTTCGCCTGCGTGGACTGGGAAGGGCTTGGCAACGACACCACAGCAGCAGTTTCTGCTTGCCTGTGAGACATACACACAGTACATACATACATGCATACATACATACTTGTTACAGAGTAAAAATTGTTGTCATTTATGCGTAGGCCTACCTATTAGTTGCATCAGCCTGCGTGGACTGGGAAGGGCCTGGCAACGACACCACAGCAGCAGTTTCTGCTTGCCTGTGAGACATACACACAGTACATACATACATGCATACATACATACATACATACTTGTTACAGAGTAAAAATTGTTGTCATTTATGCGTAGGCCTACCTATTAGTTGCATCAGCCTGCGTGGACTGGGAAGGGCCTGGCAACGACACCACAGCAGCAGTTTCTGCTTGCCTGTGAGACATACACACAGTACATACATACATACATACATACATGTTACAGAGTAAAAATTATTGTCATTTATGCGTAGGCCTACCTATTAGTTGCATCATCTTCCCAAGCCTCGATGGAGAGGGTTCCATTGAAGACACAGGGACCGGAACGAGAAGCCAATGCAGTGGTTTCATCAACCCTAGACACAAACGCACAGCAAAGAGACACACTTTTTGTTTACAGAGTAGGCTTTTGCATTAATGAAATGTATATGAAAATTAATATCAGGAAGACAAAACATTTCAGTCAGAGGAAAAGTCAGCGGGGCCTGGCCTGGACACCACTGGATGGTTTCGTTATCCTTAACACAAAAACAAATGCACGTGCAATGCCATTAAAGTGGTTGTAGCTTGACTATAATGCAACACATAAAATGGTTACACACAAATATTCACAATATGGACCCTTACATTATTATGATTAAGACAAGATTAATACAGTAAATCAAACCTTTCTATTGAACAGTCCAATCCAAAGTAGGCTCTGGGGATTCTGGACTGCACATGTGTGGATCTGCTTGCCTTGGCCTTTACATACACCCACATGCACACACACAACCGCATATATCAAAATATAGACTTTTGAGCTGTAATAAAGATGTAAGAATACAGGAAAATGCTATATCAATGTTTCATGACCCAATCAAAGTATATTTCTATTAAACCTACCTCTGGGGGTCATCAGGCCTGTCTGTGGATGAGGCCCCAGAAAAGTCAGACGCACTGAATATTTCAGAATTGTACGGCCATATTCCCGTCGACCTGAATCCTGACATTATGTTGGCAGGGGTAGTGGCCTGGGGCAAAGCCTTTGCTACGATTGCGGGGATGTGGTAGATTGTGGCATTCTCCCCCGGGTGGGATTTCATCCATGCGTCGAATTGGGTGGAAAGCCTAGATTTAAAGGATCGGAATACACTCCTGTCCAGGGGCTGGAGCCTGTGTGTACAGTGAGCTGGCAAGGTCAACATCACAATTCCTGCTTTTTTGCAAAAGTCAATGGCAGCTACGGTTATATGGGAAGCGTGGTTATCCAAAATGAGTAAGACCTTGGAGTCCAAGGATGGCTTTGAATATTGAGCAAAGTGCTGCAGAAACTCCAAGAATTCCTTCCCTTTCATCCAACCACTTCCATTGCCCACACCCATAGACCCATTAGGACCATCTCTGATAAAATGGCTCTGGAACCGCTTCCGGGGGAAGATGAAGAAGGGGGGTGTTGCATTGCCGATGGCATTGACTGCCAGAGCCATGGTAACCAAACTTCCCCTCTCCCCTGATGTCATTGCACCAATCTGTAAGGAGTATTGATAGAGGTAAGTCATAATCAAAAATATAATAAATAATAACAAAATATAATAAATAATAACATACAATATTATGCCTACCAACCTGGCGTTGCCCTTTTGGCCCTACCAACCTTCAGGACCTTGGACAGTGCTAACACCAGTCTCATCCATGTTCAGATGTTTTGTGGCCGATAGCATGTTGTTCATAAGCTTTATGAAGATTTTCAAAGAATGTTTTGACGTTGTGAGGATTGAAACTGGAGGAGGCCCTGGCAAACTGGTTGCCTGTGGTTTCTGATGGATAAGGTTTTGTTGTCGTTTGAGGAAGGCAGTAAACAATCTTTTCCTGCATCTCGGTTTTGCTCCATGATGTAGGAAAAGGCACACTGAAATTCGACAGCACATTCATATGCAGTTTACGGACCTGAAACCACATGAAACCCTGGTTAATGAATCTCACAACCAAATCAATTTGTTTCATTACACTTCATCACTCTTTCACTTTAGGCCTACATTCCCCTGTTATTTTACAATAGTACCTCAATAATAGTAATAATGACTCAATAGTAAACCAACCCTACACCCTACTGTAAAGCTAGGCCTACCTCTCGTGTGGCTCAGCCCATAATACATGTCAGATGCAGCTCTCTCAGGTACTCTTCAACGCCTTCTCCTGTATGTCAGTAAAAACTTGTTTGTGTTTAGAGTACCCACCTTGGGTAACTCACTGCTCCCTGACTTTTTCAGCTCATTGCTTTTCTTAATGAATCTAAAAAGGGTTACATGGCAAATGCCATGCGACTTTGCCACAGCTCTGACGGACTTCCCTCTCTCCACCTCCCTGGCAGCATCTACAAGTGTCTCCCTTGACACACCTCTTGCAGTGGTCCTTTTCCTTGACCTCATTCTGTGGAAACAAAGCTGGCCGATGAGTTGCCTTTAATATGAGTGATACCCTTTAATACACTGTTATTTCTACACATGATATTCTTAAACATAATTAGGCCTACAATCGTTTCTGTCTAGTTTTTTTCTTTTTGCTTTCTGTAATTTGTGTATTTGTTTAGTATAATTGTGCTTTCTTGGTATTGGCCTATAATTCAACTCAAAATTGTATTTTATGTCTTTTGAAAGTAGGATGATAGGAAGCTAAACATCAAAAAACAACCATTAAAAACATGACCACACAGAAAATACGTTAGAAATACAGTACAAACACTAATGGACCGATTTTACATTTCAAATCACCAAAACACAATAAAAACATAACAGGTTTGAATCAACACTTCGTGGAGGATTAATTGTAACACTAAGTTACAACTTGCCCCGCCGCCTCTTTCTTCACTTTCGCCTAGCTACACTAGATAGCAACAAGCAAACAAGCTTTGTTGTGGTATCATTTTGTCACGGTGAAAACACTGCTTCTGGCGATATCTAATTTGTTTCGGCCACTTTCACACAGGGCTTCACAAAACAAAAAACTAGCAACATGAAAAAGTTACTTACATGGTGCCAAAATGAACTTCTTGTGAAATCCCGCCGAACTTTTTACGGTGACGTCTGAAACTTTCTCACAAGCTTCTCGTAACAAAAAATGAACCAATGGACAGAAATAAAACGGAAATGCATTGTGCGTCTGGATAAAATGTCGTATTTCAACATGCCCCGCGTTACTTTGTTCCGCTCTCTCCCCTACATGAAGTCTCGGCCCCAACCACATTTCGGACCAGCCGAAATGTTGTGACATTGAGGGGTCAGAAAACGGAGTGGCAGGGAGAGGAGGAGGTTGAGCATTATGCGGTCCATTCAGTGTTGATTTCCCTTTGTGCCTCGGTGCCGTGCTCACAGCAGGGACGCTGGGACAAAAACCTTTCCCTAATCAGGACAAAAGAATATGAGCTGTGATTAAACTAGATAGACTATAGAATCTTTATTCTTTTCCAGACTTGCATGAGAATTTCAGAATGGACGATTCACTTACCTCAAGATACGATACAATATCGATATTTATGGTTCTGAATCGACTTATATTGCGATTCTTTGTTATGCTGAGATTTGATTTGATATATCGATATATATCGCATTTTCCCCCCACAAATTACTGTGCTTTTATTATACTAGAACAAGGGGGATTTCACCCATTTTCAAGATTTTTTTGAGGGTGTACAAATGTCAATGATTTCTATCAGACCTCCATTTTAGGAAACATAGGAAACATATCTTGCCAACATCTCTAAGGTAAAGAAAATGGGTGGAATTCCCATTTGAATGATCAACTAGAACATTTTAAAGCAATTTTAACCAATATAGATAAGAAAAAGTTCAATCATCAATGCAGCCTGATGAGGTCAGTCAGTCTTTCTGACATGAACATAAATGTAAAAAAATATATATATATATATATATATATTTTGAACCTGGTGATAAGATATTGATATCATGGCATTAAGAATTGCGATATATTGGCATTTTTTGCCCACCCCTAGTCCTCACCAGGTGTTATGTTGTGCAAATTTGGCTATTTCTCCTAACTGTTATTAGTGATGCACTGCATATTCGTCTTCATGAAAACATTCAGCAGAAAATGTTTTTTGTATCAGGTAGCTTTTAAGGTGCCGCCATAACAGCAATGATAGGAATAATATATATAGCATTAATCATATTAACTATTTGGTTTTCTGCCAACTGTCATATATTCAGTATTCAGTTTTGCTCAATAATTTCTCTTCCGGTCCATCCCTGAATGGTATTCATTCAGGTATGATATTCTTTCAATAAAGGCAGAGAAGCCCCCCCCCAAAAAATCTTTAAAAACAAAAGGTGGTTAAAGAGAATCTAGAAGGGAACCGGGCGCATGAATAATTTACCCGTCACATCGCAGATCAATGAGCATCATTCACTTGTCAGTTACTTTTCTCTTGTCTTTTTAGCCTGACAATTCACCAAGGGTCCGTCTAGTTCTGAGAAGATAAATGGGATTGAGGTTACGCACAAAGTGTCTCTAATGAGAAATCTGGGATATGCTCATACATTATCTGCAAAATGGAACCAAAAAAAGAAGAGAAGAAAAAAAAACAAGACTCTCCAAAGCCCTCTTAAATGCTAATTGAATAGTAATGCCTGCGCCTGCGGCATATTGTTGTCAGCTCATTTGGGCAGTGATTCGTCTCAATCCTTCACAGGGATGATTCTCCTTTTGGCACGCTCTCAATGAACTGCTCAGTGTCCCATTGAAATTCAATTTCATAAATCCCCCTTCTGTAAAACAGCCACTGGATTGCCAGAAACTCCTCATCTTCAATTCCTGTCATTCTGATTTCTACTCTGCAGTTGTATTTTTGTCAGCTGGGAATTAGAGAAAGTTTGGGTTGACATTTGATTGTAACCAGTGTTGTAGTGGGACTTTTAGAAGTGGGGGGACGCCTCTTAAAGGGGAATTCAACCATTTTCATTTTTTTTTCTGAGAGTGTACAAATGCGAACCAAATGGACCCTAGCGGGCCCATTTGGTTCCATTTGTAAGACTACTTCCTTTATCCATGCTGTTTGCCTGGAAGGCTCTGGTCTATCCTACCAACCTTCACTCCTCTCTTACTAGACCTCCAGAGAGGTTGCGGTAGCATTCCTGGTCCTCCGATCCGGATAACCAAATAATGGACCCTTACGGGTCAATTATATTACAGTAAGTACATTTGGTTTTGTTTTACGATCTCAAGAGTTACAGATCTATTAGGGCCCATTTGGTTACTAATTGTCATTTCTAGGAAGGAAGGAGGACTCTATCATAGGAGGAAAAATGGTGAAAAGGCGTTTTATCTCTGGCGCCTGCCAACAATTTCGCCTCAATTCACCAGCAAAAAAAGCACTAGATTTTCCGCCAGGGGTTTTTCACTAATTTTGGCACTGGAAAAAAAGCTAAATATAGCAACAAATGCGCCACATTGGCAACAGTGGTAGTCAGCAATCCCGACAAGGTCCGAGGAGTCGTGGCCGGCGACTCTCTCCCTCTCCGCGATCTGAGTAAACCCGCTGCTAAACGTGTCCAATCGACATTCCTTCACCGTGTGAAAATGGATTCCCCTCCGAAACATAACAAAGTCTTATCTCACTGCCGCACTAATAAAAATGATGGATAACATGGAGGCCGGAGACGACTGGAGACAATTGAATCTCACCCACATTATGTAATTCAAACGGTGCTGGGAGAACAAGCTGCAGTCTCAGGTTCCTCTTTGCCTTCCTCTCCTCCACGCAGGGTTATTAAGAGGCCAGAACCGGGCCCTGACAGCTAGCACTGTTGGCTGATCCATTGCCTCAATCACAGGCCCCTCAGGGGCCCAGCGGTGCTGCTGCTCATCAGTACAGAACAGAACACACAGCACTTACCTGTTTATTTCTGTACTCGGAAAAAAAGGAATGCACTTGTAGAGAGAGGTGTGTGGCCAAAACGCACTGTACTGTGTACTGTGGCTGTACTACAGTAGTTACAGCTCTGTTTGATTGCATGTCGGACCACCAGCCAGGTTTCTGACAGGGGACATTCATGTCAAGGGACCCCCTCTAGCATTAGCTGTCCACACCACATCCCAGTTTTAATTATGTTGTATTTTTTCCCCGCTGTGCGATGCCATTGTGAGATAGAACTATTAAATGTGAATCCAAATTAAGCGATTAATCAAGCTGAACAAAGAGATCTACTGTTGCAAGATGATGAAAGGAAGCAGCAATACGACTGCTGATGTGGGAAAGAATAGAAACTGCATTAAGAGGTGTGAGACTTGTTAGATTTAAATACAGTGCTATGGCCTTGTTTTTCCCTAGATGGTGTACCGTAATTATTCCCTACACCAGTGGTGGTTTTCAACCTTTTTCCCTCTGCATTTTAGCTATGGACCACCATTTGATGTTGAGTTTAGTCTCTCGGACCCAAAACTAAGTATTTTCAAGTTTGTGCCCACAAAGTAGGAGAGTTAACTGGCAAAACGTTGGTCGAAAATAACAATTCTTCTGCATTGTCTAAATGTGTAGATTCTTGAAAATTACACATTTCAGATGTTTAACTCTTGAGTGTAAAATGAAACCATTTGGTTTCATTTTACGATCTCAAGAGTTACAGATCCATAAGGGTCCATTTGGTTACCAACGTCCATCATTTAGCTGGGGACCACCTGGAATCCTCTCAGGGACCACTGGTGGTCCCCGGGCCACTGGTTGAAAACCACTGCCATGACATCATCAAGATGTGTTTCACCATGTTAATGAGTTTCCTTTTTTTTCATTTTCCATTTTTTTCTGAGAGTGTACAAATGTGAACACTTTAAGAGGTGTCCCCCGCTTCTATAAAGTCCCACTACACACTGACTGCACAGACTGAAGAGAGAATCTGATACAGCACATCATGCAGTGTATTTGTGTGCTGCCTGTGCACTAGCTGCTGTTATGACCATGTGGATTCTACAACATGCTGATCACATCCTGGTCCTGTCACAATCAAAAAAGTGGTTTTGATTGGTCACATTTGCTGCAGTCCAATCAGAAGCGACATCTGTGCTTTTTGGATGATAAGTACGTGCCAATGTCTGCATCCCTATTTTTATTTTTGCTTTAGTCTGCGAGACAAGGAGTCGAGGTAGAACATTTTCCGGTCGTAGTTTTTTTTTTTTTTTTTTTTTTTTTTTTTTTTTTCAGTCGACGAAATCCAAACTGCAGCTGGTGGAGAGACAATGACCTCTGTCTGGGGTTAGAGGAGGAAACAGATTGCAGCTTCGCTGTGAGCCTGCTCAGCACATCTACACTCCTTTTCCTCTCTCTCTCTTTCTGTCTCTCTCTCCATGGGCGGATCTAGGCATGGGCATGGGGGGGGCAGCCCCCAAATGCCTGCCCTTGGTCTGCCCCCAAAACACGATGCCATGCAAAACAACCCAAGATATTTCAAATTAAAGTGCTTATATTTAAAATGATTTGAATCACTACTACTACTACTAACTAACGACATCTGTGTCACCACTAAACCAACAGCATATCATTAAAAACAGCAAAAACTCTCTGAGTCAGACCTTTAGCTTTATGCAGAAGTCTGTTGCAACTTCAACAACAACTGATGTTATTGTTGATGCTTTACTTGTCCAATAAAAGTCCTGTAACCGAAAAAATCGGCTGTGGCTTCATCGCTTCATCGCCTGTGTTGCTTCGCGCCACGGGCGATGAAGTCGCACCCATACAATTTTCTACTGCCCCCCCCTTTGGGAAATGTTACATCCGCCCCTGTCTCTCTCTCTCTCTGTCTCTCTCTCTGTCTGTCTCAGATTAATCTCCATCCATTGAAGGTCAGCTGTAGTCCAGCAGTCCATCTCAGCACTGGTCTGATGGAGCAGCTCATTGATGAGTTGGGAGTTTTGTGGCTGTAACAAATGAAGGGTGGAGTTAGGGACACTGAGGCTGTGCCTAATCTCCCTCGGACGCTCAAACCTTGTATGTCCACCACCTTTCTTTTCAGGATATACATGTATTCTAGGGCAGTTTTCATGCCAGGGCCCACTATTTCTTCAGCATTTGAGCCACGGACCACCATTTGAGGACATTCTAGCCCCACAGACTCCAAACCTAAAGATTTTTTCTTTCTTCTTATTCACAATTCCAGGCCGGATTTGGGAAACAAAATAGTCAAACATGCAGATCAAAATGGCGATTAATCTTCTACATTCTCTAGTTGCGTAGAATTGGGATTAATTCAGATGATAAATATTTTAACTCTTGATAGCGTAAACATGAAACCAAATGGACCCTTGCGGGTCCATTTGGTTTCATGTTTACGTCCTCAAAGAGGTTACATCTGGTTACCCAGCTCGCCATCATTTAGCCTGGGGATCACCTGGAACCCTCTCAAGGACCACTGCTGGTCCCTGGACCCCTGGTTGAAAACCACTGTTCTAGGGGTAACAAAAAGCAGGGATGGACAAAGTACTTATAGTGTTTTAGTTAAGTGAGAGGATCCACACACCCAGAACTGTGGCACAGTTGATGAATATGTCTTGCATGAAGTCCAGTAGAACAAAGTTATTAGTTCTTTAACATCCTTTTGTGACTCCAAAACTTTTAAGCAGATGTTTTTTTTAGTATAGTAAAAGCATCAATACTGCGCTTCATAGGTCTCATTTGTAGTCCTTTAGCGGCCATTTTGAGGACCAACATAGCTTATATCACCTACAGCAGGGGTGCCCACACTTTTTTGACTCGAGAGCTACTTTCAAAAGAGCTACTTTCAACAAGATCTACACATCAAAAATGTGATTGTTCCATTACTGAAAATCCATTTCAAGGCCCCCTAGAAAGTTTGAGCTTTGAAATAGTGGTGATGGTGTTACTTACTTTTATAGTGTTTAAGAATAATGCACTTATAATGAAAAATAGAGGGGGAGAATTGGAAGGTTTTGCTGTATATGCTATTACTGACGTTTAGTGTCTTGCACCCAAACTAAGAACTTTCCTGTTTATGTCCACAGTTGGGAAAGAGAACTGGCAAAACGTTGGTCAAGAGTTACAGATCTTTTTAGGGGACTGTCATGTGATCTACCTGCACGGTCTGTGTAATCTACTGGTAGATCACAATCTACCTTTTGGGCATCCCTGACCTACAGTATGTTTGTCCTCAACGTGGCTGCTAAAGAACCACAAATCTCCTTAGCTATTCATTTGTGGTTCTCAAACCCCTTAATTAATTACTATATATATTTTTAACATTTTTTTCCATAAACATCATGATTGATTGTTTATTGGTCATGATGTATACATATAAATACGCCCCACAAAGGCTAAAATTAACACAATTAAAAAAAAAGACATCTCTGGACTTTTTAATGATTGAATTTTTAATGATTTTTAATGATTTTTAACCTTTGACCTTTAACTTTAATCCTGATAAGAATAAGTAAAACGCCTGCAATAAATATATTTCCGTGATTATTGTGAATGTGTTGAAAGTAGAAACACATCTGGACCTTACAGTGATTTTATTTTTTTAAAGAAATCTGGCACACTGGAAGAATGAAGTGCACTGGCAATACGATGGCCTTGAACCAACCTTTAGACGCAGTACAGTATTTTACAGTACAATAGCAGAATAGTTGTGATTCCTGTTATGCTTTCTGTTGTTTCTGTTTCTTACACATTTCTCCTGCCCTTGACTGAATACCGAACTTCTTTTGACGAGAATTGTGGTGACTGCATGCCATTGCTGTGTGCGTGTGTGCGTGTGTGTGCGTGCGTGCCAGGGGCGGATGTAACATTTCCCAATTCGGGGGCAGGAGAAAATGGTGTGGGTGCGACTTCATCAGTTACAGGACTATTATTAGCCAAGTAAAGCATCAATAATAATATCACTTGTTGTTGAAGTTGCAACAGACACGCAACATGCATAAAGCTAAAGGTCTGACTCAGAGAGTTTTCTGTTTTCAATGATGAAATGCTGTTGGTTTAGTGGTGACACAGCTGTAGTTAGTTAGTAGCAGTAGTAGTGTTTCAAATCATTTAACATATAAGCACTTGAATTTGAAATATCCTGGGTTGTTTTGCATGCCATCATGTTTGGTGGAGCAGTCAGGGCATTTAGGGCCCATGGATGCCTAGATCCGCCCCTGGTGTGTGCGTGTGCGTGCACACACACACAGTAACGCTCTGTATAAAACCCACAGTTTTTCATTGTATTGGCGTTCTGATTCTAGCAGAGTGTTGTTGTGTACCTGCATTAGTGCCAAGTCAAATCCCAGTGCATTTTATTGCGCTTGCCTTCCAGCGCTTTTCTGATTCCTGATAGCATTTGACATGCTTCCCATCTCCTCCACGTTCCACGTTCCCCCCTGTGGAAATCAGGGGCCTGCCTTTATGTTCTAAAGCTGTGAGCCTTCCCACAGGGTCCTGCTGACAGAACCTCCGTCTTACAGGAGAAACCACAACGTGGAGAAATCATTTGTGACTGTTGTTGACAAACTTAATAGACTTTCTGTCTGGCACCTTCCAGACGCCCGTATGTCACCCCACATTTACACGTGTCAATACCCTTGTTGTCATCAATCACCGATCACCATGCATCAGGATCCAAGATGAAACCATACCATTCAATCTGGATGATGGTGTGCCACTTAGACCTGCAACTAACGATTATTTTCATAGCCGATCATCATAATTAAGTAACTCATCGATTCATCGGATTATGCACTTCTTTAGCCATCACATTAAAAACATATTTTAGGTCATTTTAGACATACTATGTTCCAACGAACAAAAAGATAATTAATTCAAAAATACACATGGTTAGCGGCTGATTAGGCTGCTATTCAAATAAAAGACAATAACAAGTAATCTTGTTAGTGATATTATAATCGCTCTTTGCTCTTTAGTTTAGTTACACATAACACTGGATAAACAATGGTTAAGTGAGAAAACACCCATGATTAGTGATTAGTGAAAACACTCCAGTGATTAGTTGCCATCCGATTCTGATTACTGAATTAGTTGACAATGACAAATAGTTAAATAATCAATTCACTTACGATTAATTGATTAATTGTTGCAGCCCTAGTGCAGCATATTAGAATTTGGAAGGCCATGTGGTTCTTTAGGGTTTCAAAATGATTTTGAGTCATATAGTTCATATGGCCGTCATATGCAGTATACAACCTCTACATTATGTTCAAACCTATTACGTCTGTGAGCTTGTAGATTTCAATCCGTTGATCTACTTTCACAAAATGCTTTTCAAATAATTAAAAAAATAATACTATTACTATTAAATATCCAATTAATCAATTACTAAATTAATCAACAGCTAACTGAATTATCATAATTGATTATGATTAATCTTGCAGCCCTAATGAACAAAATGCCTCAAAATCAAACTTCAAACAAAAGTAATCAAATATAGTGAATCCATATACTCACACGCCTGTAGATCATCTTCTAAAAACATACTGAAAAGAGTGAGAAAATTAGGACCTGCTTAATACTAAAACAACAAAATAAAAAGTAAATTATTGGCTAAATTCATAGGCCTATATTTGTCTGGTTTAATTTAATCTGGAGTTGAATGGAGGCAGCACTTCCACAGAAAGCGGAACGCTTTCACAGCATCCAGTAGGGAGAATTAATATAGTGTGTGTGTGTGCTCTCTTTTATTCGCTGTATTCGCTTGGTAAGTGCTGCTGAAAACTTGTGTATTCCTCTGTACTGTATACACAAACAAGGGGGACAATAATAAATGTTAGGTGCTGGACAAGCCGGATTAAATATTTCATGCCCAAAGTTGACATGAGATTCTATCAGTGGGAGACAAAACGGACCACAAGTGTGAAACAAGCTTACGGGGAGGGGGACTGATTTTGTTGATACTAAAACAGAGAAGGATCTGAGAGGTGGTTCTGGACAAACAACTGTCACAGAAAATTACAAATGATGTTGGAGTTCACATCAAGAGAATGCATGCAAGCACTCACAGCCATTGCTGGAACAGATAAGGGGATTTAAAAAAAGGATTTTTGAACAAGGTGGGGGCTTCCGACTCTGCACGGTGTGTATAACTCCATGCAAATATAAAACCTACTGGGTGGGCCAAAAGGCACATTTACTGCGAAATTCTTTCTTTAACTTCTGTCCTTTCTAACTAGTAAACAAACAGGAACACGGAAAGGTGGAATAAAATAAACAGCAGTAAAGTAAAAGCTTCCAACACAACAAACAGCAGCAGCAGCAATCACCAGTGGAGACGGTGTGTGTCGTCACTCCAGGCATCTGTCTGGGTGTGTGGGTGGAGTGGCTGAATGACGAGGACCACACTGAAGCTTCTCCCAGGCTTATGTCACCCATGTCGGGGCCGAAGCCTCGTATCTCCGTACTTCAACTTAAGTAACACCTGTTTTCTTAAAGTCATATATATATATATTTTGACATAGAAGGTTTCCGCATGACAGTGATGATACACTCCAGGCTGACTGATTACCAACAGGCTCCAGGTGCTGTCACTCTGTGTCCCAGTGGAGCCTTCTTCAACAGACTGTCACAACAGCTAAACACACTAAACACAGCTGCACATAATAAAATGAACAGTGAATCCTGTGATTTAGGGTGTCTCAGTTAGCAAGCGATGACAATGCTGCTGGATGCTAGTAGTGCTTTGCTCTTTGAGACACCCTCGTTTAAATTTAAAACGGATTCATGTGGAATGTCGTTCGAGCTGAAGGTACTGGTGACATTCTTTGTTCTTAGAGCCTTTTCAACAGTGTGACAATAGTACAAATACAATAGCAAAAACGTAATACAATTGTGCAAATATAGTGGATGATTTGGGATGAGTTACATTAAATAGTTCAAATGTGAAATCAGGGATAACGGCACATTTATTTGGTACTTGTGGCCATATTTCATTATGCATAATAATGATAACACAACTTTGTTTGTATAGCCTGTAAAGTAGTGCTTGACTCCCCAAGAATCCCCAACAAAAACAAAAACAAAAACAACATCAACAACAATGCATTACAAAAAAAAAAAAAACAGGAGCAAGAGAAAATATAGATGAGGCATTTTGAAGCAGGAGTGTAGATAGTCCTGGGTGGAATTTATTTTTTAATATCGGTATTAATAATGTGTTAATTAGCTTGATATATAATAACATCAGTTGTTGTTGAAGTTGCAACAGACACGCAGCATGCATAAAGCTAAAGGTCTGACTCAGAGTTTTCTGTTTCCAATGATGAAATGCTGAAATATCTTGGATTGTTTTGCATGGCATCATGTTTGGTGGGACAGACTGGGCATTTAGGGGGGCATTGCCCCCCCCCCCCCCCCCCCCCATGCCCATGTCTGGATCCGCCCCTGCTGCAGTTGCAATGAGAGTCTTGTGTTTTGTGATTTTTGTGAGCTTTCTTTTTATCCAGAGGTGCTCTGAAGTGGAGGTCTAGTGGGGTGGGCGGAAAGGAGCGGTGAGAAGGGGTTGTGAAGGGTCCTTGCTAATGGAATCTGTCTTTCTGTCTGTCGTACTTCAGCGCTGAGCCCTGGAACTCTCAATCGATCCACATGTACTTTCGTCTGAGCGACCACACAGCTCCTGAAAGCCTCGCCTTCAGGCCAAACCCTCCTGCCTCAGGGCTTGGAGAAAGAGAGGAAAAAAAAAAAAAAAAAAACAATCTAATTTTAGTAGTCATTGCAGGATTTTACAAAGAAGTAAATAATTACACAGGATGTACATATAATTACTCGTTACTGCACATGCACCTTGTCACCGTCTAATTATTGTCAGAGAGAACAGAACTGTTTGTTATCGTTGTCATAACATAGTTTTCATCCTCCGTACTATATATATACATATATACTGTTAACTCTCTCTTAGTCGTCCTCAGACGAGCTTCCATCGGAGTCTCCAGTCCTTTTGGTTCTCCATACACACTCCATACACTTCTTCAGGACGTCCACATAAGTTAGCGCAGAAAGTCCTCGTGATCGATGCCCATGTGTTGGTTCCCACAGGACCAGCCTGCTGGCTGGGAGCTCGCGATGTCTGTGGCAGTGGCCGGCCAGCCTCATCGTTGTCGTTGTAGAACCTTTCCACTTCCTCAATCGGTGAGTACACACTCATGACCGTTGTTACTGGGTTTCCCTCGAAATCTACGGAGGGGTGCATCCACCCCTCCGTAGGGTGGATGCACCCTACGGAGGGCCTTTCCTGCTCGAGCGTTCACCATGAGTCCCACGCCACCTGTTGCCGCCTGGGCATCATTACGCCATGCAGATGAGGTGATGAACGTGCACCCCCCCACTCTGCGGTAGTTAATTGGCTGGTCCGTGTGCACTCTCCTATGCTCCTGGACTGCCAGGATCTCCACTCCTCTTTCCTCGGCACAGTGCGCCAGTTCTTCCAGCCTCTCCTCTTCCCTCACTGTGTTTGCATTGTAGGTTGCCATAATACATGGCCTCCTACAGCGCAAGAGTGCATTGGACAGTGGGCTGTGGTCAGACTGAACCCTCCCTCCCCGGTGGAGAGGGTTTGGGGTCCAGTCGTCATAGTGACCCGAAGGAGGACCAGCCTCACTGTCCGCCGCGTGGCTCCTGCGGACTCCCGCCGCTGGAAGTATAGGACTCAATTAACTCAATTAATTTATTTACTGCGTGATTAACTCACAGTAAAAACAAAAGCAAAAGTTCTTCCATTTGGTTCAATTTCATCAAATGCAGGTGAATAATTGTTAAACATCTGCATTACTTAAGGTAATTTAAAATAAGTCCACACAATTAGAGAGTATAGAAAACATTCTACAAAATTTGCATGTTTACCATCATCAATACAGCTTGGAATTGTGGACAAATTCTTTAATTTAGGTCTGGAAGTCTAAATAAATGTCATCAAAAGGGTGCTCTCTGGCTCAGAATAAATAATGGACCTTGATATGAAAAATCTTGAAAAAAAAAAAAACATTTAAAATTGATTATGACACACTTCACGCACCCTGTCCTGACTGGGATTTGATAGCTTCATTATCCAGGTCAGTAATAGCAAGCAAGCATGCACCAGACCTCAGTGCATCTCAGGAGCAGGGCATGGACTGTAGCAATGACCTGAATATCTGTTGTGGAGCAGCGTCGGATCTAGAGAGGCGCAGGGGTGGGCAGGGCAAACGTGCATCCTGACCACCCAATGAAAGGTAATATCAGTGGTTTTCAACCAGTGGTCTGTGGACCACCAGTTGTCCTTGAGAGAGTTCCAGGTGGTCCCCAGCTAAATGGTGGAAGGTTGGTTAACCAGATGTGACTCTCAAGAGTTAAACATTCATCATCTGAACTAGCCCAAGTCTACACAACTAGAGAATGTGGAGGATTAATGGTCATTTTCATCTGTATGTTTGACTGTCTTTTACCCCAAATCCAGCCTTGAATTGTGAACAAAAGCAAAAATAAATCTTTAGTTTTGGGGTCTGTGGAGGCTAAAATGTAATCAAATGGTGGTCCATGGCTCAAATGCCAAATAAATAGTGGTGTCAAAAAATTTGGCACCTTGGAGTTGCCCTCCGTGCCACTCTTCAAGCCCACCCTAGAGGGCTGGTTAAATCCGGCCCTGTTGTGAAGTGCCAGTTTTTTTTTACCTTTTTTTTCCAACCCTGTATCACATGTGAAAAGTCAAATAGTGACTTTTTTTCCCCAAACCCCCAGGTTAGGTTTAGGTTTGTAGGTTTAGGTTCTCAGTAAAACTATGCCCAAGAGAACATGTTGGAGGGGCTAGAAAAATGGTATCGGTGCGGCTTCAGCGCCCGTGGCGCGAAGCGACACGGGCGATACCATTTTCTGTTACAGGAGTTTTATTTATTATTATTATTATTCAATAATATCATCAGTTGTTGTTGGAGTTGCAGCAGACACGCAGCATGCATAAAGCTAAAGGTCTGACTCAGAGAGTTTTCTGTTTTCAATGATGAAATGCTGTTGGTTTAGTTTTGACACAGCTGTAATTAGTTAGTAGCAGTAGTAGTGTTTCAAATCATGTGATCTTGTGAGCTGCCAATTTGGCTATCCTAAGAGTTCATGCAGTTAAAAGTTGATTTTGAAAAAAAAAAAAAAAAGAACTTCCCACTTCGAATGTTTAGTACACCCCAGGTCTTCTGAGTTCATTCACACCAGTTTAGACCATTCTGAACTGAATAAATAAAAAAATAAAAAAATAAATAAAAAAATAAATAAATAAATAAAATAATACGGGTAATATTCAAATATTCAATTCAAATATTTGTGCCACATTTTCACCATTTTCAAAAATATCAGACCTACAAGCTCATAGCGCGCCACTCCGTGGCACGCCATGAGCTTGTAGGTCTGATATTTTTCAATAAGTAATGTCAATAATGCTAACTAATACTAATAATGCTATCTAATACTAATAATGCTAAGCAATGCTAATGCTACGTATTGTCAATAATTTTATAATAATGATAAGTAATGCTATTTGATGCAAATAATGCCAAGTAAGTAATGCTGCTAATGCTAAGTATTCCTAATGCTAAGCAAGTGGGGCAAATAATGTTAAGTAATGCTGATGCTAAGTATTGTTATTAACGCTAATACTGCTAAGTAACGCTAATAATGCTAATTGGCACTAATAATGCTAAGTAAGTAATGGAGGTAATGCTAAGTATCGCTAATGGCCATGATGATGATGATAATGATGATGAGTCATGCTAATAACTCTTAGAACAGGGGTTTTCAACAGGTGGTCTGGGGACCACCAGTGGTCCTTGAGATGGTTCCAAGTGGTCCCCAGGCTAAATGATAGAAAGCTGATTAAACAGATGTAACTCTTGAGAGCGTAAACATGAAACGCTCTCAACCTGGAACTCGTAAACATGAAACATGGTTTCATGTTTACACTCTCAAGAGTTAAAATATTCATCATCTGAATTAGCACCACCTAATTAAGAAGTCTACACTGTTTTGTTTGCAAAATTCAGCCCTGAATTATGGACAAAACCAAAATAATTCTTCTTAGTTTTTGTTCTTTGGGTGAAAATGTGATCAAATGGTGGTCCTCCATGGCTCAAATGCTGAATAAATGGTGGGCCCTGGTATGAAAAAGGTTGAAAACTACTGGCTTAGAACACCAAGAGGCGTTCCGGCCAAAACTGCGTTAGCTGGTTGGGTTGCCATAGTGACAGCACAGTGTTGCCTTGCCTCTCGCTGTAATTGTACTGCATCTAAACACAAAATGTTAATGAGAATTGATACTGCGATCTTCTATTTTTATTTTGGTAAATGGAATGACATGGAAATTGTCTTGTTACTTTACTGTAATTGAGTCATCCTTGATTGATGCCTGATTGTTGTTTAGTGAAACTTGTTTGTCCTGTGTACTAACTCCAGCAGCTTGAATATTCATGGTTCTTCTGCTTGGCGTTTTCTTTTATGTGATTTAGATTGTACAGCCTATAGATGCAAATGGAGTTTAATTTGACAAATTATATATTTGATCATGATTCAATTTGTAGTTACTACTACTACTTTTCCAAGGGCAGCTAATTCTGATGTGCACACACCCACACACACACACACACACACACACACACACACACACACACACACACACACACACACACACACACACACACACACACCAGCATCCATATATACATTTGGCAAGCTGCACCGGAAGCTGCAATTGTTGCGCTGGCTGCGTTGCAATGGGTTGCAAGCTGCGTTGCAATGGGTTGCGCTGGTGCAACAATGGTTACGCTAAGCTGCACCGGAAGGTGCAATGATTACGCTGGGAAAACGGCTGCGCTGCAATGCTGACGCCATGCTGGCTGTAGCTCCTCACAAGTAGCCTACCGTTCCGTGAGCAAGGGTCTCGGAACGCTGTTCTCCTCACATCCCTCCTCCAAACAAACCATGGATTTTAACACAATGCTGACGCCATGCTGGCTGTAGCTCCTCACAAGTAGCCTACCGTTCCGTGAGCAAGGGTCTCGGAACGCTGTTCTCCTCACATCCCTCCTCCAAACAAACCATGGATTTTAACACGACATTTTGGACACGACATCTCTAAGGCCAAAAGTTGGAAAGGACATCTAACGGCAGCAAAAAAAGGTAATACTTAACACTTATGCTTGCGTGTTTCTCTCTGCAAAGACATATCAACTTTTCAAATCTTTCTCAACAAAAATACTGCATGTAAAGCACATCATTGTGCATGCACGTATGCATGTGTTCCCAGCAAAGACACACAAACTTTTCCACTTTTGCTCAAAGTAAGGATTCCTAACTTGCGAATATTTACCACACTGCTTCTACCCATTTAATCACATGATGCGCGCGTGCGTGCATACATGACTGCGTTATCAACTTTACAGGTATAAATGCATAGGACCGAGGCAACAGCCCAACAGAAATTACCTTAAACCTCTATGTATATTTTACATTGTTCTGTAGTAGGCCTAGGCCTACGACATAGACATGACAACACATTAGTTGTCATTGTACCGAACGTATTGTTCAATATCGACGTCTTTACCACACACCTCATCGCCCAATTACAATGTACAACCCCAAATCCGTTGAAATTGGGACGTTGTGTAAAATGTAAATAAAAACAGAATGCATTGATTTGCAAATCGTTTTCAACCTCTATTCAGTTGAATACAACACAAAGACAATATAATTAATGTTCAAACTGATAAACTTTATTGTTTTTTGAAATTATACAATCTTTTGTAAATTGATCCCTGCAACACGTACCAAAAAAGTTGGGACGGGGGCAACAAAAGATTGGGAAAGGTCATGAATGCACAAATAACGCCTGTTTGGAACATTCCACAGGTAAACAGGTTAATTTTAAACAGTTTAATATCGTTATTGAGTATAACAAGACCATCCCAGTCGCTCACAATCAAAGATGGGGCGAGGTTCACCACTTTGTGAACAATTCTGTGAGAAAATCATCCAACGGTTTAAAAACAATGTTTCTCAACATTCAATTGCAAGGAATTTGGTGATTTCATCATCTACAGTCCATAATATAATCAAAACATTCAAAGAATCTGAAGAACTTGCTATACTAAAGCATCAAGGCCGAAAAACCAACACCAAACACTTGTGACCTTTGATCCCTCAGGTGGCTCTGCATTAAAAACTGACATCATTGTGTAAGGGATATTATTGTGTGGACTCAGGAACACTCAGAAAACCATTGTCAGTTTACATAATTTGTCGCTACACCTGCAATTGCAAGTTAAAAATCTACCATCGAAAAGCAAAGCCATACATCAGAAAGGTTGGTTTGAAAAAAACCAGAAATGCCTTCTCTGGGTCCACTATCATTAGAAATGTGGACTCATCAGACCACAGCCCACTTTTCCACTTTGTGTATAACCATTTTAAATGATATTGTACCCAGAGAAGGCATTTCTGGTTGTTTTTCTAGTTGTTTTTTCAAACCAACCTTTCTGATGTATGGCTTTGCTTTGCATGGTAGAGTTTTAACTTGCAATCGCAGGTTTGTAGCGTCAAATTCTGTAAACTGACAATGGTTTGAGTGTTCCTGAGTCCACACAGTAATATCCTTTACACAATGATGTCAGTTTTTAATGCAGAGCCACCTGAGGGATCAAAGGTCACAAGTGCTAGATGTTGGTTTTCGGCCTTGATGCTTTAGTATAGCAAGTTCTTCAGATTATTTGAATGTTTTGATTATATTATGGACTGTAGATGATGAAATCACCAAATTCCTTGCAATTGAATGTTGAGAAACATTGTTTTTAAATCGTTAGATGATTTTCTCACAGAATTGTTCACAAAGTGGTGAACCTCGCCCCATCTTTGATTGTGAGCGACTGGGATGGTCCCGTTATACTCAATAACAATATTAAACTGTTTAAAATTAACCTGTTTACCTGTGGAATGTTCCAAACAGGCGTTATTTGTGCATTCATGACCTTTCCCAGTCTTTTGTTGCCTCCGTCCCAACTTTTTTGGTACGTGTTGCAGGGATCAATTTACAAAGATTGTATAATTTCAAAAAACAATAAAGTTTATCAGTTTGAACATTAAATATACTGTCTTTGTAGTGTATTAAACTCAATATAGGTTGAAAACGATTTGCAAATCAATGCATTCTGTTTTTATTGACATTTTTCACAACGTCCCAATTTCAACGGATTTGGGGTTGTAGCTTATTTCAAACCCCTGCAGAACAGTCTCAGTTTCTGACCCCTCATTGGCGCAACTTTACTTTGATTTTAGGGGCAGAGTTAGACCAACTCCGTTGACTTCATGGTGCCAGTCCAATGGCGGGTACTCTATATAGCATTCTGCTAATGGCTGTGGGATGACATGCTACTACGGCGGCGGTGCGCTGATTTCAGTGTTTAAACACGGACGCATTGCGTTCTCATACACTTCAATAGGCGAGCTGCACTGTTTTCACTTGACAGAATACTTGGTTAGAACGGTATCAAAGACGATACGTCGTCACGCTGGTTTTTAGCCAAGCTATGGTCATTGTTGCGCAACTTGCGCCAACGGGGGGCAGAAAACGGGCTGGTCACGTGGTTCATGTATTCGCGTGAGCTCATAGACTCCAATGCATTCCCTACACGGCTGTCCCATTTCTTTGTCCCTATTCAATCCACGTCTATGTAGAAAATCGGCCATTTGACGGGACCTATAAAGTGAACTGAGTTTTCGTAACTCAGTTGTTCTCCCATACCGCCGTCATATGTCCGTTCATCTCCAGCTGTGAACAATGTTTAATGATGTTTAATGATATTATGATGTTGGCGATCTACAAGATGTGTGTGTGTGTGTGTGTGTGTGTGTGTGTGTGTGTGTGTGTGTGTGTGTGTGTGTGTGTGTGTGTGTGTGTGTGTGTGTGTGTGTGTGTGTGTGTGTGTGTGTCCGTCCCTCTGGAACACACCCTGCAGTAACACTAGGCCATTTGTAGACTTTCTATTTCCAAAAGTGCTTCCTTTCTAGCAGACCCAATTCTTCAACATATGTTTTCTCTAACACAAATGTCCAAAACAATCTTATATTTAATACAATGATGTACCATACATTGTACAGGCGACAGTGGGTGTGCTGTCCACAGTACTTTCACAAGGCAGGCAACCAGGGCTAACATGTCATTTCAGAAGGGAGGTTACCAGGGCTAACATCTCCAATTTGAAGGGGTTTCCATTCCAAAGAACACTTCTAAATGTTCATGCCTTTCTCTCCAGTATGATTTCAGAAGCCAACATTCTCAGTATTGTGTGTGTGTGTGTGTGTGTGTGGTGTGTGTGTGTGTGTGGTGGGGGGGGGGGGGGGGGGGGGGGGGGGGGGGAGTGTGTGGGTGTGTGTGACATGTCAATTGCACTTAAGGGAAATTCCACCCATTTGCAACATTTTACTGTAGTAATACACCTTACAGACACATTCAAAACAAATACTCCCATTCTGTGTCCTCTAACCAACACATTAAGTGCCATTGCCCAGTTTCATTGTACTTCACACCCAGCAGAGAACAATTGCCAATCCAATAGCCAATCGCACTCATTATGCAAATGCTTAATGGCAGCTCTATACCAACACTCACTTTAAGCACTGACTGGACCAGGGCTATGTTGGATTACACCAATGTATTGTTGAGACTTTCTTCATCTACAGTCTGTCTTTTGCTATTGCATGCACACTTTCCCATTCTCATTTCTACCTACTGTATATACAGTACATGGATGGTGTGTGACTCTAAACCTGTTTGTTACATTGATCATTCAAGGCAATGACTGATATAGTTACTATTGACATCAATAGCTATGTACTCACTCTCCACATATTTTTCTGTCTTCCATTTAACAGTTTCATGGGCTCATATCACAGACCACCAAGTGCAGATCAAGACTGACCTCCCAACCTACTTCCAACAACTTCAAACCACTCAGCCTTCCACCCTACAGCCAGGATCTGCCTGATGTTTCTTTCGGTTAAGAAGGACTCATTCTCTACCACTGTTGCAAAACTGCTTGCTCAGGGTGTACACATCACTTAAGACAACCTCTTCAGATTTCATATGTCAATAAAAATATTTTGATTTGTAACACCATTTATAATATTACTTATTATTTATGTGTTGTCTATGTCAACGTTGATTACTTTAATGTATGGTTTGCAATCCACTACTTCAGAACCCCTGCAGTTTTCCACCAACTAGCTATTTGATTAAAAACAATGAACTCATGACATTTAGTTCCTCACAGATCCAACGCGTGGCGCTAGAGGTTCGGGGCGCGAAGCGCCCCGAACTTCTAGTCAATATACAAACATGTACTGTATGTACACACCAGTGTTGCCAACTGCCAAAATGCACTAGTGGCACTTCCAAAATGCACTAGAATGCACTAGAGCAGTGGGTTTTCAACCATTTTCATACCAGCTAGGTAGCTAACAACTGTGTTTGGTTATGAGCTAAACACGCACACACACACACACACACACACACACACACACACACACACACACACACACACACACACACACACACACACACACACACACTGACTAACTGACTTCCAGACTAACGTGGAGAGGTTAAGTCAGGCCAGACATGGGGTTGATTGAACATGGTGTTGACACTGAAGCTCTCAGAGGCAGGTTATGTTCTATTTGCCCCCAGAGGTCATGCCCACTTGTCCAAAAACTACACGATTTATTCTAAATGACATGTAAAAAAAAAAATATGGCTACGGGTTGTGGCTATGTTTTAAGTGCAGCGACAGTCTAAAATGGCACATTATACAGTGAAGGGTACTCTTATTTGACCAGAAGTCGGTCAATGTGGCTCTCAACACATTCAGGTGCTTAGACCAGTGGTTTTCAACCTTTTTCATAACAAGGGCCCACTATTTATTCTGAATTTTAGCCACAGACCACTATTTGATATTGAGTTTAGTCTCTCAAACCCAAAACCAAGGATATCCGCGTTTACAGTTCTTCTTCTACATTTTCTAAGTAATTCAGATTTTTAACTATAATTTAACTCTTGAGAGCTTAAAATGAAATCAAATGGACCCGTAAGGGTCCATTTGATTTCATCTATAACATCTATAAGATCTATAACATCTATAAGGGTCCATTTGGTTACCAACTGTCCATCATTTAGCTGGGGACCACCTGGGGACCGCCGGTTGAAAACCCCTGGCTTAGACAGAAACCTCGCGAACCTAAAAGTAAACTCCACTCCACCTGCCCCAAAGTTATTTACCATGTTGGGCACCAACATGGTAAATAATGTTTTTTTTTTTTTTTTTAACTAGCTGCGTGCACGCTGCTTACACACACGATGCAGGTGTCAGGTGATGTACAGTATGCACTGTATGTGCACCTGTGTAAGAGTTTCAGTAGCTCTGTGCAGTAGCCTGCAGGAATCTGCAACCTAAAGAAAAATGGTTTTGGAAGCATCGTGCAACGACAGATTTCTTTCTCTGAAGCGATGTTCATGCATCTCTCTCTCTCTCTCTTTTTCTCTCTCTCTCTGTCACGCTTGCTCGCACGCACGCACACACGCATGCGCACACACACGCACACACACACGCATGCACACACACACACACACACGCGTCTTAAGGGCCCACTCACCCAGAGAGATGCCTCATTGCCACCCACAGCAGCGTACAGTATATACAGTACAGTGGGCACTTAGCCATGGTCCGCTTTTGGCTTGGCGTACGTTTCTCAGCCTGTGGAGCATTAGTATTTTATCCTTACCATTGATCCTTACTGAAGAAGTAGAGACCCAGCTCTTTATCTCTCTCTCTCTCTAGGTCGTCCTCATTGATGCTTACACCATTGTTGGTGGAGTTCATATGCAGGCCCTTCACAGCCCTCCATGCATGTCCACGTCCTCACCTTAAGATCTCGCTCAGCTGAGTTGACCCGTGAGCTCAGGTACTTGAAGTCCTTCCTTCCTTCAGAGCAGTGCCTTCAGGTAAAAATGCTCCAAAGAGGGATGTTATAGTCGATAACTTCAGTTTTCTTGAGATTCAGCCAACGGCCAACCTCACTATCAGGATCTCCTGAGCTTGTGTTTACTCCTGGTCGGAGAGCAGTATAAAGTTCAAGTTTGAAGTTTTATTTTATTTTGTCTCCCGTAGGAGAAATTTGTCTTGGAGACAGGACCACAGCTGCAAACATAAGACAGTAGACAAAAAAACAAACAAACCAAAAAACAACACAATACAGGAACAAATAACATGTACACCCTAAGTGCTCCATTTTCGTTACCGCTATACCCCTTATCCCTTAACTTCTTTGCCTTTTTAAACTATTAAAAAAAAAACATTTCTCAGTAGTTCAAATGGCCAGTCTACTAGCTCACAACATGTTAATAGATTGACATGTTGAAATAGTCCAAAAAAGTTTTTCAAAATAGTGAAAATGAAATAAGGGATATGGCATAAGGGGTTTAGCATGTAACGAAAATCTCACCCTAAGTGGTTATCCCTTTGTCAAAAAAGTATAACAGTTTTATAGAGAGAGGTACAAATGAGTGCTATACCTGTTGTGTTTGCACTGTGGTGTCCTATACCTTCTACCTGATCTCATTAACTCATATTCTGAATGAAGAACATGTGAGGGGTCAGAGGTTACATTCCTAGCTTGCCTTATTACCGTCTGCTCAAAAATGGCTTGGGGAGTCAAGGGGGCAGAAGATAGGCCCATGATCTTCCCAGCCGTTTTTACGGTTCTTTCTATTTGAGCTTTGTATTTCACTGTCAGATTTCCATACCAACTCAAGATACCATATCTCAGTATAGATTCTATGCTAGCCCTATAGAAAATTTGCATATTGTTCACACTAACACCAAACAGCCTCAGTCTAGGAAGAAAATGTAACCTCTGATGTATTTTCGAACATGTGCCAGCTCATAAGTTGTTGGGTGCAGGTCCAGTTCTGTACATACTACATTCGTCTTGGCCTCCTTGGTGTTATGGTGAGGCTCCTTAGCATGTGTGGGACCATCTGGGGTCACCACCTTGGCCTTTGTTCCAGTCTCTGTTGCCCTAGGTCAGGGGTGTTCAAACTTTTTGACACCAGGGCCCACTATTCATTCAGCATTTGAGCCACGGAACCGCCATTTGAGGACATTTTTGCCCCAGAGACCCCAAAACTAAAGATTTCTTGAATGCTGCTATACCAGGGTGGATTTGGGAAACAAAACAGTCAAAGATACAGATCAAAATGACCATTAATCTTCATCCAACTACATTGTCTAGTCGTGTAGACTCGGGGTAATTCACATGATGAATATTTTAACTCTTGAGAGTGTAAACATGAAACCAAATGGACCCGCAAGGGTCCATTTGGTTTCATTTTTACGCTCTTAAAGAGTGAGATCTGGCTAACCAACTTTTAGCCTGTGGACCACCTGGAACCAACATTTAGCCTGTGGACCACCTGGAACTCGGTCCACCTTTTGGAAACCCCTGCCCTAAGTAAGTTGGGAGGGACACCTCAGAGCAGGGGTCCCCAAACCTTTTTTTTTTTTTTCCAGTGAGGACCACATAACTTTTCTCTTCTCTGATGGGGGGGTCAGGGTCAGTTTGCAACAGAATAAATGTGATGATCTCAGGGGATGCCTAAACTGCTGAGCCAACAGTCAACTTTTTAGCTTTGAGTGTTTGTCTGCTCACATTTTGCCTGGCAAACTATCATACTTGTCTTCGGGACAAAAATTCATAATGTCGGTGCAGATTGTATCGACACTGTCTCATAACGGATGAGAAAGACAGCCTTTTCTTTGCATTGAACAAAAAAATAATAAATTGTGTGTCCCCTGCAGGTTAAATACCCTACATTGTGTGTGCTGTCAAAACACTTCATTGACACATTGGCACCACTTATTAAATTAAATGATTGGTGTCAATCACCTCTGAGTATCACCTCTCCTGATGGCACTCACTGATTGGGGTGGAGCGAACAGAAACCAGGAAGTGTTTGTAGAACAAAGGAATCAGTGTGACAGTGTGAACACAGAACCAACACTGCACAGCAAGCACAATGTTTGGACTTTGGAGGACTGAAATTACTACATGCCATCAGGGGGAATGCCACTGGTGTGTTTAATATTATGTATTATTCTGTATACTGCATAGGCCTTTGTTTGAGCTTATAATTAAAAAAATGATTTGAAACACTACTTACTGCTACTAACTACAGCTGTGGCACCACTAAACCAACAGCATTTCATCATTGAAAACAGAAAACTCTCTGAGTGAGACCTTTAGCTTTATGTATGCTGCGTGTCTGTTGCAACTTCAACAACTGATTATTATTGATGCTTATACTTGCCTAATGAATGTCCAGTAAGTTGTTACTGAAAACCATATTCTCCTGCCCCCCCCAATTGGGAAATGTTACAGTACATCCGCCCCTGATCGTGGGGCCAGTCTGGAAAAAATAATGTGTCTCTGGCAGTGTTGGTCAATATTACTTAGGAAAGTAACTTCTTTACTTTACTCGTTACCCCTTAGACAAAGTAATATCATTACTTTACTTATTACTGGAATCGAAGAGTAATATATTACATATTACGTTATTACTTTCCCAAGTTCTCAACACCGAAAAAATAGAGGTGTACAGCATAATCTGTTTAGCAAGCTCTTTTTAGAACTGAATCCAGTTTATTGGAATATAGTCTCCAATCCCACAAACTGCAACTGAAAACTAAGCCAACAAAATCTGTCTCTGTGCGCAGGATGCAGCGTGTGGACTGGATCTACAATCTACTGCACATCTCTGTTGTTACAGTACCTGTCGATAGCTTGTAAATCTGTTCTATTTTTGCATGCAATAACAAGCTCATTTTAAAAAAGTAACTTGGCGTTACTTGCAAAGTAATGCGTTACTTATTACCCATTTTTGCAGAGTAATCTCGTTACTTTACTTTTTGGAGCAAAAGTAATAATATTACAGTAATATGTAATCTAAAATTAGTTACTGCCCAACACTGGTCTCTGGTATTGTTCAGAGGGGCTGGGTCAAATGTGGAGGTGGGCTGTTTTCATCCCCGTGGGCGGCAGTTTGGGGACCACTGCCGTGGAGCGTAGGGCTTAAGTATTTTTTTTATCATTGCGCCTCTTTGATTCGAGTCAAATGCCTTTGTTGATAACGTTGATAAAGCACATCACACATCCAGGTTGTTCTTCTCAGTGATATTCTCCTTATCTACGGCTACGCCGTACTTCTCCCTTCTTGAAAGCCGTTGTGGTTCTCCCTCAGACGAGGGACTACAAAACACTGTCACCGTCATTAAGGCGTACTTTGTTTATTCTGCATTTAAACAGCACAGACCAGAGAGATCCCTGAATATACTATGTGATCATTTTTTTAAGAGATTCCAGTCGAGCCTCAGGCTTTTTGTGTTCTTAATCCAGCTCAGCTTTGAACTCCTCGAAAAATTGCAAAGAGCTTCACACAATCACACTGCCTGCCCAAGACTTATTTTGATTCCTCGTATTAACAATGGATGCACAATCCAAGAGCCAGAGACAGTGATTGGAAATGCGACGATCTACTACTGTACATTCATGTACTTCAGCAGTATATAATCTCTTCTGCGAATTAGATTTTTATACACACAACTCCCAGTCTTAAAGAGTTATTTTTTCCCATTCTAAAGCCCATAGACATTTTTTACCTTCACTGTACGTACAATCTTTTACTCATATCACACATCAAATGAGGTGGAAAAAGGTTTTGTGTTTGAGTAAAAAGTATCAATACTCGGGAATCCAAAATGTACTTAAAAGTACAAATGCATTGGCATATAATGTACTTAAAGGGGAATTCCACCCATTTTCAAAATTTTCCTGAGAGGGTACAGATGTGAACCAAATGGACCCTAGCGGGTCCATTTGGTTCCATTTGTACCCTCTCAGGAAAAAGAGGTCTAAAAGAAAAATCATGGTAACATGGTGAAATACATCTTGGTGGTGTCATCATATGTATTTCACCATGTTAATGATTTTTTTTCAGACCTCCATTTTTAGGAAATACAGAATTGAGGGAACTTTTTTATCATGTCCACACAACACCTCTAAGTTATATTAATGCCATATTTAATGTTGAAAATGGGTGGAGGTCCCCTTTAAAGGCCCAGTGAATTGAAAAATAAGTTTTGTTCACACTTTTCCACCACATCTGTGGGCATTATATGGCCATACCCGACAATGCATGCCAAAAGAGTGAACATTTTCACTTTTGGGTATTTCTATATCAAAACTCCATGAACAAATGATTTTTTTAATTACTTCTTGTAGATGAAAGCGTGCTGTGTGATGACATCACCAGGCCCACATCGATAAAAGTCAATAGACATTAAGCGGACCTGTTTTTTTTTTTTTTTTTTTTTTTTTTTTTTTTATCCCATTTCTGAATGCTCCTCCACAAACACAAGTGCATTGATTGCAGTCAGACATCCAGACAGTGTATTACTCTGGTGCGATCCATAATAACCAAACCCTCAATTTCCGGTTCACCGCACTTTTAAAGTAGCAACTAAAATATTAAAATAACCAAAGTGCAGTAAAAGTTCAATATTTACCTCCCGAGACGTAGTAGTGGAGTAGAATTTAAAGTAGGCCTATTGGAAATCGGAAGTAAGGGGCACATACTTCAAATCTGTAATCACACATCAGGGGTTGACACTAAGGTCACAGAGGCACTTTCCCGTCGGGCAAGTAAAGGTCATGTTCTACTTGCCCTTAGGTCAAGCCCACTTGCCCCCCAAAAATATTGTAAATTTGAAATATCGTTATTTTTTTACTTACACACCTGAAATATTTCCTTACCAGTTCAGTTTAAGTCACAGGAGTACAGTAAAAAATTAAGTCATGCTTAATTCAATGAGCGTACCCTTATGCAGTGTAGGGTTAGACCACTATATTTCCATACTCTGTCTGACCACCATTTAATGACATTTTAGCTCCACAGACCCCAAAATTAAAGATTTCTTTTGCTTTTGTCCACAATTCCAGGCTGGATTTGGGAAACAAAACAGTCAAACATACAAATCAAAATGACCATTAATCTGCTACATTCGTGCAGACTTCAGAGGATAAATATTTTAGCTCTCAGAGAGTTACATCTGGTTAACCAACTCTCCGTTATTTAGCTGGGGACCACCTGGAACCGACTTGCCGATCGGGCAACCAGGTAGCAACATTCACTTGCCCGTCCATGTTTTTATACTTGCCCCGGGCAATCGGGCAACCGTTAGTGTCAACCCCTGCACAGTACTTGAGTAAATGTACTTTACTTCCCACCAATTTAAACTGAGCTCCAGATCAACTAGTATCCCTTGGGCAGTGACGATTTGGAGGACATTCCAGTAAATCAGGGGTTTGTTCACAAAACCAGGCTGGATTTTGGAAACAAAACGGGACGATAGATCAAAATGACCATTAATTTTCTACATCCTCTAGTTGTGCAGATATTTTAACTCTTGAGAGCGTAAACATGAAGCCAAATGGACCCACAAGGGTCCATTTGGTTTCATTTTTACGCTCTCAAAGAGTTACATCTGGTTAACCAACTTTCCATCATTTAACTGGAACCTGGAACTCTCTCAAGAACCACTGGTTGAAAACCACTGCGGTAAATCATCGTTTGTCTGGTCACACTGCAGTGCAAATGTGTCATAGGGCTGCCAAATGATTTTGCTTTCATCAGGCACAAAATGTTAAATAATCAATGATATTGTGATACCATTGGCCCTATAAAGTAATTTAGAATCTGGTCCAAACGATCAATAAATTGCATCAAGTTCCCATTTTCTTTCCTCAGAGGCGAACAGTGAGGAGAGAGGGGCGGCATCGAAAATGCATGCATTCATTTTAATTAGAATATACACACTTCATTACAGAATATCATCTTGTCCTTTTTAAGAATGATCCTGAAAACGTTGCGTCACAGCCTTTTCTGTCTCTGCTCAATGGACAGCAGTTAACCGTCTTAATATCCAGAGTCTCTGACACAAGGGGACGCACAGACCTCAGCGTCTCTCTCATGCTTTGATACGTGGTTTAAATAAAGATTTAAAGAACTTAACCGAGAATGAGGGAGTGATTTATTAAGAGTCAGGATATCACAGATGTGCCATGGACAGCATAAATGAGAAGGCATCGCTGGGAGGATGGCGGTGATTCTCTGTACGCAGTTGTGGCAGTTCCTCTCATGTCCTGAAATCATTCATCTATATCACATTCATCACATTAAAAAATTGTGTGTCTCCCTTCCAATCCGTCATGTAAATACCAATGTGCCAAGGCTCAGGCGTGTGCCCGGATGCACCTAGCTCTTATAAAAGGAAGAAGCACTCTGATTGGTCTAATTTCATGTTCCCCAGATAACACGCCATCTAACTTGTGAAATTGCGCCATGCAGACACACACCTGACACATTTTGTGTGCCCTGTTCCAAGCAGTGGTGGATGTAACGTGTCTCATTTGAGGGGGCAAGAGAACATGTTGCAGGGGCAAGAGAAAATGGTATGGGTGCGGCTTCATGAAGTCCTTTCGGTTACAGGACTTTTATTAGTCAAGTAAGCATCAATAATAACATCAGTTGTCGAAGTTGCAACAGACACGCAGCATGCATAAAGCTAAGGGTCTGACTCAGAGTTTTCTGTTTTCAATGATGAAATGCTGTTGTAGTTAGTAGCAGTAGTAGTGTTTCAAATCATTTTAAATATAAGCACTTTAATTTGAAATATCTTGGGTTGTTTTGCATGGCATCGTGTTTGGGGGGAGGGGGGGGGGGGGCTTGGGTATTTAGGGGGGCATTGCCCCCCACCCATGCCTAGATCCCCCCCCTGGTTCCAAGACTGTGTGCGCCATAGATCGTCTAAATAGGGCCCTGTGTATCAAAGGAAGACCAGAATGGAAAAGCTCTCTCTCTCATAGTTTGAGTGGAAACATATGCCCCAAATCCAGCTCAAGCTGCACCACACATTTTCAAACAGACCGTACTGTGTCTGCATGAACCAGTAGAAGCACTTCATCTGAAGAAAGATGTGTAAGAGACTAAGGAGAGAGAGAGAGAGAGAGATACTTTGTACTTCTATAAACGCAGACATGAGTGGCCGTGTCCTATCAAGTGTATACCCTTGATGATAAGCTGTACCGTCAAATTGAACGTCTTCGAATATTATGCTACACATTATGGGTGTTCAGGCAGCAGCAGCTCTGCACCTGAACTAGAACAATAACGGTTGAGTTGTTTGTTTTGTTCTACAGTAGGGGTTTCAGCTGCTGGAGAGAGAGAGTTGTGAAATATACAAACAAACTATAGGCTTGTATGGATTTTTTGGTGCTTTGTTGGGCTTGGTCAATGGTTTTCAGTGGGCCCTGTGATCACCCAAGGCCCACTAATTATTCAGCATTTGAGCCACGGCCCATCATTTGACAGTTTCACCCCACAGACCGAAAACTAAAGATGTCTTTTGTTTTTGTCCACAGCAATTCCAGCCTGTAATTCGGAAACGGCCAAAAATACATATCAGATGGGGCAATTCAGATGATGAATCTTTTAACTCTTTAGAGCAGGGGTGTGAAATGAAACCAAATTGGACCCGCAAGTTGTAACTCAAGAGTTACATCTGGTTAACCAACTTTCCATCATTCAGCTGGGGATCACCTGGAAGGCTCTCAAGGACCTCTTGTGGTCACCAGACTAGGTTAAAATCAGGGGCGGATATAACATGTCCCATTTTGGGGGGCAAGATAACATGTTGGAGGGGCAAGAGAAAATGGTATACCATTTTCGGTTACAGGACTTTTATTAGTCAAGTAAAGCATCAAAAATAACATCAGTTGTTGTTGAAGTTGCAACAGACACGCAGCATGCATAAAGCTAAAGGTCTGACTCAAGAGAGTTTTCTGTTTTCAATGATGAAATGCTGTTGGTTTAGTGGTGACAAAATTGTAGTTAGTAGCAGTAGTAGTGTTTCAAATCATTTTAAATATAAGCACTTTCATTTGAAATATCTTGGGTTGTTTTGCATAGCATCGTGTTTGGGGGGACAGACTGGGTATTTAGGGGGGCATTGCCCCCCCCCCCCCCCCCCCCCCCCCCCCCCCCCCCCCCCCCCCCCCCCCCCCCCCCCCCCCCCCCCCCCGCCATGCCTATATGAAATCAGTGGCAACACAACATACGGAAGGTTCTACTTATGTGCTGCCTTTGGACCACATTATTACTTCAACTCTTTCAGAGGTTGACCTTCAGAGCAGCCGTTTCCAGGTGGCTGGGCCTGGGAGAGATTTTTGGGCCACATGTTTCTGCATGATGGCCCCTGTCTAGATGGATTAAGTCCATCTATTGTCCAGCGTATTGTCTGGATGTGACCCAGAGATGGGACGGGTGAGCTTTGTCACTGAAAGACCGTCATTCCTTAAAAGGAGCAATTGCAAGACTCCTACTTTCCAATTGTGTAAAATAAAAAAGAGTTACGACACTACAGTAGATTAGAAATAAGCTATTCATAAATTCAGAAAATGGGAAAGATGATAAAAGAATAAGAAGAATAAACTTTAATTCAAAACCTCCAGTACGAATAATTAAGGAGGACAATAGTGTTTTGCCAACAGTATACAATATAACATTGTGAAAGTTAAACAAAGATAGACATTCGGAAATTAAATCAATTAAATGAATGGCCTTTATGGGGAGAAATGTGTAATTTAGAGATTTCTTTAATCTATTAGAGCTAACAGATTCCATGCATGATAAATTAAATCGAAAAACAAAACAAACAAACAAACAAAAAACAATAATGTACCCTAACCTGCTTAGAGCTTCATAAACACATAACACTAGCACACAGGGGTGTAGTGGAGGGGGGACGCAGGGGGGCAGCGTCCCCCACAAGTTCTCACATCTAAGATATTTTTGGGGCAAAAGTAGGACTATGTTTTTTTGTCTTGTCATTTACTTTTATGGATACAATTAAGCATTGTAAACAATCTTTGTCAATATGCTATACTTGTTTTAATCGCGTGTCTGTGTGTGTTGCGCAGGTACACGCAAATGTGCATGCAAATGCAAGTGTGCATGCACGTGTCTTAAAGGGGAATTCCACTAATTTTCAATATTTTACTATGTTATTTATATATATATATATATATATATATATATATATATATATATATATATATATATATATATATATATATATATATATATATATATATATATATATATATATATATATATACAGTATATATATATATTAGGGCTGTTGAATGATTAAAAATTTTAATCAAATTAATCACAGCTTCAAAATTAATTTAATCATGATTAATCACCACTCAAACTATGTCTAAAATATGCATGTTTTCCTCGACAGGATTTCAACATTTAAAAAAGAAAAATAATCTGTGAAAAAAATAACTATTTATCTTTCAAATATTTATCAAAATAGGTGATCTACAAGCCCTCAATGCTTGTAGATCCTCCAGCTATACTCTATGGCTCTGGTTACAGGGAGACACACAGCTATATGTCTCCGTAAAACCGTGCTCTACCCATTTCTTTCAATGAGAAAATGCTCAGTGGGTTGAGTCAGTGTGCACATGAGTTAATTGAGTTAAATTTTTTAATCAGATTAATCAACAAAATTAATTTAATCCCATTAATTAACTATTTTCAACAGCCTTAATATATATACATATATATATATATATATATATATATATATATATATATATATATATATATATATATATATATATATATATATATATATATATATATATATATATATATATATATATATATAGAGAGAGAGAGAGAGAGAGAGAGAGAGAGAGAGATATGTTGTGGTTCACATTTGTACACTCTCAGAAAAAAATGAAAATGGGTGGAATTCCCCTTTAAGAGGCGTCCCCCCACTTCTAAAAGTCCCACTACAACACTGCTTGCAGCTGGTGTTCATCACAGCAGTTGTGTCGCAATTTAAGCTTGTAGATGTGCTATTTTATCAGTATTCTTGTTTTCGTCAGACCGCTGTGCTGTCTGAGATGTGGACTGTATGAAGATTACAGTATGTTGCTATTCAGGGGAGTACAAGGCCATGTCAGAACTAGAAAAAAGAAGTCTAGACAGAAGTTTGGATATATACTATAAATGCAATGTCTCTGGCCCAAAGGAATAAGCAAGGACTTTTCCTATCAACCACTTTATATACTGTAGTTCCATTAATGTAACCATCTCTTGCTGTAACCATCTATATGTAATATAGATGTAATATATGTCTTATGTAACTATATATATATATATATATTTTTTTTTTTTACAGATTTGATCGTATTTAGGGATGTCCCGATACTGACATCGGTTCATATCGGTATTGGCAATACTTGTATCGGTACCAGAATCAGTATTGGCCCTCATTTGTCATTATCAGACCATTCAGTATTGGTAAATATACCAGTCTAACCAGTGATCCAACACAGAGGTAAGGGGTTGCTCTTTGGTGGACTTCATATACCGTAAATCCTCTTTTATAACCCGGGGCTTTTATGTTTTTTTAATGTGAACCAAATGGACCCTAGCGGGTCCATTTGGTTCCATTTGTGCACTCTCAGAAAAAAAGGAAACTCATTAACATGGTGAAACATGTTAATGAGCGTCAGTGGCTCAGGGGTAGATTCACCGGATGGTAACCACGAGGTTGCCGGTTCGATCCCAGGCTCCCGCAGAGCTAGTGTCGACGTGTGCTTGAGCAAGACACTGAACCCCTAATTGCTCCTGGTGTGCTAGTAGGTACTTTGCATAGTTTCTACTGCTGTCAGTGGATGAATGTGTGTGTCAATGGGTGAATGTGATGCACAGAGCTATGTAAAGCGCCTTGGATAATATATATAATGGTGCTATATAAATGCACCATTTACCATTTATGATGTCATCAAGATGTATTTCCCAATGCTAATAATAATTTTCAGACCTCCATTTCTAGGGGAAACAGAATGGGGGAACTTTTTTTTTTTTTTTTTTTTTTTTTTTTTTTTACCATGTCCACACAACATCTCTAATCAGATTCAGGCTGGATTTGGGCTGGCAGTGTAAACCAGGCCTTACATTTTTTTTTTTTTTTTTGTAATCCAACCAAACGTGTCAACAACATGGGTCTTTTGTTTCATTCTAGGCAGTGTGAACTGACCGAGGAAGGTTTCTCTGACCTTGGCCTTATCGTGGGATCTCCAGGCCGGTCCTCCGCTCTGCTCCCCTTCACTCCCACACGCCAACAGGGACTTGTCTGCACAACAAAACAAAGTGCTTGTGCATGCAGTAAGTAACTGTGTCTGTAATTCAATGCAGACTGTCACTGACACTTTTCCCTCTGCTGAAAATGAGTGTTGTTTGCTGTTACACATTATGTCAGAGATTTGTAAAGTGGGCATTCCATTTAGGTCGTTGGGAGGACCAGGGTGTCAAATCAAATCACCCAGACGAGGCCTTAAGGCAGTGGTGTCAAAGTCATTTGGGGTGGGGGCCGCATTGGACTTAATGTGACTTCATGGGGGCCGGAGCGCCATGGTGCAACCAGTCGCAGACCACAAGCATGCACGGCACACGCATGTTTACGTACACAGCCGTTACTTCTACACTACAGTATATCACACAAGTCATATTTATTATTAAGAATAGCTATTAATATACTGTATATTAATGACTTTCATTATTGGTTTTATACTTGTAGCCTAGATTAAGATATTTGCAATGAAAGATGCTATTTTTATTTACAGAGCATCAATAATCCATACAAAAATAGCACTTAAATTTCAAATACTAAATTTAAGTAAGTATGTAGTTAACTAAGTATACTTCTCGCTTATACACCCTTGTACTGTTTAACTCATTGAGCGCGATCGGATTTTCTTTGTTTTCTTTCCACTGCCGCGGCTCAAACCAGTTCGATCGGTAAAAAAGCCCTTATTTTGAAGCTCAGATCTCCTAAACAGGATGTGCTGTTTCTGTTATGCTGTGTCTGTTGTCTTGCCTAATCGATCATCTGGCGATGTACCCAAAAACATCCGGGTCACAAGTCAGGAAGAGCTGTGTAGCCCTGGCTGCTTAACCCATGCGCCAGCGACATTGAGGGGGCAAACCGGAGGAGAGCCGTTTGAATGCATTGGGTTGAATGGACGTCAATGGGACGGGGGAAAAAAAAGTTGTCCCAATTCTGTCCCAAATGAAAGTCAGCAACGGGATGATCATCAGACGATGCGCACGGACTAATAGTTGGATTAAAGAATGAAATCTACATCTCGCCGTGATACGAGCCGTCCGCGTGACCGGCGGAGGGGTTCTAACGGGATGTCCACGAGCCCCGCGTGGACGGCGCGAAGAGAATTAAGTATAGTTCTCGGTTATACACCCTTGTACTGGTGAAGTATAGTTCTCACTTTGCAGCGCCAGCAGCCTAGCCTGGTAAAACGGCTCCCCCTGCTGGACAACATGCATTCCATGCGTTCAGAAGAGAGCTCAAAAGCATTTCTTTAAACGATCATAACTTTTGATAGGAACGTGCTAGAGACTTACTTTTTTTTGATAGAGTCAGACATTTTTGCTCTACAAGCCTGGGGCCGGATTAAATCATCTCGCAGGCCGGATCTGGCCCGCGGGCCTTGACTTTGACATATGTGCCTTAAGGTAACGTCGCTGTGGCCTCGCCTGACGACAACCAGCTCTGACGTTGTCCCCCTCGTGTTCCCCAGCCCCTACACTCGTGCACGCACGCACGCACGCACACACACACGCACGCACGCACGCACATATAGGGCGTTTTTGCCATTAGGCAGACTAGGCACTTGCCTAGCCGCATTGCAACTCTAGATTCTTTTATTGGGATTTATTGCATCTAGAGTTGCATAACGGAGCATTGACTCTGCCATTGCCGAAATGTCATCAGTGATCTGCTTGTATTAAACGAGTCAAAATCACCAACTTTTCAGCTGTAGAAAAAGCTTGATACATCCTCTTACAATTCTGACTTGTGAGCGTCTTTCAGAATGACCAAGTCAACATAGTTCTACTACTGTACTACTACCATAACGGATGTCCTGCCTGACCCAATTACCCTATTGGCCTGAATATAAGACTATGTTTTTTTCCCATAGGAAATCCCAAAAAAATGGAGTCGTCTTATATACAGGGGCTATACTTTTTGACATTCAATGTTATTTTTTCTGTAAATGGGTCTTGAAAAATGAAGGTCGTCTTATAAACGAGCTGTCTTATATTCGGGACAATACGGTAATATAGACAGGAAACGGCATTGCACATAACAATGTTGTAATGTGACGTATGGACTCTGTTCTTTAGATTTTCTATTTTGAATTATATGCTTTTAACTCTCTCCAGGGGTCATTGAGAACTGCGATTTCTTCCTCTTTCTCTCTCTCTCTCTCTCCACCTCAACTGCAACCCCACACTGTGCCGATTAGAGAGATTAGAGGGACACTATTGAGAAATGAACCTTGACCTGGCTGCAGTGTTAGAAAAGG
This sequence comes from Benthosema pterotum, assembly GCA_039105355.1. Taxonomy (NCBI): domain Eukaryota; kingdom Metazoa; phylum Chordata; class Actinopteri; order Myctophiformes; family Myctophidae; genus Benthosema; species Benthosema pterotum. The sequence goes on from CM076984.1 coordinate 34,241,990, forward strand.
CAAAAAAGCAGCAGGTGCTTTTTAAGTGTTCTGAGCCTTTATTGTTAAGTGTGCCCATTTATATGACTCACTTTCTCTGCAATGGATTAAAAATGGATAGATAAGCACAGTACTTAACGCTATTCAACGTCGCCCATCGTTTTGCTGTCTGAGTTTTCAGAATTCCACTCCACCGACAGGTCGTTTTTTTATGCCATCAAATGACCACATAAACCACATACAGTAAAGACCACATAAAAAGATGGTCTCCTTCATCTATCCTTCTTATCCAAATGACGGTCTATATTGGAACCTTTTCCAATAGACATGCCTTTGTCTGCTGTATAAAATACGTCAGATTGGTTGTCAGTTTGACTCAGGTTGGTTGTCACCTGTTTTTTAGGTTGTTCCACTGTGGCTCCCATGAGCTAATTATATTAAACCTTCTGTACCTTGTCTGCCCGAGTGAAACATGTCTTTAAAAATATTGGAACTTCACCGTATCTTAATCAAATCTATGGTCCCAAGGTAATCTGTATCTTCATTTTGTGGTGGTGTTTTTCTAACTTTTTCTCTAACTACATTAGCTACAACTACATCAGCATCTTCAATTCTCTTCGATCTATCGTTCATGGCATTGATATTTCACTAAAATTATTAGTTTAATTGTATTGTTTTGAGTGTCTTCTCATGGCAGTTGATGTAATTACTTTTGTAGCAGAGCTTGGCTACTCTACCTGTTAACTGCATGCATACTGTACTGCATACTGGCACAGCCGGTCCTTATGGCACAGCCAAACGTCTTGTTTCTGTACGATGCGCTCTATACCGATCTCCAACCTTCAGTGTGAACTGGTCCGGTTGTACCATGCTGCTGGTTGTTTTTCTGTTGCTGTGTTGATCGCAGGGGCGTTTTTGCCCTCAGGCAGACTAGGCAGTTGCCTAGGGCGCCATGAGGGGAGGGGGGGCGACCATGAGGGGAGGGGGCGACCACCAGACATGCTTTAAAAGGATACCCAGTCTAATAAGCCTAATATGGATACATAAATAATTATACTTGTCATCTATAACTAGAATTGAACATTTAAAACACATACAGTATATGTTCTTCAGTTTAAAAATGGTTAATAATTTTATGCCTTGGGGGTGGGGGGCGCCATTTTTCGCAAGATTTTCCCTGGACCCGTAAGGGTCCATTTGGTAAGGGGGGGCTCCAGGGAAAATCTTGCCTAGGGCTCCAAATCGCTTAGAAACACCACTGGTTGATTGTGGATGACAACAACGGATCATTATGTTACTGACACAAACACACTGGAACAATTCAGTAACACAGTGAGTAGTACTAATCGCGAACGCAGTGAGTGAGATTACTATATAAGCCTGGCAAAAATGTGCCCCTGTATGTTTGTGTGTGCGTGCGAGTGTCATATTTTGGCTTTCCTGACTCAAATATGGAAAGCTCCATATCGTGCAAGTAAGACATGCCGCGCCTTACTGGTTGGTGTCACGGTGGCAGATTTGTTACTATAGGATTTTGACAGCTCTGTTTCTTAGTGGAGCAGAAGCTCCGCCACTGAATCAAATAGCAGAGCCACTCTCCAGAAGGCTCTGACCCACATTTCACCTTTGCATGAACATTTTCACCTCTGCACGAACCCCCTATTTTCAGATTTGACTAGAGCAGTGGTTTTCAACCTTTTTCATCTCAGGGACCACCATTTATTCAGGATTTGAGCCACGGACCACCATTTGAGCATATTTTAGCCCCACAGACGCCAAATCTAAAGATTTATTTTGCTTTTGTCCACAATTCCAGACTGGTTTTGGGAAACAAAACAAGCAAAATATACATTCCAAAATGGCTAATTCAGATGAATATTTTAACTCTAAACCAAATGGACCCGCAAGGGTCCATTTGGTTTCATTTTTACGTTCTCAAGAGTTACATGTGGTTAACCAACTTAGCTGGGGACCACCTGGAACCCTCTCAAGGACCACTGGTGGTCTCCGGACCACTGGTTGAAAACCACTGGACTAGAGTACCAAAGACTACCAAAAATGTTCATAGTGATGTGATATTGTAGTGATACAGTACTTCATTGTGAGTTCACACTGAAATTTGTCTTGTGACCCAACAGCCATTGTATGCAAAAACAGGTTTACACATTTGGCATGAGACAAAAAAAAAAAAAAAAAACAATGTTTACACACAAAGGCATGAACGCAAGCGCAAAGTCCATCACTTAGATCCATGACAACTCGTCATTTAGCCTCAAAGTCGACTGGTGTACAAAGAACCTTGTTAGTACTTGTATGCTGGGACACGATATCTCCTTCCTAACATTTTATATTCACCATACAAAACATGGCTAGTTTTTGAAGTTGTTGCAGCAGTTGTAACTTTAAGGCTGCAGACAAACATCTATACCAGGCGGTACTACACCGAAGAAGACACTTCAGTTGTATCTCCAAATTAGGTTGTTTTTATTAATAAAAATGCCCTATTGTACAATACATTGTACTGCTACAAAATGCAGTTTACAAAAAAAACGCATCACGTTGCGACATGTGAGTTTATCCCGCAGATCTGTTTTTTTTTTTTTTTTTTTTTTTTTTTTGAAAGTGGACAACAGATTGTGAGTAAATAACAACTTGGATCCTTCCTGACACAGGATGTTCTTTTCCATTTTCTGAAAACAACAAATTGGGGGGACTTAGGAGGTTTCCTAGCCGACAGATCCAGTAAAGGACAGACAGACTCAACAACAGTGAGAGTGGATGGTGAATAGGCGGCTATTGATCAGCGAGGTGCAGTGGAGGGTTTTGTATTGTGGGCCGTCCGTCCTCATCCATAGATGCAGTACAGATTGAATGGATTCAGCTGCTCTCTCTCTCCACGGCGGCTCCAAGCATCTCTGAAAGGGTCTGAGACACTGTTCTGTGTGTCCACACACGGACAGGCAAGCAGACGGACTTCATTATGTGTGTGTGTGTGTGTGTGCGAGGAGTTCTGCTCCTCCGAAGTAAAGCCTGAACCCTGCTAGAAAGAAGTGTCCTAGGACAGGGCTGCCCACACTTTTTTGACTTGAGAGCTACTTTCAAAATGACCAGCTCAACAAGATCTACACATCAAAAATGTGATTGTTCCATTACTGAAAATCCATTTCAAGGCCCCATAGAAAGTCTGAGCTTTGAAATAGTGTTGATGGTGTTACCTACTGTTGTAGTGCTTAAGAATAATGCACTTATTGGGAAGGAGAACATGTTGTTCAAAATAACAATTATTCTCCATTCTCTAATTGCGTGGACTCTTGAAAATTACATAATTCAGATGTTTAAATATAATTTAACTCTTGAGAGTGTAAAATGAAACCAAATGGATCCATAAGGGTCCTTTTGGTTTCATTTTAACGCTCTCAAGAGTTACAGATCTACAGTATAAGAGTCCAAGTGCTCGGGGGACTGTCATGTGATCTACCTGCATGGATTGTGTGATCTACTGGTAGATCACCATCTACCTTGTGGGCACCACTGTCCTAGGATGTCTCTCTCCTCTCCATTTCTGTTCTGTTAGATCACATTAGATATGGTCTCGAACCATGGCAGCCGATCGGCTGGTGATTAAGGTGGGTGGTCTGTGAATACTTGCCAGATTTCCAAGCGAATAGTCTTGATTGATACAGAAATGGGTAAAATGGTGAAAAAGTCAGTGTCTTTTTTCCCTGACAGCACATTTGTCTGACTTGACTCAGTTACTAACCCTGTCCCATTCCTATCCACACACAAGTTGTCAGACTTGTACGTCATGGCAATTATGAGCAGATTGCTAACCCAATCTGTTTTTTGAAAACCGTATGTTACCAACACCGTGCCGAAAGTGTGACACTTGTCAGCCAAGTGCCACATCTTTCCGAATTCCCTCTTGGTTATAGGAAAGGGCTATTTGGAAGGGCTATTTAACAAACGATATGTAAATAAACAGCATCTAAAGAAATTACCCTATTGTTCCGAATATATAAGACGACCTCATTTGTGTAAAAAGAACGTTGAATGTCAAATAATATATTCCAAATTGACCCTTGCGGCTCCATTTGGTTTCATGTTCACACTCAAGAGTTAAAATATTCATCATCCGAATTAACCCAAGTCTACACAACTAGAGAATTTAGAGGATTAATGGTCATTTTGATCTGTTTGTTTGACTGTTTTGTTTCCCAAATGCAGCCTGGTATTGTGGACAAAAGCGAAAACTTTTTTTTTTAGTTTGGGGGTCTGTGGGGGTAAAATGTCATCAAATGGTGGTCCGTGGCTCAAACCGCTGAATAAATAGTGGGCTCTGGTATGAAAAAGGTTGAAAACCACTAGTTGTACATCACCATTGCTTGTGCTGCTGGTTCGAGCCGGTGACATCAGCAGCGGACTAAAAAGAGCTATAGATATTTACATCCGCCATAACGGGATGCTGAACGGGGCGGAGACGATGTCCTGGACGTCAAGGACCCGCAGCCTGCAGGCGTTCGACACAGAGCTGTGTGCCGACGCCGTGGAGTGGTGCCCCGTTCCGCCGTGGCACAACATCCTGGCTTGCGGAACGTACCAACTCCAGGAGCCTCCGGTCGGGGTGGAGGAGGAGTCCGCCGCCTCTACTCCCAGGCGGATCGGTCGTCTGCATTTGTTGGAAATCCGCTCCCGAGAGGGCAACGGCGACGACGACTCCCCGCCCCTCCACAAACTGCAGTGTGTGCACACGCCGGCCGTTTTAGACCTGAAATGGTGCCACGTGCCGGTAGTGGACAGGCCGCTGTTAGGAGTGGCCACGGCGGCCGGTGACGTCCGGCTCTACGCGCTCACCATGCAGAGTCCGGAAGAAGACCGCCGGAGGCCGGGTCTGGAGCCCCTGAGCCGCCTGGAGGTGGGAGCCGACACGCTGGCGCTCTCCCTGGACTGGTCCACTGGCAGGGGGGACAACGACGGCGACGTGAGGGTGGCGTGCAGCGACTCGGCGGGCTGCGTGAGCGTGCTCTCCCTGCGGGAGGGGGCCAGCCTGGAGACGGTGTCGCATTGGAAGGCCCACGACTTCGAGGCCTGGGTCGCCGCGTTCTCCTACTGGGACACGCGGCTGGTATACTCGGGCGGGGACGACGGCGCGCTCAGGGGCTGGGATCTGCGGACGGGTGCCGGGTCCGCCGCGGGGCCCACCTTCACCAGCAAGGGGCACCACACGGCGGGCGTCTGCAGCGTGCACAGCAACCCGCACCAGGAGCACGTCCTGGCCACGGGCGGCTACGACAAGCGGGTGCTGCTGTGGGACACCAGGGACATGCGGCGGCCCCTGGGCGAGGTGCCGGGCCTCGGCGGGGGCGTGTGGAGGCTGAAGTGGCACCCGACGCACGGGAACCTGCTGCTGGCCGCCTGCTCCCATGGCGGCTTCCACATCCTGGACTGTAGCCGCATGACGCCGCCAACGGAGAGCGGCCAGGAGGAGGGAGCGGCCAGTCCCGGAGTCCTCGCCTCGTACACCCAGCATAACTCCCTGGCATACGGAGCCGACTGGTCCCGGCTCACCCCGTCGGAGGATCCTCTCTGCGCCGTCTCGGAAGACGCCTCCAACTCCGCTGCCGTCTGTGACGCGTCATCGGAAGACGCCTCCAACTCCGCTGCCGTCTGTGGCGCGTCATCGGAAGACGCCTCCAACCCCGCTGCCGTTCCAGCCGGGGATGGAAGCCCCTTGTCCTGTTTGCTTGCCACTTGTTCCTTCTATGACCACATGCTGCATGTATGGCGCTGGGAATGGGGTCCCGAGTAGGCCTGACGTACGTGTGCTCCCCAACCCTGACTATGTATGTGTCAAGCGTCATATAAATGGTGCTTTTTTATCGAGCGCCTTTATCCAAGGCGCTTTACATACTGTAGCTTGTGCATCACATTCACACACATTCCTACACTGATAGCAGTGGAAACCATGCAAGCTACCTACTAGCACATCACGAGCAATTAGGGGTTCAGTGTCTTGCTCAAGGACACTTCGACACTAACTCTCCGGTAACACTACCCCTGAGCCACTGCTGCCCCTATGTCATATGAGAGCACTCTTTCCCATACGTGGTTCACAGACATTTTTTATGGGTCATTTATGTTTTGTTTATGTTTTTAAATATTTTCAAAATACATTACCAAGATCAGCACTAGGTAGAGTGCATACTTGCACGCTACGCACAAGTAGGCCATGGCCTGCTTGTGTGTGAGCGGAGGGGGCTAATACTTATGATATTAGCTCTAAAGGTCTTTTACTTACCGTCACCATTACGTCATCACCTAAACCGGCCAATCGGAGTACACCAAGGGGCCGAACCAACGAACACCACACACCGATTGCCTTACTTGCGCCTGCTCCGCTCACAGAAAAGAAATGTCATGAATTCATTATGATTTCAGAATTTCGTGCACGTCTTGTCGTCGGAAACAAATGCAGCTTGTAAATTGCAATAACACAGCTTGTTGAGTTCTTTGTCACACAGACGTGTGTGTCACACAGACGTGTGTGACAACAAGTGGACAACTCTACGCATTTTATCTACACATTTTGCCGTTGATACAGAACTACTGTATAAATATTTGAAGTTTTTCCAGGAAACGTAGGTTAGTATTTAGAAGTTGTTAGAATCGGACTTCAGGCCCAAATGGGCTAAGTTAATCTGATGTCGTACAACCCATTTAGGTGATCAAATTCAGTATGATTTAGTCTTGGCCTTTTAGAAAATAGATACTGTGCGTCATCATAGCTTTCAATCTAGAAAAACGTTTGTATAATATACAGTATATAACGATATGTATAATTTGTTTGCATATGTTTTAATGTAAGTGTTAAGTAGTTCAGAATGCATCATTTTTAAAAATCGGTTTCAGTTCTGAATGTATTGGAAAAAAATGTAGCAAACAAATCTTCATGATACAGTAAAATGGGAAACTGCAATTTTGTTTTGAGTCGTGATATCCTTGTCATGTCACGGCTTTTGTTTGAGAATTCTTTTCTTTCTCTGTGATGATGTGAGAGTTCTGTTTGTCTCTCGGCACACATTGCACACGATGCTCTGCAAGGTCAATTCATCATTATTTCTTTTGCAACTCTGGAATAACACCAAATCAATACCGCATACTGGCTCTGATGGTCTTGTATGGAGAGTGTTTGTAATATTACCAACATTATTAGTCCATTCAGCAGTATCACTGCGGTTTGTGGCTAGCGCTCTGATTTTACTAACAACACTGTAATGGCGTCTGTGTTCTTATGTCATGTCTCAGCAATTGTCGGATTGTGTGCGTTTGCTTGTGTGTACCTTTGTGTACATACTTTACATGTAAATGTGGTGTGTTCCAAGCGCTTCCACCAAGTAAAGTCAGCTTTCTAAGTAAAAGCTTTGTTTGTATTGGTGAGTAGCTGCTAAACCGCTCTTGACATTTACACTCCAGAGTAGAAATTGGTCGGGTTTTACCTGCAATATGACATTGTTTTGCACATATCTGTACTGTAGGGCAGAGGTTTTCAACAGGTGGTCCAGGGACCACCAGTGGTCCCTGAGAGGATGGAAAGTTGGTTAACCAGATGTAGCTCTTTGAGAGCGTAAGCATGAAACCAAATTGACCCTTGTGGGTCCATTTGGTTTCATGTTTACACTCTCAAGAATTAAAATATTCATCATGTGAATTAGCCAAAGTCTACACAATTAGAGAATGTAGAAGATTAATGGCCTTTTTGATCTGTATGTTTGACTGTTTTGTTTCTGAAATCCAGCCTGGAATTGTGGACAAAATCTTTAGTTTTGGGGTCTGTGGGGATAGAATGTCCTCAAATAGTGGTCCATGGCTCAAATGCTGAATAAATAATGGGCCCTGGTATGAAAAAGGTTGAGAACTACTGCTGTAGGGCAGAATCCTAGATGCAGCAGTAGAGCTTTATGGAGCAGATAGAGTGGGCAGCATTTCATTTCGGGTGTGTGAACCTGTCTAGGTTGGATGGAAAAAAATGTCAAATGCTTTGTAGTTGTAGCTAACAGGAAAAATTAGTAACAGTGAAATAAGTATTATGAATGGCAAAATTCTTATTCTGCCTTTAGGTTTCCTAGCTGACTACAACATCAGAGACCAGAACCATTGGCCCTCAGTAGAGATGTCCTATATTGACTTTTACCGATCCAACTCTTAATTTCCGATACCGATATCAACCGATATGAGACCAACAGCAAGGCCTTCCCCCACTCAATCATAAATGGAGGAAGGTCCCCCACATATTTTTCTTGATCGTTTGGCTATATACGTCTCTGTAAATGGTGTTTTGCTATTAGAAAAAACAAACAACAAGTCATATTTTTATGACAACTTTTCCAATTTTCATTTCATAATTTTCCCAATATTCATTTTTAAAGCCTTTTATCGGCCGATAACATTGGGATGGCCGATATATCTGCCCATTCCTAGCCCTCAGCCATGGACTGTGTGTACCGTAGTGTTTTGTCCAGGCTATATGTATAGGCCCATTTTCTTTGTGTGTGAGACATTTTCTTCCAATGACGTAGCTCACAGTCAGGGATTGATTAAGACTCCCAGGCCTCCTGCTAACCAGAACACGCAGTCAGGTGAACACAAACACAGTAATCAGGATGTAAGTCATGCGTGGGTCACCCAACACCTGGAGACATTTGACCATACAGGGTTTACAGTCCTGTACTCAACGATTTAGTTCAAAATATTTGCTTCCGAAAGAATATATTCGACAATTTGTATCACATTTTCACAATTTTTCAAAAATATCAGAGCTACAAGCTTGTATATCTGATGTTTTTCAAGAGCCTAAATGATTATACAGCTTCATACTTTCTCTCTCTTTCTCTCTCTCTATATATAGATGTTCATCTTCCAATCTATAGGTACGTTGTCATGCTAATGCATGTTAATTATATTATTTGATAACATTGCAAATGTCTTATTTCCTGTGGTTGTGTTTATCAATCAGCAGTCCAGCAGCTGTCAGGAAATAAAACTGGAACCCTGTGTTCCCTAGCAACACACTTCAACAAAAGAAATCGATAAGCCATAGCAAGACTCATGTGAATGGCCACTTAAAGAGCTTTTATTCTATGGGGAGAGATCACAGGTGGACAAAATACCCAATCCTAGTACATGAGTATAGCATTAGACACTCAATTCAACCGGTGTTGCAGTTGGGCGTGTGACTGAAATGAGAACAAAGGCGGTCGAAGTGTTTCTGGTTGTCGTTGCTCTGCCTGTTCCTGCTCCTTAAAGAGGGGGTGCCGTGTTTTTTGTATTTTTTTCCAATTTTGTACATGTTCAAGAGGTGACAGTATGTAAATATACCCCTTGGTGTGTTCTTTATGTGCAATGATGTCTTCCCTTTGTATTTAGGGTTTCTTCCTGGGGGCTGAACCTTTCCAGTCAAACGTGCCAATAAAAAAAACTTCAATATAGTGACATCACATGCTCAGCCCCTCCCCTAACCCCTCCCCCTTTATCATGCAACTAAAGCTGTGGGTGTGGCTTCAGTTCAGGTGGATCTCCACCCATCACCACCCACCAGGCAAACCAGGCATACTTAATGAACTGGTAGGGTGGAATCATAAAAATGACAGTTCAACGCTTTTTGGGGAAAAAAAATCTTACCTTTCATATAACATTAATACCTGATGATCATGTTTTAGGGTAGAAAAAAATCATGGCACTCCATCTTTAAGTAAATGTCGAAAGTCTTGTGAAAATAGCTGATCTACAAGCTTACAGCAGAGCGAAAAGATACAGTATGTAAATCAATGTTACAAGATGAACAACCTCTCGTCTGATTAACTTACTTTGCATCTGTTTCCCATCTGTACCTCTGTAACATAATACAGTATAGGGAGAATCGTAATGGAATTGTGCGTCATCTTTGTTTCAAGTGTTTTCCGGTAGGGATGTCATTGTTCCAGCTAATGGCTCATTTACATTCCAATTGAATTTCCAACCAGGAAGAACGAAGGTTGGAAAACAGGTTTTTCGTGCTTTGAGGATTAGTGGGGGAGGAGGGTGGCGACGGGTCCACAGGACCTGCAATGACCAGTCATGGAAGGTAGAATCACTTCTAAATTCATATTTAGAAATTATTACAGACGAAAAGAAAAACAGAGGACTTGAATTGCATATTTAGGAAAAGTCATGGAAGGGGAACTTTTTCAGACCATCACAGGCAGAGAACCTCCACTTCAAAATCTCAAAAAGGGGTCCTGATGACCCGTCTTTCTAGTGTTAATTAGACCAGACTCAGGGTGCAAGAGCGGTGTCTATATCCAAGGAAGCACACTGACTGGAATGACAGACAGAAACATTTCCTGCTTCGGCTCTGTTTTAGAAGAGAAAAGTTAAGTGAGCAGAGCAAGAGACAGGTGTGTGAGGAGAGAAAATGTCGAAACGAGTGAAAGGAAGTCTGCTCTGGGAGCATTTCAAACAGAAAGGTGACGATAGAGTAGTTTGTAACATTTGTGCAGCCGAGCTTTCATACTGCAGTAAGTCAGTCAGCCAGGCTACATGCAGGCAAGTAAACGCACAATGGTAACGTGTTGATAAAAGACAGCGCTTGTGTTTAATTGTTTGATATATTCATAGTGTTTCATATTTGATGCATGAATGCTGTTGCTGTTTTGAATAAAAGTTTACCATTTGCCTACTACATTAATTCTGTTTACATTGCAGTATATTCATGTTTGGCTTTGTAGCCGGCTAAGAAGTTAACCGCTAGTGACATCGCCACTTTTATGAATTTGTTTTTAAACTGTATCTTTTTGAGTTTTTAATATATTAAAAGCTACTCTGATCTGTTTTAATTCTATACCTGACAACCAAAGCACAGAACAAAAATAAAATGACTAAAACTATAACTAAACTAAAACTAAGTAAAACTAAATATTTTCACCAAGATAAAAACTAAATTAAAAATAGCAAACGTGCTCTAAAAACTACACTAAAACTAACTGAATTAGAAAATAAAATGTCAAAACTAAAGCTAAACTAAAATGAAAATTCCATAACTATAATAACCCTGCCATAATGTCAGAAATTACACGCCACAGTTTGGTATGAAAATGAAGATTTTAATGACTAGCCCCTTTCTATTGTACAATCAGAAGACATTCTGGCAGACACATGACACACAGCAGGGGGTTTATCCTTTCAAGTTTTTGCATCACCCGACCGACCGCTCGACCCGACTCCACGCTGTGGGGGTTCATTTTGACGAGCCGTCAGGTGAGATATGTTAGAACAGTAGTTTTCAAACAGTGGCCGGGGACCACCAGTGGTCCGTGAGAGAGTTCCAGGTGGTCCCCAGGCTAAATGGACCCTTGTGGGTCCATTTGGTTTCATTTTTACGCTCTCAAAGAGTTACATCTGGTTAACCAACTTTCCATATTTAACTGGAACACTCAAGGACCACTGGTGGTCCCCGGACCACTGGTTGAAAACCACGGTACCCTTTCCCGGGCCGGTCAGAGTCAGCCAAAGGGCCGCATTTGGCCCCCGGTAATGCCCAGGTATGGTATAGGGAATTTTGTTGATTCGGGAACATTACTGTGTTTAATCTCAACGTTTTCTCGAGTTTGGAAATGGATAATTTTGAAACTTGGGCTGCATGGAGTCCACAGGGCACTGCTTGGCCTCGGCATTCTCTTCGCTAGCGTGTTGCTTGGTGAGTACCTCGCTTGGCTTGCATCTCGTTGGGCAGCACCTCGCTTGGCTTGCATCTCGTTCCGCAGCAACTCGCTTGGCTTGTATCTCACTTCGGGGAACCTTGAATGTCTAGCAGTGTCTGACTTGGGGGCAGCTCCCAGGGATCAGGCCCACTTTGGTCAGAGTCAGTAGCATAGGCATGGTGGTTGTTGAAGTATTGCCTGGCAGGCCAGGCGTTTCTGGTTGGAGAGCTAAAATGTTTTTGGAAACTTCAGTATTCTATTAAGTAGGAATGTTTTTTTTTTTTTTTTTTTTTTTTTTAAACCAAACAGCCTTTTGGAAGTATTTGGGTTTGGGTGATGGAGCCGCATGGTGGTGCTCCAGGTTTGTAGTGTGGGTTAGGGTTAATCTGTGGGAGATTAACAAAATTGATTCCTTTTCATGAAATTGTTTCCACCATAAAACATACCAGGAGAGTATGTTTTATGTTCATATCCGTGCGTGTTGTCGTGGAAATTGTGATATTTAGCATCTTAAAATGTCCTCGTGTTGTTGTTTCAGTTGGATATATTTGCTCCATTCCTGTTAAGGATGGGGGTTTCAGTTTATGACTGAACATTTGTTGACATGTGTCTAAAGCTGGATTGTCACCTCCTGTTACCATGGGGGTTTGGCTTCTAGTTGAGTATAAGTTAACCAAAGTCACCAAAGTCTTTGTGTTGCTTTTGACTAAGGGAGGTTCCCATACATGAGATGTAAGTCAATTGTGAGCCTTATGGTACCATAATAATCACTCATATTTAAGCTCTGGTGTGTTGTCTCGATATTAATGTGTCTATTTCTTCTTTTCTGAGTACTATGCCAAATCTGCATCCACAGTGTCTGCATGTGTCTGCCTACGTGTACGTAGCACCAACTTCCAACACACACACACACACACACACACACACACACACACACACACACACACACACACACACACACACACTCACTCACTCACTCACTCACTCACTCACTCACTCACTCACTCACTCACTCACTCACTCACTCACTCACTCAAACCACTTCACTTAACACGGGTGTGATATTTTTTTTTATAAACTTGCCAATTGGTACAGTATCTCTATAGCCATTACACAATATGTCTCTTTCAAATTATTCAAACTCCCTTCCGACTGGCTAAGATCGGCTTCCAAATGTCAACAAAATGCCACAAATCATGGACAAGATGGACGTGATTTCTGCAAAAGTTTGCATTTGCACACACTGAAATCCAAATAACCGAATAAGAGGGTCTTCTAGTTTCTGTAATGTTATCATTTGTTACTTACTGTACAAGAGCTATTTTATGAAGATATTGCATGTTTGAATGAGCCCAAGCTCATTATTTGCATTCTACTCGCTGCCAACAAACATTTCGGCTGCCCAGAATCTGTGAGAGTGCCAAATTATTCTCTCATTTAATAGTGTTTAGTACAGGTGGAAGCATGTATGCGGTAGCTACCAGTCCTCCAGTCAGTGGCGGATGTAACATTTCCCAATGGGGGGGCAGGAGAAAATGGTATGGGTGCGGCTTCATCGCGACACGGCCAATGAAGCCGCACCACACCATTTTCAGTTACAGGACTTTTATTTGCCAGGTAAAGCATCAATAATAACATCAGTTGTTGAAGTTGCAACAGACACACAGCATGCATGAAGCTAAAGATCTGACTCGGAGAGTTAGAATTTCAATGATGAAATGCTGTTGGTTTAGTGGTGCCACAACTGTAGTTAGTTAGTAGCAGTAGTAGTCTTTCGAATCAGTTTAAATATAAGCACTTTAATTTGAAATATCTTTGTTTTTTTTGTATGCCATCATGTTTGGTGGGGCAGACAGGGCATTGCCCCCCCATGCCCATGCCTAGATCCGCCCCTATACCTCCATGCCTAGATCCACCCCTGCCTCCAGTGTTACCCAGAAGCATTGTTGTTCCTGAAAAACTGCATGCTCATGATGATCTGGTATCAGGGCGGATACAGCTATTTGACGTATTGGTGAAAGTATTGTCATATTTTTGTCTGGACCCATTCATCATTATTGTTCTGTGTACATCAGCGCCAAGCTTGCTCATCCACTGCATTTTGGCAATGTCCGTCTCTACCATTACAGTTTGTTTACAAAATGTAATTTGCATATTTAAACTTAAAATAATTTGAGAAAACCTGCAGGCCTAATACAAATCTTAGTCTTGTAAGTAATTAACTGGAGAAATTTACTTGTGATAGCCCTCTGTGTGTGTGTGTGTGTGTGTGTGTGTGTGTGTGTGTGTGTGTGTGTGTGTGTGTGTGTGTGTGTGTGTGTGTGTGTGTGTGTGTGTGTGTGTGTGTGTGTGTGTGCGCGCGCGCGCACGTTAAACACTAGCAATGATTCATGGCTGAAAAAAATGTTGACCGTTATATAACCAGTACCAGTGTATATTGTAGTGCATGGGTGTTTTTTATTTATTCATTTAAATATTGCATATGCCACCAGCATACTGATACTGATTCAGGAGTGCAAAAGACTGCTTTCATTTAGTAAAAATGGCTGGATGTGGCTATTGAAAACACATAATGCAGTCCTGTTTTCATGGTAGAATCATTAATAAGAGCTCATAAGCTCATAAGTGCCTGTTTAGCATCAGATACTCATCTTTTGATTGCAGTAAACAATTTCACGATCAATAACAAGACCTAGGTTTGAACTCTCAGCTAATTGGAGCGGTTGTTTAACACTTAAGTGATAAGTAGTAACCTGTCGACCCGTCTAGCAGAGCACCACAACACAGCACCCAACAGTTTAAGTACAAGAGTGTTTGTTTAGCCAGTGGTTCTTGTTTATGTGGAAAGGAGAGCCATAGAGAGAGTTGAGTCCTGCACTGATGTGCGTTTTATTAAACATTCACAATCGCTGTGCACCTGCACACGTGTGTGTGCGTGCAGACAATTTAACATTAAAGCACCAACAATCTTTACAGTACTTCTCTTTAAAAGTAACACGACGAACTGGGATTGTTTCCTTCTGGACCGATTTTCAGACGCACATGACGTCACTGGGCTTCATAGCAGATACAGAAAGAGCAGCCAAAACAAAGAGGTCATATACTTACTACCGCCAAAACAACATAACAAAGAACGTGTTCACTCCTTAGAGTATGCTAGAGAGAACACCCTGAGGAAACCTTGAGGCGAAATGGACATAGTGGCCAAAGTTGAGAATGCAGTTTGAGAGCATGGGGCCAGTAACATGAACGCGCATTAGGCTCCGCCCCCTCCATAGCTCTCCGCTCTGACGCACGCACACGCACGCGCGCCGATCGTGCATGAGGTCGTCCGCGTTCATGTTCTCGGCCCCATTTCCCCCTTTTTTCCCAGAATGCACTCTGTTTTAGGAGTGAAACCGCCTCATGCGCTGAGTGAGCAACTCAATGCAAGTGGATGAGAGGGGAGTTCGGGTGTTCTCTCTATATTTAATTACTCTAAGGTTCACACCCGTCTTAGGAAATACAACTGACTGGAGTCGAGGACGTGTGGACATGTTTAAAGCCCGGGATTTGAACCCGGGTCTTCCACATGAAAGTCCAACATCTTAACCACTAGACCAAAGGGACATCCCCCTGGTCCGGGGGCAGATACTAGACTTTGGAGGCCATCACGACAGAGGCTGTAGCCACCTGCTACACATGTTTATGGTGGTTCCTTTGATTTCAAACGATTATCGACAATCTGGACTATTTTTTTCATTCATTGTTGTTGGACTTGTCCTTGGTCTTTCAGAGTGAGAGCTGTAGCACCTCTGGTACTGGTTACTACAGTTTTTTGTTTGTTTTTTATTTGTTTTTCTTTCATAATAATAATATTTTTCCATTGGCCAGATTGGGACTAGACGCCTTTGGATGATGGACCTGCCATAACCCGGATCACTGTCACACAAACCAGGTCATATTGTAGTCTCAGGAGCTTTTTTTCTGATAATTAATCCATGTCTTTTTGCTCCGGACAGGGCCCAAATTAGCCAATCGTTCAATCAAATCTATATGTGTAGCTCCCTGGCCATTTCTGACATCACATTGAGTTTCTGACATCTGCATAAGACTCCACATTATTTTGTGCATGCCTGATTTAAAAAATGTCTATACATGGGCATATAGGGATTGACTAATAACTGGGTGTGGCATTCATTAGCAACTTGCATCGTTCCAAGTAGATTAGGGTTTTTACTACTCATTTTATCTGCCCCGCCACCTTCCTATACAAACCCATAACTTAAAACTCCACTTTATCCGCTTTGCTAATACATGATTTTCATTCATAGTAGTCAGTCTCCAGCAAAAATCTATCATGTTTAAAATGGAGTTTTGAGTTATTAAGAGTTTGTATAGGTAGAAGGCGGGGCAGCTAAAGATGAATATATTGAATATCTAAATACTGAATCAACTTTTATACTGTGTTCACATAAGACAGAGTAGACGATACAATGACCAAACGTCCATAACCATACAGTCAGTACTTTCACTCCAGACAAACATATTGAACTTTTTTCTTGTCATAAAACCATTCTAGTTTTAAAAATGAAAGCGTCACTTTTCTCCATTTCTGCCTGCCAGCAGAAAACAAAGGAGAGTTATTGCTCACCTTGAGCTATTCAAATGCAATGAATTCTGGGACAGAGGCCTGGCTAGAGATTAGTGAACACTAAAGACCTTTTGTTGCATTTAATGAGGCAGAGCAGCTGCTAATGTTTCAAAGTTTCACACTGATGAAGGAACATGATAGTTATTGAGGATAAAATGAAAAAGTTAAACTTAGGGCTCTCGGTTGGCGCAGCGGTAAACCGCCGTCTAGGGGCTCGAATCCACCACGGCTTTGCATCCGGCTTTGTCGAGCATCTAACCCATTAAAAGCATGCAAAAAGCATGCTCCTTCTCAAAAAATCAAAAGTGAAACTTGCATTTATTCTCAGTTCATTGTGCATAAAATAATTATTTAAACTAGGGATGGGTGGAAGGGACCCAATTAAAAAATAATCTAATTAATTTGATGTTTGGTGATTGATTAATCTCAATTAATCACATATCAATAATTGTCCTGTGAAGCATTTTTCAGTCAATTAAAACAGATTGGCATATAGCGCATCGCCTTGACCGCCTTGTTTCAAACCCTGTGTCCACACCGTGACAGGATATCTTGACGGTGAGGATTAGAGATAGGGTCAGGGGCAGATCTAGGCATGGGCATAGGGGGGCAATGCCCCCCTAAATGCCCAGCCTTCCCCAAACACAATGGCATGCAAAACAACCCAAGATATTTCAAATTACACGCTTGTGGTTAGAGTGTCCGCCCTGGAACTGGGAGGCCGGGGTTCGATTCCCGGTCGGGTCATACCAAAGACTCTAAAAAAATGGGACCCAATGCCTCCCTGCTTGGCACTCAGAATCAAAGGGATGGATTGGGGGTCAAAATCAGCTAATGATTCCCGAGCGCGGCAAGCCGCAGCTCACCGCTCCTTGGAGCTCACCACTCCAAGTGATGGGTTAAAAGCGGAGGTCCAATTTCGCTGCGGTAACGTAGTGACAAATCATGCGACTTTGACTTTTTTTTTTTTTTAAATATTTAAAATGATTTGAAACACTACTACTGCTACTAACTACTGCTACTAGCTACTAATTGTGTCACCACTAAACCAACAGCATTTCATCATTGAAAACAGAAAACTCTCTGAGTCAGACCTTTAGCTTTATGCATGCTGCGTGTCTGTTGCAACTTCAACAACTGATGTTATTATTGATGCTTTACTTGTCTAATAAAAGGCCTGTAACTGAACATGGTATGGGTGCGACTTCAGCGACACGGGTGGTGAAGCCGCCTCCATACCATTTTCCCTTGACCCTCCCACATGTTCTCTTGCCCACCCAAATGGGACATGCTACATCCGCCCCTGGATAGGGTTAGGAATTTTTGACTAATGGGAGGATGAAACAATGGGAGGTTGGATCAATGGTTGGTTACCTTGATTGGCTTCTTCGTATGTGCAATTAAATGAGTTAATTTGAGCTAATTTAACTATTCATCTTGATGACACACAAACACAAAAAAATAAAATATCACGAAATTCAAAACAATGTGCATTTGCCGATTAGAAATAGTTCTATGTTTATGCAAGGGTAGTTTGGTTGGTATATAACTTTTTGAGACATAATGGCTGCAATTTCCCCCAAATGTGTTTTCTTAAACAGCGCCGTGAAGGTGAATGAGCTCGACCTGTTGTTGGAAGCGTATCATTCCTTGTTAAATCCGTTAGACTGCAATTTGACCAAGTAAAAAAAAAAGTGGATGAATGAATCAATTTGCGGCACGCGCGTGCGAACGATCAAACAAACGCGTGCACGCACAAAAGGCACGCACACCCACACTTTGTGGGGACACGGAGTAGCAGGGCTGGATCTAGAGGGGGGCAGGGGTGGGCACAGCCCACCCAAACGTGCATCCTGCCCACCCAATGAAAGGTAATATCAGTGGTTTTCAACCAGTGGACCACTAGTGGTCCTTGAGAGGGTTCCAGGTGGTCCCCAGGCCAAATGTTGGAAAGTTGGTTAACCAGATGTAACTCTTTGAGAGCGTAAACATGAAACCAAATGGACCCTTGCGGGTCCATTTGGTTTCATCTTTACACTCTCAAGAGTTACATCTGGTTAAAAGTCTTTACACTCTCAAGAGTTAAAATATTCATCATGTGAAATAGCCCATAAAAGTCTATACAACTAGAGAATGTAGAAGATTAATGGTCATTTTGATCTGTATGTTTGACTGTTTTGTTTCCTCAAATCCAGTCTGGAATTGTGGACAAAAGCTAAATAAATCTTTAGTTTTGGGGTCTATGGGGGCTAACATCTCCTCAAATGGTGGTCCTCCTCCGTGGCTAAAATGCCGAATAAATAGTGGGCCCTGGTGTCAAAAGGAGAGAAAACCACTGCTTCGTATATGAAAAACCTTGGAGGTGCCCATTCACCCTGCCATTCTTCCAGCCCACCCTAGTAGGGCTGGCTAGATCCGGCCCTGCAGAGTAGAAAGCGAAAAGCAACAACCTCCTAGCACCTGGAGACATTGGAAGGGTGCCAAGAGGTATATAAGGACAAAGTGGAACGGCGGTTCTAACAGAATGGTATCGGGCACATGATGAAAGGACTGAGGACTTAAGGCTGAAATCTCATCTCATCCCACTGATAAAAGGACCACGGCGGGGGCAAAAGAAGGAGGGGGAAAAACTCCAGCCCAGTACTAAAATATATGGCCATTCATATGAATGTTTCCTACAGATTCCATCAGGGGCAGATCTAGGCATGGGCATGGGGGGGCAATGCCCCATTAAAATACCCAGTCTGCCCCCCCAAACACGATGCCAAATTAAAGTGCTTATATTTAAAATCATTTGAAACACTACTACTGCTACTAACTAACTACAGCTGTGTCACCACTAAACTAGGCTCGACACCCAGGCTTTAATTTTCGTTCGCCTTGCGCGAAAACGTTGAGCCTGGACTAACGTGTTACACACAGTGGCCTTGAGGGGGGAGTCAACCTTCCGGGGTGGGCGTCGCTCTAAATGATGTGACGTAGAACAGCAGTGGACGGGCGCGGGAGGGGCCGGGGATGACGACACGTTCGTGAGATCAAATCAGATCAGCTCGATCTGCCGTGTGGATCCCACGGCACCCCACCCCCCCCAAAGCCAAAATCATTGAGGGCTAGGCCAGGCTACCACTAAACCAACAGCATTTCATCATTGAAAACAGAAAACTCTCTGAGTCAGACCTTTAGCTTTATGCATGCTGCGTGTCTGTTGCAACTTCAACAACAACTGATGTTATTATTGATGGTTTACTTGACTAATAAAAGTCCTGTAACCGAAAATGGTATGGGTGCGCCCCCATACCATTTTCTCTTGCCCCTCCAACATGTTCTCCAAATGGGACATGTTACATCCGCCCCTGGATTCCATTTCACCCTCGGAAAAGGGTCCTTGAAATCAGTGTTGCCAACTTGGCACATTTGTTTCTATATTTAGATTTTTTCTAGACCCCCCTAGCTCCTGGCAGAAAATATCGTGCTTTTTGGCTGGTGAGTTGGGGCGAAATTGATTGACAGGCGCCAAAGATAAACCCTCATTTTTCACAGTTTTTCCTCCTATGACAGTGGTTTTCAACCAGTGGTCCCCAAGCTAAATGATGGACAGTTGGTTAACCAGATGTAACTCTTTGAGTTAAAATATTCATCATCTGAATTAGCCCAAGCCTAAGATTGGTAATTTTGATCTGCATGTTAGTGCTTTTTGGAAGTGCCACTAGTGCATTTTGGCAGTTGGCAACACTGCTTGAAATAAACATCCATATATGAAGAGCACTATTTTTTAGCTTTAGCTGTTGTCTCAGTGGCTTATTCTCTTTGGTGACTCATGACTTATTTTGGTTTGATTCACTTTGTTTATCACAATTGCGTCCTGTGTGTTTTTATTGCTAAATGAGAACACGTTTGTACCTAAAGACTTACAACAAATATGAAGTAGTTTAGCCCAGGCCATGACTCTGTCACCCCAGCACCAGGATTTTCTATGGTTTAGGGGCTGATTTGTGATTTTGCATTACATCACTCCTGAGTCATGACCTATTAATATTTCTAGGTGTGAGAATTGTTAGTCAAACAAGGTTTGGATTAAGCAGCAGCCTACGCTCCTATAATGCTCGTCGCTGAGTGAACATGAACCTGTCGCTGGGCAGTTCATCCTCCAGAGAGCAGGGTTCATGGCAATCCAAGTGTTTGAGCAATCTCTGCAGAATGGATTCCAAGCTATGCTACTGCATTTGTGGGCAGGAGTAAGACTCACCCACCGAAAAAGGACGGTTGAGTGCCAAACGGGCCAACATCCAGTCATCCTCATGCTATTGGGCGACTCCCCCAGAAGCAAATTCAACACAAAACACAAAAACAAACAAACCGGTAGAGGGTGGAGCGAGAGATGGCATGTCATATTTCAATACGTTGAGAGTAGTGATAGACCGATTATTAGAATTGATATTTTTTTTTATTAATAATCGGTATCCGTGCAAAAAGTAAATCATTGACAAAAAAGCAGCCAGCTATTTATATTTCTTATGAATGCGCAAAAATGGTACAACAACCATTTTCATTGAAAATCCAGTGAATTGTGGGGTAAGAAGATGTATAGCATTTATAGATTTACGCAAATTACCCAAAATCTATTTTCCCTTTTTATTCTATGTTTCAAGCCGTGCCTTTACTTCATACAGCAAAATGTTTCCAATGAACCAGGCAGGGAAATCTGTCTTTTTGATGATCCACTAATCGGTGATCGGAAACATCGGCCAAAAGACTGATCGGTTGATCTCTAGTTGTGAGCTTGTAGATCACAACTTTGTGGTAATACATTGCCAGAATATCAGCGGTCAGCAAGTTTGGTGTGTAATGCGGCATAGCTTTTCCTTTGATGGTGATATGAGCTGATTTTCATTCCTGTCATCGTCCAAAGAACCATTGGATGTGTGATACCGTACAGTAAGTAAGTTACTGTACTAAGCTTTGGTGTAAACATAAAGAATTCATGTCAGCAGTGTTTCGTCTCCCATCGCCAGCAGCTTGTTTGCTGAGTTCTTGTTCTGTTTCTGACAGGCAAGCAAAAAACGGAATGGATGCAAGATGGTCACAGTTAGAGGGAAATCACATTGATAGAATACATACAGTAAATGTATTAGTGAATTTCTTTTTTTACTTGCTGAGATTCATCAATTGCAACGACCAAACAACAAAAACATAAACTACAGACTAAAAAACAGGGGCGGAAGGGGGGGGGGGGGGGGGACATCAGAGTTCTGTTTTCAATGATGAAATGCTGTTGGTTTAGTGGTGACACAGCTGTAATTAGTAAGTAGCAGTAGTAGTGTTTCAGATCATTTCAAATATAAGCACTTTAATTTGAAATATCTTGGGTTGTTTTGCATGCCATTATGTTTGGTGGGGCAGTCTGGGAATTTAGGGGGGCATTGCCCCCCCATGCCCATGCCTAGATCCGCCCCTGCTAAAAAACAGAAGAGGCATGAAATATGAATGTGTATATACAGTACGTATATATAGTGCATTTCTGCATTGCATTGTATTATACAGGAGGTGATAATAATAGCAATCTATCATTCATTTTCTCTTATTTCTGGGCAGTCTTAAGAACTGATTGTTCCTTTGTCTCTGACCTACACAGAGCTCATCATTGGGCAGGAGGACTGCAGCGACAGAACCTTGTATTGCATCACGCCCAGAAATAGACATTCTTTTTCGTCAGTGGCGATGACTACCTTGTCTAAGCTCTCGTTATGTTTAATGGTGTGAGTTATTGTCAGCCCTGAGCATTGTAACTCATGGGAACCTGAGCATAGTACATTTATAGATGAGGGGAGAATAATGTTTCTCATTTTTTTTCTTTCGCTGTGGTGCTGCAGTGCACGCCACCACAATGCCTCGCAGAAGAAACTCACCTTAGGACAGGCCCACGTCAATTACCGTGTTGGGAAAAGTATTTGGATTTTTTTACTTAAAGTGTAAGGCCACTTTTTTGAGGCTTGTGTTGTGTAGTTACCTTGCCATGATGAAATTCTGAATGTGGACAAGAAATAATAATAAAAAAATGTTCCAGTAATTAGAAAATATGAAAATATGCTCCTCATTGATTTGACATTGTACGTGAAGACAGCTCTCAAAGGCAGTCTTTTAGTACGGTAGTTTTCAAAAGGTGATGTCAGTGGTCCTTGAGAGGGTGGTCCCCAGTGGTCCCCAGCTAAATGATGGACAGTTGGTTAACAAGATGTAACTCCTGACAGCGTAAAAATGAACCCTTGCGGATCCATTTGGTTTCATGTTTAAGTCTGAGTACATCATCTGAATTAGCACCTCACAATCCACCTAACGCTACGGCACCCACCCTTCTGGCTTTCTCCATCTTTTACTTGACTACCGTTACTAGCTCTGTCAAGCTTTGGTTGGGAGAGAGGCTTCTCCGTTAACCACTGTGTCATTGCACTATTTTTTTTGGATGTTTATTATAAGTTCCCATATCAAGAACAATCAAGAACAGCGCTCACACAGTCTGGGGCTCTATGCCCATTCGGTACAGTCAAGCCAAGCTCATATGAATCAGATCCCCTCCAAAACAACCAATGCTAGGGTGCGGTATGACGTTTTTTGTCAAGTTGTAGCCTATGTTAACAGTTTTCGTGCCGTTGAAATGGATCTACGTCTCCCGTTATCATTATGATTTACAGTAACGACTGATGCTGCTGCCGTTGAGCTACGCCTTTGATCGTTACTTACCGGCGCCGGTTTGATACGATCCCCATGCTAACAGCAGCGTGCAGCGACCGCATACACCATGGATAGACCATAATAAGGGACGGACCAAACCGGAAACCGGAAGTGTGTGTCGCCAACTAACTTGTCCGTGGGGAAACATGGACCGAAATATGAAATATGACTTTTTGATGAAAAACGCTGGCACTGGCTACCTCAAAAAATATGAAAAAGGGCTGGCACTGAGAGAGTTAATAAGGTAAATAGTGTCTTTGAAATAAAACGTTTGACATTCCCAACACATCTTCAGTAAACTCACGCTTTCACTCAAAACTTCTGTACTTCTGCAGGTTCCGTGTGTAACCAGTGTTGTTTAGAGTGACAGGTGCATGGTTTTCATATTGTAAACATGTACTGTAAATAAATAATGTAAGCAATGTGACAGCTGAGTGTAACTTTTAACCTTTCAGTGACATGGTAGCTTGTTTACAACTGAAATGAATTCTCACTAACAAAAAATCTCTTCAGTAGCATACTACTGGCGAACAACACACTGCTACACAAGCTGCACTACAAAATCCAAAGCCACACACACACACACACACACACACACACACACACACACACACACACACACACACACACACACACACACACACACACACACACACACACACACACACACACACACACACACACTTACACTTACACTTAGGTAATGCAATTATACCGTAATCCAGCATTGCAGATATTCTATTTACCAGTTCTTGGCATATCGGTCGACAGGCAGGGCACCCGATGTCGAGTCTTAAGGTTAGATGTAGAGTTGTTGGCCAACATTCATGACATCAGGGCTCTCCATCCCTATTTCAACATCCGTGTCAATGTTCCCTAGTCATAGTTAACTGTAACCATTGATTGCAATAATATTAAAAGATTTGGCACAAATTTACATCATTTTTCAAAAAAATCTGGTATTGTAACACTGTCTCAAAAGAGGAGTATAAAACGGGAAATCATGTGCACTAGATTTAGCAGGCAGATACAGGTGTGTTGGGATTTAACAGTGTATTGTGGCATGAATTGACACGGCATGAGCTTGCAGATGTGTTTTTTTTTGTATAGCTGAAGTATGAAAGAACACTTTTTTTAGCTAGACTCTAAAAGAGCAGAGATGCTTTCCCAGTTTTGATGGGTTAAACATCTTTTACCCAAAATATGAGTACAAGAGAGATGTTTAAAATGATATCAAACACCCCCAGACACACTTGCAACTAGTATTTGCAAGT
This sequence comes from Benthosema pterotum, assembly GCA_039105355.1. Taxonomy (NCBI): domain Eukaryota; kingdom Metazoa; phylum Chordata; class Actinopteri; order Myctophiformes; family Myctophidae; genus Benthosema; species Benthosema pterotum. The sequence continues at coordinate 34,266,337 of CM076984.1, forward strand.
GTGCCTAAGGGGGAAGGGGTGAGGGTGGGGGAGTATGATGTGAATATTCCAAGAGTGGACAAGTCAACTTTAGGGGTCAACCCATTATCCGCACTAATGTACTGTGAGATTGGCAGCCAATTGATATTGCATGCTAATTGATATTAGCGGCTGGCATCCTCCCAGCCTGGGGCCTTACATTCTGTCCATACAGATACAATTAAGTGTTGCTTGTGGGTGGAAACTCATTTAGCGCAATCTTCACTCCTCTCCACGCTTCTGGTCTCGGTGATTCGGCTCCAATTTCTCGCGCTCTGCCCTTGGACACAATGCCGTTTCCATAGAAATCACTACACTACAGTACAGTACAGTGGACTACGAGGGCTTATGCTATTGTTTATACATGTTACATGCAAGATCTGACAGTTATTACCTGCGGGTCGAGGAGAGAGGGCATACCGTTGCTGTCGCCATTAACCCATTGTGTCCTGATCTTCGATTCGAGTTTCTGACACCAGATTATACAGTAGTTCCTTACACCAGATTATAGCTGCAGCAACATTCTAGCTTTTGACACTAGATTCTACAGTAGTTTCCGACACTAGATTCTAGTTATTGACACTAAATTATAGTTTCTGATGCTAGGATCGACTTTTTGACACTAGAATCTAGTTTCTGACACTAGAATCGAGTTTTTTTTACACTAGATTCTATAGTTTCTGGCACTAGATTCTAGTTTTTCTGAAAAGTATGTGTTCCTGTGTCAGTGATGCTAACATATTTCAAGCCAAGGGCGACCAGAATTATCCATATTTGGCTGCAGACCGCCATCTGAAAACATGTTGTTCTAGGGGATCCCCCAGAAGCAAAAATTTGAGTTAAAAATGTTTGCTTCCGAAATAATGTATTCAGAGATTTGCAGCACATTTTCACAATTTTTCAAAAATAGCAGAACAACAAGCTCATGTCGCGCCACTCGGTTTTTACACAAGTTAGGCCAGGGGTGGGCAATTATGTTTCCCAAAGGGCCAAATGAGATGCATAAAATATTGTGGAGGGCCAAGACTAAAGGCTGAACTAAAGTCTGCGTAGTATAAATTTAATTCCAAGATAACACCAGGGCCCTCTATATGTTCAGTATTTGAGCCGCAGAGGACCACCATTTGATGACATTTTAGCCCCACAGACCTCAAAACTGAAGATTTCTTTTGATTTGTCCACAATACCAGGCTGGATCTCACAAACAAAACAGGCAAACTTGACCAAACTTTTACATTCTCTGATTGTGTAGATTTTGGGATGATGAATACCGGTAGTTTAACTCTTGTGTAAACATGAAACCAAAGGGACCGGCAAGGGTCCATTTAATTTCATGTTTACGCTCTCAAAGAGTTACATCTGGTTAACCAACTTTCCATATATAACTGGAACTGGACCTCTGGTGGTCCCTGGACCACTGGTTGGAAAACCACTGTACCCTTTCATGGGCCGGTCAGAGTCAGCCAAAGGGCCTCATTTGGCCCCCGGGCCGCATAATGCCCAGGTATGAGTTATGCGGTTCTCAGTGCACAATGTTTGGTGGTCGCTGGTTCCTGGGAGTACTTGGCCTTGATCTCCAGGCTTACATCCGCGCTGCGAAATGAAATGTAAAGGTTTAAAAGATGAAATCGTGTTCACTTTGCACGCTTCTATGACTGCTTTGGTCGTTGAAACCATTTTTTTCTGAAAACAAGAGTGAACTGTCGCTATAGTGAGGGCTGAACAGGGTTGTTTCGGACTTCACAACTACCGTGAATAGTCTCAAAAACGCACCCTTAGCCCAGGGTGGCCGGTTTAGGTGATGACATAATGACAGCATGAGTAAGAGACCTTTATAAGTTCTCTTACTCACTCTACAGAGCGCTGATTTCTCGCATGAGCAGTGGAGCGGTTGCCAGTAAGGAGATTGGTGCGCGCTGTGCGGTGTTCGGTTCTCTGTGTTTGGCAGTCGATCCCTCGGGGTACTCCAATTGGCCTGTTTAGGTGATGGCGTAATGTGACGTAAGTGAAAGACGTTTATAGATAATGTCATGAGTATTAGCCCGCTCCGCTCACACACTTGTAGGTCTACTTGTCCAGTCTAGTTCATTCATTCATTCATCCATTCAAAGGGCGGAGCTGTTTAAGAGGATCTCCCAGGCAAACTTCAAAATCAATGTCCCTTAAAGCAGTGGTTTTCAACCTTTTTTAATTTTTCGGAATCTACGTTCTTTTTTCCAACTGCGACACCCGGTTTTCAGTTTTATTTTCAAATGTTGCATTTCTGAGGCTTTTATCGGGCAGATTTATTGATTAACATGGATGACTCCGTCCCCCTTCCCTCAAAGCCACGCCCACATTACACATTCCTTTTCCCTTTTAAGCAGATCAGCAACTTGCTATTAAAGGGCTTTTGTGACCCTTTAATAGCAAGATTAATGCAAAGATGAAAAATGCATTATTAAAGCTTGGTTTCCTGTTCTATGATCCTCGCCAAGCACTGCTTTCATAGTAAAAACCAATTGGGTGAGAAAGTAAAACAATTATTTGCATTCATTTCTTATCATGGCGTGTGCAATATACCAGAGGGTCAGTTCTATTAAATTAAATATCATCCTGCAGGCTGAAGATAATTCATTCACAGGTCCTGATTTGGCTCCGGCTGGGCCTCGGGTTTGATGTTATAAATTGGTGTGGCCAGAAGTGACCCAAAGCCAGCAGACACGTGAGGAGTATTTATTCACTGTAACAAGTTTAAGGTTAACAGAGTAATTGCGTTTAAAGTGTCGGTTATAAAGCACACATGGCCGTAACTACCATTGAGGACACCCAGGACATGTTCTGGGTGGAACTCATCTTCTCACACACACTGCTTATTCTTTATAGATCTCCTATGATCTTTATAGATCTCTTATGATCTCAAAGTGCACCAGATTGAAGCATTCACAAAGATAATTTACAAACCAAAAAATATAGCTGGAGGGATGCACCCCCGCAAACCCCCACACTGCCGTTGACACACTATTTTGTAGTGTTGTAGTTCTCGAGACCTTGTCTCGTCTCGCGACCAGTGTCAAGACAAATATTCGCTGTCTTGGTCTTGTTTTTGTCTTGCCCTCAATTGTCTTTGTCTCGACACATACATAAATCTATTTATATAATATTTATACTACTATAAAATAATTCTATAAACTACTCTCTATCGTGTGATTTTTGGATTCCCTGTGGTCAAATCAGCTTCTTTTGCCGTCTCTCCTTTTCCTTGTCTTCTTATTTTCTTTTGTCTTGTCTTTTTTCTCTTTCTTCTTCGCTGTTTTGTTTTGTCTTCTCTCCAGACACTTGTCGTGTGTCTGTGTGTGTGTGTGTTGTGTGTGTGTGTGTGTGTGTGTGTGCGCGCGCGCGCCTGCGTGCGTGGGAGTGCGCTCTTGGGTGTGTGCGTGGGTGTGTCTCTTCTCTGCTGTTCTTGAAGGGTTTTCTCCTACCCACTAGGGGGCAGTGTCTCTTAAGTTTAAGAAATACAGTTCTATCTTATGTTTTCATTTTTTTTTTTATCTCCCCCCTCTGTGGGTATATATATATATATATATATATATATATATATATATATATATATATATATATATATATGTGACTAAACCCCACCCACGTTGAGTCATCTCGGGGAAATGAAGTTGTCAGTAGAGGGGTCTAAACTTGATTTTCTCTTATTTTTTATTTTCTGTGAAAAATGACCTGAAGCAACTTTATTAGTTGTTTCATACTAAAGCATACATGAGGTGAATGTTAGACCTTAAAACGCAGTGTAAACATGTTATAATTGAATTAATGTGAACTGTAATGACAGTTCTGACCATTATTACCTCATTCCTCCGGGCCGCGATCGGGCCGTTAGCTTAATTAGCTTAAAATGCTAACGGTTGTAATCTGATAAGTGCCTCTAGTTCTGTAAATATGCGATGCCCGCCGTCATCAACAGAACGCGGACTTCGCGTGATTTTGAGCTCAAATAACAGCCAGGTGGCATTCCACATAACCTATTAGTAGCGACGTTCTGTTAGTAAATCCATGTATAAAATATCAAAACATTGGATTCTTCTTCGTGGCGTTTTTTTAGAGCCGGAACTACGTCACTATTCTCAGAGGAAACAGACAAAGGGTTGCCATGTTGGCTTGTTGGCTTGTTTTCCGTCCATGTTAACCAACATTTTATTGGATATTATCCTCATCTGTTTCTGGTGACTACTATGTGTGATTGTATAATAATGGCAAAAAATCACCCTAGATACATAGTATTTATAATGATAATGCATCACAATTATTGTTGTTGTTCCATTCATGCATACAAACAATGGACTGTGGGGATGGTTATCTAAAAAAAAACGTGGAGTAAGTACCTGCAAATTGGCCAATGTACTCAATGTCCATAACAATTAAACTGTAGTAGGCTACTGTTGGCATTCCTGCACAGCATACTATTAATTATAGACATACAGTACATGTGCCTAGCAGGGTTATTATAGTTATGGCTTTTTCATTCTACTTTAGTTTTAATTGTTTTTTTTTCCTACTAGTTTTTACTTTAAGAAAAAAGTTATCGTTTTTTCGTTAGTTTTAGTTAACTATAAAAACCCGGATGCCTAGTAGTATTTTTCAACTATACAATATTATTGGACTTTTTGGCGTTATTGGCTTACTTCTCTCCAAATACTTGGCAACAACAGAGAACAGACGGAGAGAGAAGAGAGTCAAGTTGGAGTTGGAAATACGTTCTATACAACGAGGGCGGCGCAAATAAGACAAACAACTAAAGTCTCTGGATGTTTATCTTTTATTATTACTACAAAACGATCTAAAATAAAGAGATCTAGGTGGACAGTTGCTGAGTTCAATGCATTTCTGCATAGACCTACTTTCGGTCCAGGACTTGTCTTTATTTGTTGACCCATTCTCAATACAAGTTTATACAACATACCCGCGGTAAATAATAAAAATAAGAGTCGCGTTATTTGTAGACTTAATAAGAACCAAAGTGCAGTACATTATGAACATTAACCACGTTATGTTGTTTAATAGATTACGTTTTAAACATTTTGGAACAAGAGAAGCTGTTGTTGTTGTGAACATCTGGGATAGGCTCTGGCCATTGTCACCTTCTTGAAAGTGGGACATTAACACATTGTGAACCACTAGATCAATACAACAAAAGCAAATACTTAATTTAATATGCATTAACCACTGTATGAATGGACACTAGTTAAAGGGGAATTCTACCCATTTTCTGTTACTGTCAATATACCTTTTTTCCTAGAAATGGAGGTCTGGGGGAAAAAAAACATTAGCATGGTGAAACACAACTTCACGACAATAGAGTTGTGTTTCACCATGTACACTTGTATAATGGTTACTATGTATAAGTATCCTTTTAAAGTAAAAATAGCCGTATAAAGGCGAAATGTATTACTATATTCATTTTAGCTACTATTATTAGGCTACTATTCAAACACCTTGACTCAACAATGCCCCCCCAGTATTGAGGAGGTGTTCCCATGCCCAAACTGTTCAACTGTTCAGCAAAGAAGAGGAAACAGCGCCCCCCTCAATGCCCAGACCAAGAACTACATCTTTAAAAGCCAAATTCTCAAATTCCTGTTTCTCTGCAAGACATTACTCTATAAACCATATCTCAAAAACTGGTGGGTCAAATTGCACAACCAATATGTCAAATTGTAGCTATGACTCTCTGCTTTCACATGACATGATAAAACAAAAATGAGAATTTCCTCAAAGACTCAACCTGGGTGGTGCTGGGACACATATATATATATATTATATATATATATATATACATATACATATATATATATCTTTTTTTTTGCCAGTCTGCTGATACTTTGGGATAGGCAAAATAAGCCATCGGCTTCAGCCTAAACCCTTTTGGTCATGAAAATTGTCTAATTTATGACTTATGATGTCATGAAATGTCCACTGTATGACCAAAATAAAACTGAACTGAACTGAACTGAAAGTGGTCTCACCACTCTGCACTTCATTTGTCTTGTAGTCTTGTCTTGGTCTCACCGTCAATCTTGGTCTTGTCACAATATCGGAGCAAAAGTCTCGGATCTCTTTTGGCACCGAGACCACTCGAGACGATACGATGCAAAGGAAATGTTCTATATCCATTGTGTGGACTTATACAGAGCGCAGCGCTGGATGCTGCTGCTTTTTGGGCGTGACCTCGGCCTCGACCCCTCTAGGTCTTGGTCTTGTTCTCGACCCCTCTAGGCGCTAGTCTCGTTTTGATCTCGTCTTGACCAAGTCTGTGATTGTCTCAGTCTCGTTATTGTCTCGACACCCCTAGGTCTTGTCTTGCTCTCAGTTTGAGTGGTCTTGACTCCTACACTACTATAGTTTGTCCTCTGTATTTTCTGGGATATGGATATGGGCCTACAAATCCCAGGTGCCTTCACATCAGGTTGATGAAGCAGGTAGATTGGTTGGGAGGGCCCTGCACGCCTCAGTGACGCAGCCCTAGGCTGGGGCGCTGCTTTCTGCCTCTCTGGCGCTCCTCATGGGGTGCCTACCTGTTAGGGGTGAGACGATTCACTTACCTCACCATACGATACAATATTGATATTGAGGCTTATGAATCGATTTATATTGTGATTCTTAATTATGCTGCGATTCGATTTGATATATTGATGTATCGCTTTATCAATTTGATATATTATACCCGTACATCTTTTCCTCACAAATAAATGTGCTTTTATTATACTATAGAACATTTTAAATGGGAATTCCACCCATTTCAAGATTTTTTCTGAGGGTGTACAAATGGACCCATAACGGGTCCATTTGGTTCCATTCCGTTAGGGATGGACCCTAACGGGTCCATTTGGACCCCAACCGGTCCATTTGGTTCCATTTGTACACCCTCAGAAAAAAGGTCCTAAAAGAAAAATCATTAACAAACACAACTTGATGTCATCAAGTTGTGTTTCAATCAACTAGAACATTTAAAAAAAAGTTCAATCATACACATCAGTGCAGCCTGATAACGCCAGTCAGTCTTTCTGACATGAACAAATTAATGAATATTCCTACATAAGTATAAAAAAATCGATTTTGAACCTGGCGATTAGATATTGATATCCTGGCATTAAGAATTGCGATATATTAGCATATTGAATATTTGGCCCTCCCCTACTACCTGTCAGTGGTTCAGTCAGTGAGACACCACAAAATATTGAATCGACAAATGAAAGGTGCAGATTGTTGCTAAAAAATAACTACGGTAGACAGAGCATATTTTTTTCCATCTTTTTTTCACATTTCCTGAGACCGTTTTGGTCAAGGTTTCAGCCCGACAGCTAGTATAATAACCAACACATAAACGAGATGAAAGAGTGTTTCTTCACACCGACATTCAAACACACATCTGTAGTTGAAAACAGCGTACAGCGTCTCGCCTCGCCAGACGACAAATTAAGCTGATCACTACTGAAGCTTATTCGAACCAAAGCACAATGTCAAGGATTTTATGCAGCTTTTTGATCAGTGCCACCATTTTTTTTGCACAAATCATTTTGTTACTTTCTATAAATATCTTCAACTTTTGCATCAGAAAGGGTGCAAAATATCTGACAAATCGCAGCATTAACCAAACATGTTCTGCAATTACAATAGAATCAGTAAGGCATGATGTATGTATGGGCTTTGCAGCACGCTCAGTAGGAGCAGATCACGTATTCATCAAGGAGTAGAATAAAGGAGATTTCTGTTTTCTTACAGTACCTCATCTGATGATACAGTATTTTATCGTTCTATCTAAGAACTAGTGGTACGGGTGAACAACTGCATACAGGGGCGGATCTAAGCTGGGCATGGGGGGCAATGCCCCCCTAAATACCCAGTCTGCCCCCCCAAACACGATGCCATGCAAAACAACCCAAGATATTTCAAATTAAAGTGCTTATATTTAAAATAATTTGAAACACTACTACTGCTACTAACTACAATTTTGGCACCACTAAACCAACAGCATTTCATCATTGAAAACAGAAAACTCTCTGAGTCAGACATTTAGCTTTATGCATGCTGCGTGTCTGTTGCAACTTCAACAACTGATTTTATTTTTGATGCTTTACTTGACTAATAAAAGTCCTGTAACCGAAAATGGTATGGGTGCGACTTCATCGCCCGTGGCACGAAGCAACACGGGCGATGAAGCCGCCCCCATACCATTTTCTCTTGCCAACATGTTCTCTTGCCCCCCCAAATGGGACATTTTACATCCGCCCCTGACTGCATCACTCCCATCAGGAGGCCAATGTAGCGCTGAGCGTTCCTGGTGGATTTAGCTGCAAATCGCTCATTTCGATCGCTCTAAAATAAATACAAAAAGGTCTCAAACTCTCCAGTGTGTCGTCCCAAATGGGGCTGCCATAGTAGGTGAATTAGTTGAACTCCGGCTGGGAACAGGCCGCTTCACGGGCAAAATACTACCAATTGGGACGAACGCTAAGATATGTCTGCTGCTGCAGCTTCTTTTCTGTGGGGAATAAATAAAATTCAAAGAAGCTTTACTGACATGAGAAAACACATGTTTACATTGACAAAGTGTCACAAATACAATACAAATGTATTGAATGAATTCCCAGAAGTAAACCATTGAATCCTAGGCTGGCTGCATCATGTGGATGTTACATATTTGACCACTACAGGATTTGAGCCACGGACCACCATTTGAGGATATCTTAGTCCCACAGACCCCAAATGTAAAGATTTATTTTGCTTTTGTCCACAATTCCAGGCTGGATTTGGGAAACAAAACAAGCAAAACATACATTCCAAAATGGCTGATTCAGATGATGAATATTTTAACTCCATTTGGTTTTATTTTTACATTCTCAAGAGTTACATTTGGTTATAACAACTCAGCTGGGGACCACCTGGAACCCTCTCAAGGACCACAGGTGGTCTCCGGACCACCTGTTGAAAACCCCTAGACCACTAGGTTTGCTAAAAACTGTTGATGAATGCTGGAGGAGTGGTTCTCTGGAGCATAATAATAGCTGACTTGAAAGTCCTTTTCCTGCCCACCACCCATTTGACCATGTCAAAACACGCCAGAAGATGAGTGAACGTTCCAGGCTTTGGTCAATGGAACTATTGTATGTAATGTTCAGGGCTTGACACTAACACTTGCCCGCTTGCCCGGGCCAAGTAAAAAAATGGTGGGGCAAGTGAAAACTGCTACCTGGTTGCCCAATCAAGTGTAAGTTTCAAGTGTGTAACTTAGTGCACTATAACACAACACAAGATAAATTTGTCTTGAAGGCAGTCATTGCACTCTACCTCTGTGTCTTTCCCTGCTTTCTAGCTATCCACAATTCCAGGCTGGATTTGGGAAACAAAACAGGCAAATTAACATACACAGGTTGTGTAGACCTGGGCTAATTAAGATGATGAATTTTAACTCTTGAGAGTGTAAAAATGAAACCAAATGGACCCGCAAGGGTCCATTTGGTTTCATTTTTACACTCTCAAGAGTTACATCTGGTTAACCAACTTAACTGGCGACCACCTGGAACCCTCTCAGGGACCACTGGTGGTCCTCGGACCACCTGTTGAAAACCTCTGGTTTAAAGCACCCAAGTAGGTAAAATTAAATGCAAAATTTACAATATATTTTTGGGGGGCAAGTAACAATGACCTGAGGGCAAGTAGAACCTGACTTGCACTTGCCTGATGGGCAAGTGCCTTTGAGACCTTAGTCTCAACCCCTGAATGTTCCGTAATTCCTACATAGCAGTACAACTTTTCCGGTTTTAAAAGAAAATTCACTGAGGGATGCACACACGCATGCAGCTCAATCACTGAAATCTCAACAAACATCCAACACGGATAAAAATATTCACCCACGTACTTCTGCAGGTTCCGTAATTTGATTTGTTTGAGTGTTGTTCCAAGTGACAGGTTCATGGTTTTCATTTCGTAAATATGTACATAAATAGTGTAAATACTATGATGGCACTGAGGGCTGTGCATAACCTTTCAGTTTCACAAGTGTCATGATGGCTTATTTACAACTGAAATTAATTTTCACTGTCAAACATTGTCTTCAATAGCATACTACTGGAAAAAATAGAACACACTGCTGCACAGGTTGCACTGCAAAATCCACAGACAGACAGACAGACAGACAGACAGACAGACCCACTTGCAATATCCTCACGTACTGCCTGTGATCAAGGTTATTAAAAGTGGATTTTCTGGTTGTTTGCCAAAAGGATTTGTGGTGACGTGGGCATGAGGAGCGTTGAGCTATCGGGACACTGTCGGGGCAGCGCTGTAGGATGGGGAGACGGAACGGAGCACATGACATTTGGCTACCTCCAGTTTCCAAGGCGACCATACCTGGTGAGGTATGAGGTCGTTTGACAGGCCGGACGCAGCAGAATGTGACTGTCATCGCCTTGACAGGTGCAAGTGGACTCTGATTCTTTTTTTTCTTTAATTACCTGGAGGAACAGCATTTTTTCCCCCAACCTCTTTCATTTCAAGCAGCATGCAGCCTTTGAGCAACAGACCACAATTTGACATTTAGGGACTCAAAACCAAAGAATCGTATTCACGATTCCAGGCTGTACTGATGAATTGCGTTAGGAGAGATGCAACGCAAATTATTGTATATTCTCTTAGTTATGTCAATCAATGCAGGTGCAACAATGCAACAATAATTTAACTCCTGGGAGCATAGAATTAAACCAGATGTTGGTTTCACGTTCTGCTCTCAACTCTGTAAGGGTCCAATGTCCATTTTGGTCAGCAACTCTCCATCGTTTAGCTGCTGACCATCTAGCCTCGCTATGTAAATGCACCATTTTGTTAAATGGGATATCTGGCCATAATGTTAGCTCATGTGCTTAATCAAATGTTTGACAGTAAGGCGGTATAATCAGCTCTTTTCTTGTCTGTTTCTTACTATTTTTCTCTTGTGCTTTATCCACTCATTCCACATTATCTTGTTCCCCCGGTCGACCTTTTATTCCCTCTGCTCAGCATGCATGAAGCAGCATGCACCGCGGCTCCGCCGATCCATACCCCCTACAGGAGAGAACTGGACAGCATTAATGATTTAAATCGAGTCAATGAGCACCTTCTCTGATTTGAATTGAGAAATTTGAAGGCACTGTTGGATGCGGCCCAGAAAACGGAGGAGCTACACAGTATACGCACACGCACGCACGCACGCACGCACGCACGCACACACACACACACACACACACACACACACACACACACACACACACACACACACACACACACACACACACTGCACCACATCAGCATTCCGCTCAATCAATAGCCATTGACCAAAGCAAGTAGGTGCTTAATCATTTTTAATTAGAGATAATCAGACATCTTGTCTTTTCTGGTTACAAGAGGGCAAAATCCAGGTCTGCTCGGATCAAAGTCCCCTCTTTGACATTCTGGCCTTAATTTATTTAATTTGACAACATTGTTGCATTCATAAGCCCCTCCTACACGGATCGCTGCTGTCGAGCACTATTGGTTGATGTCAAACATCCCGAGTTCAGCCTGTGAGATGATGGCTGATGCCCCGTAGAGTCTTACTGCTGGCAGTTGTTTTGTGTTGGCACTTCCGGCCGAGTTTACTTTAATTTCAAATACTGAATAAATAGTGGGCCCTGGTGTCAAAATGGTTGGTCTTACTCTTACTTTTATCTTGAAATTAAATTATTATTACACAGACTTTAGTTCATCTTTTAGTCTTGGCCCTCCACAATATTTCATGTATCTCATTTGGCCCCTTGGGAAAAATAATTGCCCACCCCTGGTTTAAAGCTAAGGGAAGTGATTTGAAATTCATGGTGTAGTACCAGCCTGGTGCACTAGGGGCGCCCAAGAGAAGCTACACTATGTGAACCTGGCCTGCTGCTCCATCCTGATTGGAGGAGAATTCACCCTCCACCTGGGGAACTTTTATTAGCTCCTCTGCTAACGTGGGGGAGGGGGAAACTCCATATATGGTCTGCACACCTTATAATAGAGCATTTTAACAGAAAAAAAATGGGTGATATCTGACACAAGTGAAATCACTTCCCCTCCCCTGGTTTAAACAAATCAATATTGTGCGTCCCTATTATAAATGCATGATCATGGCCAAAATCTAGGGGAATAAAAAGAAAGAATGATCGCCGGTCATGCTCAATGCCATGGCCCATCAGCACAAACCTAATTAACCATGTAGCTACAGTAACACATGGCTGTCAGACCTTGTACCTGAGAAAAACAACAAAAAGAAACCTCAGAGTGAATTCTCATGTGAGCTTGTGTGTTGCTTCAGTTTAATTTCTTGCGTGATTCTGACAACAGTGGAAACAAAGGGACTTTTGCTTATCTGGAATATTTCCATTTTTCAATAAGTTTACTTATTTTAATTCATGTATTTTTGTGGCTTTCACCTTTTATTTTTTTATAGGGGGACAGACAGTGGGCTGACAGGAAACAGGGAGAGAGATGGTAGGGGGTGACATGCAACAAAGGCCATGGGGATCTGGCCTGGATAAAGCCAGACAAAATCAGCCACCCCAGAAACATGGGGCGAGCCCTGGCCCAGGCCAAGTTTAATTCTTAACCACTACATCTTGGATCCACAACATTGCACATACTATAGTGTACTTTTACAAACACTTTCATAATGTTTTTGTGTCCTAATGCGACCCATTGTGAGCTTGTAGATCTGCTATTTTCATTATCTACTGTAAAGCACTTGCTTTTCACATTTTGCCTATAAATGCATCGATCTTGGACTTGTATTTTTCATTTCAGCTTCTTATAGCACAACCAGGAGACTGATTTTTGCAAAACACATTTGATACTACCCCTCCAGATTATGTCAAAAAATCCCACAGTCCATGTCATGTGCTCATGGTGGATGTGACCCATATATAATAATCCATCCTAAAGGGCTTTCCAGATGGCAACAATGAACGCCGGCGTTATCGTCGGGCGAGTTTCTTTGCCGACATAAAGAAAATCGCGCCGTCGATAAACGCCGAGCGTTTTATGCCGGGAGGGGAGGAGGGGAGTGGGGTGCACGAAATGCGTGGCTCAGCAGCCAACAGGCTACCAACTTCTCAGCCAACTTCCCAGTAGCTTACATCCTTACAGTCAAGCAGGCTACCTGATCATGATCATGCTGAATTTACAATTCATTTACAATGAATTCATGATGTGGTTCAAATAATGGTGTGACCGTGACACAAACTCACAACACGTCGCACAAAAATGCGTTGTAAACATTAAAACGTTAGAGCAGAATTGCCACAACTCACGCCATGGCTCGGCTCAGGGCCGGATCTAGAGGGGGCCAGGGGTGGGCACAGCCCACCCAAACGTGCTTCCTGCCCACCCAATGAAAGGTAATATCAGTGGTTTTCAACCAGTGGACCACTAGTGGTCCTTGGGAGGGTTCCAGGTGGTCCCCAGGCTAAATGTTAAGTTGGTTAACCAGATGTAACTCTGGTCCATTTGGTTTCATATTTACACTCTCAAGAGTTAAAATATTCATCACGTGAATTAGCCCAAGTCTACACAACTAGGCTAGAGAATGTAGAAGATTAATGGTCATTTTGATCTGTATGTTTGACTGTTTTGTTTACTAAATCCAACCTAGTATTGTGGTCAAAAGCAAAATAAATCTAGCTTTGGGGTCTGTGGGGCTAAAATGTCCTCAAATGGTGTTCCTTGGCTCAAAAGCCGAATAAATAGTGGGCCCTGGTATCAAAAAAGTTCATAAGCACTGCTTCTTATGAAAAACTTTGGAGTTGCCCACCCTGCCATTCTTCCAGCCCACCCTAGCGTTTTACAAAAAGCTCACTGGGATTGAGCTTTTTAAAACTTGCGCGCGCGTGCAGGAAACGAGCATGCGCGCAACAAAAAATCAGTTACGTCGGGCGTGTATCGCCCGGCGTTAAACGCTCTCTTGAACGCTGGTCGATTTTTGAGCTTTTTCGCTCAAAAAACGCCGGCCCCATTGAGAATGAACCAGAATGGGCGATTTATTCCTCGCCGTCTGTAAGCCCCTTAATTGTCTATAATTCGCTTTCAAACTTTGCACGATTGGCCTGTGTAGAACAAAACTGAAGAAAACACTTCCGGAACCGGGGAGGTGACGTCACTGCGCAGGTCTATAGCCTGACCTGGACTGGTGGAGACCTGTGCCCAGAAGGGGCACTTTTCTAGATGCAGTATTGATTCATATATTCAACTAAAAAAAGAATGTTTTCCACCACTCGGTGGGAGGGATGTGAGTGTGATTGTGTGTGTGTGTGCGCGCACGTGTCTGTGTGTGGAAAAGTGGGGGTGCGAGCGGAGGGGGGTTTACAGGAGTGGGATTTTCCTAGTGGCAACGTGTCCCAGTAATGAGGCCCTGTGAAGCCGTGGCCCTGGCCCCTCACCGGGCCCTCATACATCATTAATGCATTGTATCCTGATCAGATTCTAGTTTCTGATGCTAGATTCTAGTTCACAGCGCTAGATTTTAGTTTCCGATTGTAGTCCCTCACGGTAGATTCTAGTTCCTCTCAGTAGATGGTAGTTTCTGAAGTTAGATTCCAGTTTTTGACACTAGATTCTAGTCCATTACACTAAATTCTAGTTTGTGACACTAAATTCTAGTCCCTGGCGCGAGATTCTAGTTTTTCTGGAAAAATCTCTTTGTGTCAGTGATGCTTGACATATTTCATATGAAGGACCCCCAGAAATATCTATTATTTAGCTGCAGAACCTCATCTAAAAACATGTTGTTCTAGGGGATCCCCCAGAAGCAAAGATTTGAGTTAAAAATGTTTGCTTCCGAAATAATGTATTCAAAGATTTGCACCACATGTTTGCACAATGTTTCAAAAATGGCAGAACTACAAGCTCATATCGCGCCACCGAGTGGCGCGATGTGAGCTTGTAGTTCAGCTTGTAGATCTGCTATTTTTCAACAGCTAAAACACCAAAACACGTTCAGTACAGTACAGACAGGGTTAATGTTCCCACATCATAGTCCTGATAATTACCACCGACGTGAATGTCACCTCAGCCGTGCCTCCTCCGCCCTGGATGACAGCCCTGTGGCAGTGCGTGCACGTGTACACCCCGGGCCCCGCACGCACGTACGCAACACACGCACCTACGCACCGGTACGCACATAGTACCCGCGCAACGGTGCACATCACATCACACGCGCAGCATTTCCAACATGAACCGTATGTGCTCTGTTATTGTAGTCGGAATACATTGGCTGTTCGTTTGATTCGGTTGGCGAAGCTCCAGCGTTTGTTTGTTTTTCTTTTCTTTTTTTTTTGCTTTTGTATGCTTGGCTGCCACAAAAAAACAGACCTATCTGACAAAAAGATGTGTTTCATTTTGCAAAAAAAAAAAAAAGCAGAGAGATTGAATATAGAAAGATTGGAGGCAAATTTTACGGTTTCTCGCTGTCATACATTAGTGACCATTTTAGCGGTGTAGACAGGAGACTGATTTTTCAATAGGACTGTTTGGATGGGAGATGAGTCACGCTGAGAAAGGTACGAAAACAACAAAGGAGAGGAGAGCAGGAAATAAAATGAAAAAAAACAAACAAACAAGCAAACATCTAGCCTATCTAAGCAAAAAAAGGAAGTAAAAAAAATAAAATAAAATAAAATAATACAAAGAAAAAAGCCTTCATTAAAAAACACAACCCAGCATGTCTGGGCACGGTGCCTTCACCGGGGACTGAAACTTATCATAGTCACTGTCAACGTCCCCCATGTGACTGAACAGATGTTTGCCTCCACTTCAGTTGTGTACCAACGTCAAACCGTTTGTCTCCTCTGTACACACACACACACACACACACACACACACACACACACACACACACACACACACACACACACACACACACACACACACACACACACACACACACCAGGGCCGGATTTAGCCAGCCCTACTAGGGTGGGCACGAAGAATGGCAGGGTGGGCAACTCCAAAGTTTTTCATATGTAGCAGTGGTTTTCAACCTTTTTTACACCGGGGCCCACTATTTATTCGGCATTTGAGCCACGGACCACCATTTGATGACATTTTAGCCCCACAGACCCCAAAACTAAAGATTTCTTTTGCTTTTGTCCACAATACCAGACTGGATTTGAGAAACAAAACAGTCAAACATACAGATCAAAATGACCATTAATCTCCTACATTCTCTAGTTGTGTAGACTTGGGCTAATTCACATGATGAATATTTTAACTCTTGAGAGTGTAAAAATGGAACCAAATGGCCGGACCCGCAAGGGTCCATTTGGTTTAATTTTTACGCTCTCAAAGAGTTACATCTGGTTAACCAACTTTCCAGAACTCTCTCAAGGACCACAGGTGAAAACCACTGATATTACCTTTCATTGGGTGGGCAGGATGCACATTTGGGTGGGCTCTGCCCATCCTGGCCCCTCTCTAGATCTGGCTCTGACACACACACACACACACACACACACACCACACACACACACACACACACACACACACACACACACACACACACACACACACACACACACACACACACACACACACACGCACACACACACGCACACACTGCACACACTGCACAACACACAGCTCATTTTGCAAATTATCCTGACCTTCTGAATTGCATACCCTGTCCAAAAAAAGCCTCCCACTTGATCCCCCAGATCTCCCCTCCTCCTCCTCCTCCTCCTCCTCCTCCTCCTCCTCCGTCTCTGCCTCTTACGCTGATAGGACAGTTTAGTAGTTGTTCCAAATGAGTCCCGTTTTGCCTCCACACCTTCTATTCCTGCACACACAACATTTCCGCTGTTTGTGTGGAAACCTTGTATGCTCTACCTGAAGCGTGCTCTTAGAAAAATGGCAAATGAGAAAGGTGCCGTGTGTTCCCATGAATCTGTTACAGTTCCAATGAGTCGTTTTATAGTCACAAGGTCACGTTGATGCTTTTCTTTGATCTTGCCGTTCGATGGGGTTTTTATCCGTTATTTTAGTGTTTTCGTTTAACTAAACCAGCGGTTTTCATCTCTTTTGGATACCAGGGCCCTCTATTTATTCAGCATTTCAGCCACGGAGCACCATTTGAGGCTATTTCAGCCCCACAGACCCCCAAAGATTTTTGTTTTTGTCCACAATACCAGGCTGGATTTGGGAAACGAAAAAGGCATACCGGTAGATCAAAAATGACCATTAACTCTAGTTGTGTAGACTTGGGCTAATTCACAGAATATTATAACTCTTGTCGGGTCCATTTGTTTTCATTTTTACGTTCTCAAAGAGTTATATCTGGTTAACTAACTTTCCATCACTTAGCCTGCAGGGGACCACCTGGAACCCTCTCAAGGACACACTTCCGGTCCCTGGACCAACTGGTTGGAAACCACTGATCTAAAAAATAGATACAAAGTTGAACCCTATTGGAGATACCAGGTTTTTTTTACCGGGGCTGTGCCGGTATCTCCCAGGCCTCAGGGTTTGTTATCGATCAGTGCAAGAGGTTCCTTGGATCAGGGCCGCAGCTTGGAGCAGCAGCTGGTTGGAACACAGAGAGGGTAGTTAGCCCTGTTCCACCGTCCCGTCGGCTCTGCTCCGCCATGGGTTTATGGCGGCGGTGTCAGCCAGGCTCAACACTCACCCAGGGGCGGATCTAGGCATGGGCATGGTGGGGCTAAATACCCAGTCTGCCCCCCCAAACACGATGCCATGCAAAACAACCCAAGATATTTCAAATTAAAGTGCTTATTTAAAATGATCTGAAACACCACGACTGCTACTAACTAACTACAATTTTGGCACCACTAAACCAACAGCATTTCATCATTGAAAACAGAAAACTCTCTGAGTCAGACCTTTAGCTTTATGCATGCTGCGTGTCTGTTGCAACTTCAACAACAACTGATGTTATTATTGATGCTTTACTTGCCTGATAAAAGTCCTGTAACCGAAAATGGTATGGGAGCGGTTTGTCAGGAATATACAAATATGGATCTGTTTAAATGAAAATGGTATCACCATGGTCGATGAAGCCGCCCCCATACCATTTTCTCTTGCCCCTCCAACATCTTCTCTTGCCCCCCAAATGGGACATGTTACATCCATCCCTGCAGTCACCCCAGTTCCCCCCACAACGCCCCCCACCGCCTGCCTGCCTGCCTGCGCGTCCCCCTGCCTGCCCCCCTGCCCGCCCGCCTGCCTGCCTGCCTGCAGCCCTATGTCTGGAGGTTGCTTGTTAGGGAGCTGCCGAAAATAGAAGAGAAAAGCATCTCCAATGTGCCCTCGCCACTTCACCCTCCTTCTCTTCCCTTCCCTTCCCTTCCGCATGCCTGGCTGGCTGCTCTCGCTCTGCCTGGCACAGGGTCACCTCCTCCTATACCCAGCTGTGTGTGTGTGTGTGTGTGTGTGTGTGTGTGTGTGTGTGTGTGTGTGTGTGTGTGTGTGTGTGTGTGTGTGTGTGTGTGTGTGTGTGTGTGTGTGTAAGGGAGGGAGAGGATTGTTGATGTGCGTGTGTGTAGTGTACATGTGCAACATAGTATACATGTGTATACCTTTAAAACTGGAAATGGACATGGAAAGGAGGACAATTTTATTGTTTGTATCACAGCAGAAATGGCTGTGTTTTTTTTGGTCTGAAAGTATATATGGGGAGACGGGGTTAGCAAGGTGTGTGCGTGTGCGCGCGTGTATGCGTGTACGCATGTGTGTGTGTGCGCGTGTGTGTGCGTGCGTGCGTGCGTGTGTGTGTGCGCGTGTGTGTGTGTGTGCGTGCGTGCGTACAGTGTTGTTGGTGCCTGTGTTGTTTATCCCCAGGTGTTGTGATTGGCTGGTTCCATACTGTGATTTCCCACAGGATGGTATAAACTAGAGTACTATAATAGAGAGAGTGGCGTCATGCTTTGATCTCGCCGCCCCTCGCGTAGCGCGCATGCGCCACGCTCTGGAGCTCTGCAAGTTCCAAACATTAGGTGCTCCTCTCCTCCATTTAGCATGTGTCTGTTAGCATACTCCTCGTCCGTCCGCCCCGCTCTTTATCTTTAGAGCAGTGGTTTTCAACCGTTTTGATAGCAGGGCCCACTATATTTATTCATAATTTGAGCCACGGACCACCATTTTGATAGCATTTAGCCCCACAGACCCCATTCAGCATGTGTGTGTTAGCATACACCTCCAGTCGTCCCCCTAGCTCTTTATCTATAGAGCAGTGGTTTTCAACCCTTTTGATACCAGGGCCCACTATTTATTCATAATTTGAGCCACGGACCACCATTTATGGCCACCACCATTTTTAGCCCCACAGACCCCAAAACAGTGGCTTGTCACCGCAATTCCAGGCTGGATTTTGAAGAAGAAGAAAAAACATTCTCTAGTTGTGTAGACTTGAGCTCATTCAGAGGTTGAATATTAGCTCTTGAGACTGAGAGACAGTGTATAACCATGAAACCAAATGGACCCACAAGGGTCCATTTGGTTTCATCTTTATGCTCTCAAAGAGTTACATCTGGTAGGTTAAACAACTTTCCATCATTTAGCCAGGGGACATCCTGGAATCCTCTCAGGGACCACTGGTGGTCCCCGGAACACCTGTTAAAAAGCCCTGCTTTAGAGTATCTGGAATCTCATTATAGATACTCTATTTATCTTACTTTGTTTGTTATATTCCTAGAATCTTATTAAATGCTAGGCTATATTATTTTTGTATTTGCCTCTCTGACCATATAGGCCAAATGGTTATGGTTTAATAATTTACATTAGGTCTACTTTGGGGTTGGTTGAGGTGTGTGTGTGGGGAGGGGTTAGGGTTACAGTTGTGTGTTGAAGCAGGGTTTCAGATTTGATCGTATTGTAATCGTCTCAGGTAGGAGAAATGTAAAGTGACTATTTACAGGATATTTCTACTTCAAATATTAATAATGGAGGCTGAGCAAGTAACATGCACAGATACACTGCTACTTCATTTAATAACTACTAACAATAAAACATAAGCAAATTGCCCTCCTACCCAATACAATCGCTGGCATTATATGCCAGCAAACATACAGAGGTTCGCTTTCCAGACACACCACTCCGTCACTCTGAGCAAAACAGTTTTATAGTTTCTCTTTCCTTATCCCGATCACTTCCAGCCGTGCATGATTGGGGTGCCACCTATCACTCACTTCAGGACGGCCATCAATCATTCCGTGATTGACAATCGTCTCATGCATGACACTCAATTCAGATTTACTGCAAAAGCTTTCATAGTACTAGGGCTATGTATTGGATTCATGTTGCACATTCCACTTAAAACAAAAACCTTTCACTCTGTACCTGGCCTGGTCCTGAATGGAAACAAGACTGCAAGGAATTTCTTAGTGATCCTATTGGCTATTTGACTGTACCCTGTCTGACTGTACCTTGTACCCATTACTTTTTTTTTCCAATAAACTATTCATTCAAAATTCAGACAAGTTCACAATGGATTTTAAATAGGACGTGTTGTGATGTTGTAGATCAGCCAATAATGACATAATGAGGGGGTCACAGGGACAAACGTTTTCAGCTGGGGTTCTGAGGCTAAATACCAAATGATGTGTCAGTAAAGATTACGGAGTATGCAAGGAGAATGAATAATCAATAAAACATTTTATTCACAATGTAGTAACTAAAATGTGCACAAAAATACTTTCCATCACTCACACACTCAAGATTTGATGTAACTGGGGGAAAAAATATATATATCTGAACATTTTGACTGACATTTGAGAGACAGCATGAAAGAAACTTTCCAAAACAATTGTGTGATGTTAAAGCCAACCAGGTATACATTGAAGCTTTAAACCAGGGGTTTCAACAGGCGGTCCGGGGACCACCAGTGGTCCTTGAGAGGGTTCCAGGTGGTCCCCAGCTAAGTTGTTTAACCAGATGTAACTCTTGAGAATGTAAAAATGAAACCAAATAGACCTGCGGGTCCATTTGGCTTCATTTTCACACTCTCAAGAGTTAAAAATTTCATCATGTGAATTAGCACCATTTAATTAAGAAGTCTACACTGTTTTGTTTGCAAAAATCCAGCCTGGAATTGTCAACAAAATCAAAAGAATTCTTTAATTTTAGGTCTTTGGGGCCAAAACGTCATCAAATGGTGGTCCGTGGCTCAAATGCTGAATAAATGGTGGGCCCTGGTGTGAAAAAGGTTGAAAACTCCTGCTTTAAACTGTATGTGTATATGAAAAATTCCAGTCTTGTTTATGAAGATGCTTCTGAAAATGTATTCTACTGCCAGCTAGTCTGACCACTTTCTAATACTCTTCATCTCCATGTCCTGTTCTTTCTTGTGTCCTGGTCCTCTGGTACACAGAAAATCATCTCTATTGGCACCCGAGTCACTGTCCTGAAATGCAAAAAAAAAAAAAAAAAAAAAAAAAAAAATGCATATGCTGTATTATTTTTATGTAACTTTATACAGTTACTTACTTAATATATTACAGACATACTGACTTAATATTTACATAATCTGTTTTTATTTAGTTTGATTTCGTACACCCCCTCCTGTTTCCAATCATCAATAATTTGGCTGTCGACCACCAGGAAATTTATCACTGAGGAGAACTGCTATATGGTCTTCCATATGGCCACATATTATCACAATTACAAAAACTGCTTAACATGATATCTGGCAACTTCTACACTCTGGGGAGGGGAGGGGACCCCTACTAAACATTTCACACAAAACCTTGGTGTCACATTCTGGCAGGTGGACTGACTAGAACAAACAAATGTTGCCACTAAGCTTTATAGCTTGTATAAAATGTATTGTATATAACAAAGCAATGTGACTTTTTGGTTTGTTTCCCCACCCAAGAGTATAAACATAATCTATAATGGTAATGTTATATAACCTAGCAATATAACTTATCAGTTGTACACACTGGTTGACCATAAGTTTAACAATGAAGCTAATAACAATTACAACAAATATTTATGCTAAAAAAAAAAGCTGATGGGTCATAGCAGTGTAACTGTTCATGGAGTGGATGGCTGGATGGACAGGAACACTGCTAAGCTAAGTTAGCTAACCACCACTGCAATGTTGTACATTAACCAGAGCGAATTATATAACTATTCATATGAATCATTAATCACTAAAGTGACGAGCGGTCTATTAATGCGTTAAAATGTTCTGAAATGCCGTAATTTCGCCAATTTACCTGCAAACCTGCATCCTGCTGTCGACGGAGCTGCCAGCTCCGAGCTGGATGTGCAGAGGGGTTTGTTTGGAACTTGCATTCCTCCTCGAAGGGCACGCGCGCGTTTCAGCCAATAGGCGTCTCTGTTCGGCTGGAGAATGGGGAGTCAATTGGAGTGACGCCACTCTGTTTTCCAGTACTCTGGTATAAACCACAGGGGAGCTGGAGGGGAAGTGAGGTCACAGAGCTGTGACCTCACTTCCTCTCACAGCAGCAGGCTGGTGCTGCCAAGCAGTAGCTCACTCTTGTTTTTTTTTCCTTTCTAACCAGTCCTTTCCAAATATTACAGTATAGCTGGATGGAATATCATGGCGATGGGCACAGTGGTTAGTGCTGTCGCCTCACAGCTAGAAAGTCCTGGGTTCGATTCCTGCTAGGGGCGCTGCTGTGGGTGCTGGCGGCGTGTCTACTCCTCCACGTCATCAGTGCCCATACCCAAGGCAGAGTTGGCGAAAGGGCTTTTCTGTGTGGAGTTTGCATGTTCTCCCCGTGTCCCTCACATGTTCTCCCCGTGTCCCCTAGGGTAGATACCCTCACAAAAACATGCTGTAATCCTGGACTCTAAACTGCCTCCCCCTGGCCAGCCGGGGCGCCTGATGGAGGGGACTGGAACTGGTTGGAATAACGTGTTCCTTCCACGCGCTACGTCCAACCAGGGAAACTCCCCCCTGTCGGGTGAAAAGAAGGCAGCTTGGGCTCCTCATGCATTGAAGGAAGCATGAGGCCAGTCTGCTGCCTCCCCAGGTTGGCGGAGGGTGTGTAGAGCCCAGGATCACATTAGGAATGGCACTGGGTGAAAATGGGTTACAAAATCGTGGGATAAAATTTATTTAAAAAAAGGAATATCATGGCAATATTAGTCAGCCTTGTACGTATATCATTATCTAAGCAGAAAATATCGTATCGCATCATTTGCCTTTGTGTTATATTGATTTGCAATTTAAAGAATCAATGTCGAATTGGTATGGCATCGAGGGCAATGCTATAGTACTTATTGCACTGTATTTAGCCATTTTAAAAATAAAGAAGAACCCTCTCAAGGACCACCGGTGGTCCCTGGGCCACTGGTTGAAACCCACTGCACTATAAAAGGTTGCAACAGGTTAAATGGGTTAAAAAGGTTACTGTTAGGTTTAATTGCAACCAATAAAAAAGTTTGTGGCGGTTTGTAAAACGGTCACGGTGGTTTGGGATAAAGGTCGAGGTCGCCGACACTATAAAAATCTGCGATCTAGCCCGAGGTCTCAAAATGGTCTCATATCTCAAAGTGAGACTTTGTGTGCCTCGACTTTGGAATGTGTTTGTTACTGGACCTTGGAAATAAAACCATAACACTGAACCAGACTAATAGCCTGTATGCGCAGTGATATTAGACAGCCATAAACTACCATTGAGGAACCCTCACCAGGAGCTAGTTTACATGTTAATGTCTAATAAAAGTATCACTCAATCAAAACAGATTGAGTGATACTTAACATGTAACAGTACAGGGTACAGTAAACCAGTGGTTTTCAACCTTTTTGATACCAGGGCCCACTATTTTTTCGGAATTTGAGCTGTGGACCACCATTTGATGACATTTTAGCCCCACAGACCGCAAAACTAAAGATTTATTTTGATTTTGTCCACAATTCCAGGCTAGATTTGGGAAACACAACAGTCAAACATACAGATCAAAATGACCATTAATCTTCCACATTCTCTAGTTGTGTAGACTTGGGCCAATTCAGATGATGAATATGATGATGAATATTTTAATTCTCAAAGGGTTATATCTGTCTAACTAACTGGGGATCACCTAGAACCCTCTCAAGTATAAACATGAAAAAAAAAAAAAACATTTGATCCAAATATATTCTACATTCCACACATGAGTCGCAGTGTTGTGAAAGGTACATTTGCCCATAAGGATAGGTGGCACCAGATCATTGGCCCCCGGGCCTTGAGTTTGACAAGGCCCGGGGCCAAGTCAGACCCGTGAATTAATTATCTTTGGCTCGCAAGATGACTTCATATGGTAATAGAACTGGCCCTCTGGTATATTTGATGCATCATGATGAGAAACTAATGCAAACGAATGCAACTAATGTAAACTAATGTGAGAAACTAAGGATTTACTTCCTCATTTTACTGTGAAAGCAGTCCTTGGTGAGGACAGTTGGTGAGGATCATAGATCAGAACAGCAAGGATCATAGAACAGAAAACTGAGCTTTAATAATACATTTCTAGTTTTTTATTGTATGGAGTTTCTGGTTTACATTCATTCTGCTATGGAAGGACATTTATTTTTGAAGGAAACTTATTATTTTTTTTGCTCTTTCCCTGGGACATCTTCGTGACCTGTAAACACAGTCCAGCCCTCGGCTTGTACCAGTGTTTCTGTTTTGGCCCCGCTGTGTCCCGGTAGTTTGAGTTTGACATCCCTGCTCTAGTGTTGTGATGATTGTGGGCATTGCTCACCTTTGTGAAATAATAAGTTAAGTAAGGCAATGTGGTGCCTTGGCCCTCCTCCTCCTCCTCCCTGCCTGGACTGCTGACAGGTCCCCAGACCCGGCCTCCAGGATTAGCTGCAGTGTTAATGTGGTAGAGCAGATCCGAGTGTCGGTCGGCCTGCCTGCCACACACCGACTCACCGGCTAGATCTGCCCGGCGGTTTCCTTTCCGACACACAGAGACACAGGTGGTACAAACGCTGTTTAGTGAAGAGAGGGCAAGATGCTACAAGCCACAGCAGAGCAGATCTGCTGTCTCCTGGCTGCGTGTCAGGGGCGGATCTAGGCATGGGCATGGGGGGGGATGCCCCCCTAAATACCCAGTCTGCCCCCCCAAACACGATGCCATGCAAAACAACCAAAGATATTTCAAATTAAAGTGCTTGTATTTAAAGTGATTTGAAACACTACTACTGCTACTAACTAACTACAGCTGTGTCACCACTAAACCAACAGCATTTCATCATTGAAAACAGAAAACTCTCTGAGTCAGACCTTTAGCTTTATGCATGCTGTGTGTCTGTTGCAACTTCAACAACATGTTATTTTTGATGCTTTACTTGACTAATAAAAGTCCTGTAACTGAAAATGGTATGGGTGCGGCGAAGCGACACGGGCGATGAAGCCGCCCCATGCCATTTTCTCTTGCCCCTCCAACATGTTCTCTTGCCCCCCCAAATGGGACATGTTACATCCGCCCCTGCTGTGTGTATGTGAGGAGGGGGGTTGGGGGGATGTCTGATTTATCTTGTGTGGATGCACACAGATGCACAGAGGACAGGAACAGGTGTGTCGTCACACCGAGATCAGAGTCTAATTAATCTGACTAACGGCAGGTTTGACTATCACCCGCCATCAACAACACACCACAGTCTGTTTCTTTTAATGGGCTTTGTTAACAGGATTCTTTTCTCCGGACGATGCAGTGTTACGCCATTCAATAGTTTGCAAAGCCACACGATTAATTAAACATTACAATTTTGATTTGTTGTATTAAAAGATTAATTGGATCGTTACAGAAGAAATGCCATTATGACCAGCCTGAGCCAATAGAGTAATTTGATTTCCCAATTAAATGATGGTTTTTGTGGATTTCGATAGAACTACAGGCCTTCTATTCGACAGCCAGCCATCCATTGGCACAACAAATGGCGACTGGCAAGCATCACAACACCATCTAACAGCCAACCAATCAGTAGGCAGATACATACTAGAAATGTGGGTTTTAGCATTTTAAAATGAATTATTTAACATTGCAAAACGCCATTTGAGTCCTTCACTAGGGTGTGTGGAGCCCGGGATCACATTAGATAATTGGCACTGGCTAAATGGGTGGGATGAATGCTGCGATAAAAAGAAGAAGAAGAAGAAACAAAAATCCTGTCACTAATGAAAGTCTATGTTCTGTTTATGATGTTCTCATATCACTACATTCAACAGCACACTTCAAATATACACATTTTCAATGCATTTCTCTATTGAAATTTTCTAGAAACGTAGGAAAGATTATTAGTGAAAATAGCGAAGCTACACAAGCTAGAGATAGGCTATGTTCACAGTTTGAAATAGGCCTGAATTCAAATAAGTATTTGTTTGCAAATGAGTTTTTTTCCCCCAATAATAAGCCCTTACATTGAAGAGCCAAATTTCCAGACTGGAAATGATGATCTTAATTTTAACACCACCAAAACCCATATCTGTGATAAGGCATACATGTAGGAGATACAGGCAGTTGAAAGGAACAGATTGAAGGGATATTTAGGGGCATGCTTTGCGATCCTGTGATATTGACAACACCAACCAACAAGCAAAATGATGCTAACGATGCTAAGGGTGAGTTGCAGACGACCATCAGCAATGGAGATGGTATTGATTTATATTGTTTAATTTGCAGCTATCAACAGCAATGGCAGTTAATTGGCTAATTTAGCCACTTATGCCTTTTGAAAAGTAAAAATCTCTACACTGAAAATAAACCACTTCACGCAAAATGGCATTTTTTTTGACAAACGCATCACTCCTTGCAAAATGTCACGCCACATACCTTCTGACATTTATTCTTGATTGTCTACAATGTCAGCACTTTTAAAAACTGTGAACGTGTGTCTGTCAACTGCTGAACCATCCATCCGCCTGACAGATGGAATTTGCAAGACACAAAAGATAGATGGTAAAGATATAGAATGCTACGCTGAATCTAAATTAAACGCGACCAGTGTTTCGGCATGATATTTCAGCCTGCCACAGGGAAAATCTAAAGGAATCTATCTGAAGTGTCTTGGCAACAGGCTGGTCTGACACCGCTGATTCATAGCATGCATGGATGACATAAACTAAATACCAGAGAGAGAGAGAGAGAGAGAAAGTAATGCGTTTAGATTTACAGAAAAATATGAAATATTCATAATAATAATAATTGGGTATTATGCACACAAGGACAAATTGCGAAATGCAACATTTATGGAGTCAGTTTGAATATTGCATATACTCCATGTGTGCCTCTTGAATTAATTCTGTTGGACATTTTAAGTTTCAAGTTTAAATATTACAGTGTAAAACTTTTCAAAAAGTTGGCCATTACAGTACACTTCACCATGACCTTGTGTATGCACACACACACGCACACACACTTGCAACTTTATATTTGAAATCAGGGGCGGATCTAACATTTCCCAATGAGGGGGGCAGAAGAAAATGATAGGGGGGCGGCTTCATTGCCTGTGGCGCCCCCATTGGTAGGCGATGAAGCCGCATCCAAACCATTTTCAGTTACAGGGCTTTTATTAGGTAAGTAAAGCATCAATAATAATCAGTTGTTACAAAACAAAGGGAGAAGCCAGGTGCTCAATGGAGATGTAGAAAGTTAAAACACGAAAAAAAAGTATAAAAAGGTGCTTCGAAGATCAAAAAAGGGACTAGAACAGTGAAAAAACAAGGCAGCAATCCGAGCACTCAAAAAGTTAAAAAAAAGGAGGGGAAGTATAAGAACAAGGTACTTTATTTATAAATAAAACAAGCCAACATGTTTCGACTCAAAGAGTCTTCCTCAGGGCTATAGTGAAAAAAAGAGAAGAGATAACCAGTTGTTGTTGAAGTTGCAACAGACACGCAGCATGCATAAAGCTAAAGGTCTGACTCAGAGAGTTTTCTGTTTTCAATGATGAAATGCTGTTGGGTTAGTCGTGAGACAACTGTAGTTAGTTAGTAGCAGTATAGTAGTGTTTCAAATACTTTTAAATATAAGCACTGAAATATCTTTTGTTGTTTTGTATGCCATCATGTTTGGTGGGGCAGTCTGGGCAGGGGCATTGCCCCCCCCATTTGCCCATGCCTAGATCCTCCCCTGTTCTAAATGTACTGTCCTTGACAGCAAACAGAAAGCTGCGGCTCTAAAAACAATGTGTTGTGATCAGGCTGTAATGTGGTCACTGGAGTTGAACAAATGGACGTTTTGACTCTGTCCTTATGTTGGGGATCATTAATTTTCTGTGTATCATTGCCTTGTTAAAAAGTACTCACACATTTTCTAACATTTAAAAAACAAATAGCAGAAATAAACATATAAGCTCACAACATGTCATGAAGTATTGTATTTGTTTCAAAAGAAAACAAAGATGTGTCAGCAGTGGCGTTTATAAGCAATTTGGAGCCCCACGCAAGATTTTCCCTGGAGCCCCCCTTACCAAATGGACCCTTACGGATCGATTTGGTAAGGGGGGCAGGGAAAATCTCCTGTGACGTCATACGTATGACAGGCACAGTAAAAAGGCGCCCCCCTCCAAGGAATAAAATTATCAACTATTTTTAAACTAAAGAACATATTATGGGTGTGTTTTATGTGTCTTAAATGTTCAATTCTAGAGGACAAGTATAATGTATTTATCCATATGAGGCTTATTATCCTGGGATCCTTTTAAAGCATGTCTGTTGGTCGCCTAGTCTTCCTAATGGCAAAACGCCCCTGTGTGTCAATGATCTCTCTTTGTATATTCAACATATTGCCATCTTCTGTGCTTTGATTCTAAACGTGTAAATGTCAGTCAATCAGTCAATCAGATGGAAACATGATGCCTGCTTTACTGCATGTCCGTCCAGAAGCGGTAGTTACCGGTCAATAACAATAACCAGTAATCTATAGCTACTGGGTAATGCAGACGGATCAAAGGAGCATTATGAAGTCATATTCAGCCTCCCACGGGAGCAGCTGTTAAGGCGTTTGACCATGATCTGCACTGACAGCTCACAGGCTAATTAGAAACACAGTGGGTCAGCCCCGTGATCACAGATATTATATCCTCAGACATGGCTGTCGTAATCCTGAAGATAGAGTTTTGTTTGCGGACTTAGCAGCATGACGTTAGTAATCCTGAGTTAATTAGTGCATGCTCTTTGAGCTAACATAATGTAACAACTCAAATTAAAGCGAAAGGTTAATTAGGAACTAATTTAGTTCACAACAAGCATATCTGCAATATGAAGTTCAAGTTGCCGTATATTGCCGCGTGTGCGTGTGTGTGCGTGCGTGCGTGCGTGCGTGCGTGCGTGCGTGCGTGCGTGCGTGTGTGTGTGTGTGTGTGTGTGTGTGTGTGTCTGCGTGCATGCGTACGTACGTTGCACAAATTAAGAGTCCTATTGTTAGGCAGTGCCAATTCATACTGTACACTCCAATCTATTCTGCAGTATGTTTCCATTCAAACTTTGTCTCTATACAGCAGTAGTTTTCAACCGTTTGTTTACCAGGGCCCACTATTTATTCAGCATTTGAACCACGGACCACCACTTTAGGACATGTTATCCCCAACAGACCCCCAAAACTAAAGATTTCTTTTCCTTTTGTCCAAAATACCAGGCCATTCAAATGACCATTAATCTTTACATTCTCCAATTGAGGTAGACTTGGGGTGTTTCATATGATCAATATTTTAACTCTGAGGGAGTAAAATGAAACCAATGGACCTGTGAGGGTCAATTAACATCTAGCCTGGTCTAGCCCTCAATGATTTTGGCCTTGGGGTGCGGGGGTGTCGTGGGATCCACACGGCGGAAGTGCTGCGCTCTGATTTGATCTCACTAACGTGTCGTCATCTCCGGCCCCTCCCGCGCCCGTCCACTGCTGTTCTACGTCACATTATTTAGAGCGATGCCCACCCCGGAAGGTTCACTCCCACTTGAAGGCCACTTTCCAACGTGCGTTAGTCCAGGCTTTCCGTTTTCGCGCAAGGCGAACGAAAATGAAAGCCTGGGTGTCGAGGCTAATTAACATCTGGTTAACCAACTTTCCATCATTTACCTGGAACCCTCTCAAGGACCACTGATGCTCCCTGGACCACTGGTTGAAAACAACTGCTATAGAGCTAGGCAGTCCCACCCCTTTCGTGGCATTGCCTGTGTTGCAGAAATGGAATCCTCATTCATTTTCCTCATAGACTTTTCGAAAATGGTTAATATAAACATGATTACACCGCAGATGAAGCCAACTCGGGTCGTGGGGAAAAAAATGGCAGGATACAACATTTTTAAAGATGGAGTGCCGTGCTTTTTCCTGTCCCAAAAAGATGATCATCAGGTGTTATTATAACATAATCAGGAAGAATTTTTTCAATAAAGTGTATAGTATTTGTTAAAAAGCCGTTTGTATGTGGCAATGGCCACCAGTTCATTAAGTATGCATGACTTTAACTTTAGCACCACCCACCTAATAAAGTCTCTCCGCCTCTTACTTTAAGACCACCCACCTCTCCTAGTCCCTCCCCCTCCTCACAAAAGGACCGCCCATGGTTCTGCCCATTTGTTTACATAATTTCAGAGGGATGACAAACTGTTGAGGCTATAGTTTGAGCCAGATTCTGGTACAGAACTCCCCATTAATAATGGAGATTCACCTACATTAAGCAGTAATAGTAATAATAACGATATATTAATAATACATTTATTTATTAATTTATTCTGTCAACATGTTATGATAGGGTATCACCCATAGTTCACTGAGTATTGGATAACCACAACCTGTCTAATATTCTGTCTGTGTACCGAGTTTACAGTAACAGCTCCTGTGTGTAGAAGTTCCTATCTATATAATAAAATAATAATAATAATAATAAAACAAGCACTTATTAAAACAAGCAGTTGCTTTTTGTTGTGGCCCAGTGATTCCCAAAGACAGAGGCGTCCAGGGGGTCCCTCGCTACATTATACTTTGTAACCAAATGGCCAGGGTATAAACTAAGTGTACATATGAAATCAAATATGACCATTTGTACACTCAAGAGTTAATTAACACCGATTTTACAGTTAAAATGGGGTCTCAGAGATAGAAATGCCACAAATGGGGGTCCTTAAACTAATACATGTCAAACTGGGGGTCCTCTGTTCGAAATCAAAGCCTTATAATAGGCTATAGACAGTTATGCAAACACCATTCACTTCATGGGGCCAGTCCAATGGCGGCTCTTCTACATAGACTTCTATTGAATTAGCACAACAAAAGGGGACACGTTCTGGACTGCATTGGATTCAAGCAACGGCCCAGCTTTTATGATAGTTTTGTAGTAAGCCTGTACAATACCTTACAACAGTTGTCATGATGAACAGATTCCTAAATTAGCTCTTATTTGCGCCGCCCTCGTTGAGAAACAATGCATTTCCAACAGTTTGTCACTTTATCTCATTTGCGCTTGGTTTCTGGCCCCTCAATGTCGCAACTCTTGTCCACCTAGAGTACACTATGTATCAGGTACGCAGCCAACAGAGAAAACAACGGCGCATGCGCGGGCACTCTTCTGGTCATAGAAGAGTTGCGACATCGAGGGGTCAGAAACTGAGCGCTCGAGCTGCTGTTCATGCAGCTCATATGATGCAGCTGAATAGGGACTTTTTTGGGCAGGTTTTCAACATGTCAACGGTACAGTAACGTTGTTATTGTACCGTTGACATGTTTGTGTTGTACTATCACTAAAAACAATCTAAAATAAAGCGATTTATGATCATTAACGCTGGGCTGTTGCCTGGGTCCTAATTCAGGTCCAGGAGTTGTCCCCATTCTCTATTGAAGTCTAAGCAGAAGAGCCGCCATTGGACTACCCCATGAAGTGGATGGAGTTGTCACTCTGTCTATACTCTATGGCTCTGTTTCAACACAGATGATCACAGATGATACCAGATCGTTTTAAAAGTTTTCTTCAACACATCAACTCATTTATTCACAGCGTCTTAACAGCAGACACCTGGGGGTTGGTGCGACTACTATTATATGCCCCATACGATGTTTAGAGGTGATCTTAGAGAAGAGAAATCGCTAGTTACGTATATAACTGTGGTTCTATGATGGTGCATGTCATAGACATACACAAAAAGCAGTATACAACAGCAAAACCGTTACGTTCTTTTTTCTCTCTCTCTCGCCTTTTTACGTTCACCCGAGTTCCTATGGCACCGCAGGCATTCATTAAGAAGTATTAAGTAATAATATTGCATTAATCCTCCATCAGCTGGTAATGTTTGAAGCCACCTCGATCCGCCATGATCACACGTACCCCATGTGTGCATGTGGTAGCTCCGCCCCCCAGAGGCTGGCGTATTTAAAAATATGACAATGACGGGGAGGGGCGTTGACACGTGGTAGATTGATACGTCATACTTTTCGTGTTGACTCCGTTGGACTGTGCCACTGCCAACGGCCCCGCCCCCAGGAAGAAATAGTAACTACGTCTCTTGTACACCACTGTCATAAACACGATCTCAGGAGGTCTAATGAAGTACTGAGACCTAATAAACACGTGAAAAAGTGGGAAAAGACCAAATTTCGCGGAACTCCATCTTTAAACAGTTTTATTTCGTTTTTGTTCTTAGAAATGATTTGATTGTCCCAATCAAATAATTTGTGTGTGTTTGTCACGACCCGAGTTGGCTTTGTCCGCGGCGTAATCGTAATTATATAGATCATTTTCGAAAAGTCTATGAGGAAAATGAATGGGGAATCCATTTCTGGAACAAGGGCGACGTCACTTGAACGGCGGGACTGCACGGCTCTACTTCAGTGATCGGGGGGGAAATTAAATGTCCACATTTCAAAGAAAAACTGTTAATTTTGCACTCAGTCTGGCCTGCACGTCACCGCCGGTGATGACAGCTGGTCATTGGATGATTCATGGACGATGATGAAGGAGAAAATCTTTTTGCCATTTCCTAAAATTGCCTTCTTCCTCCTCTACTTTCACATCTGATGGGAAAGTAGAAGCGGATGCTGGTTATATTGACACCATGATCAGTGCTCACAGAAAGGAAAATGTCACCCAAAATGCAATCTTTATTAAAGGATAATTCAGCTGTGATCTCTAAAGCCACGGGTGGTATTTTTTTTCTTCTAGCTACATAGGCAAAGGGGATTCAGCTGTGTTCAATGGAAATACATGTCTTATGTCTGGTCTAGTCTTCCTTTAAAATACTAGGCCATCTAAGGCAGAATTAGATTGCATAGTTTTTTGCAATTCAAGTGTGATAGCTGAAGAGGATTATACATAATGTGATTGTGAACATGAGAATAGCACCGTCCCTTGTTGCATGAAATGGTCCTTTTAACATCACCTTTCATCTACATTGTGTTGTACAATGGCAGATTTTTTCCATGTACAGTATGTGCCTTAAAGCAGTGGTTTACAACCTTTTTTCATACCAAGGCCCACTATTTATTCTGCATTTTAGCCACGGAGGACCGCCATTTGATATTGATTTGAGTCTCTCGGACCCAAAACTAATCATTTTGAAGTTTGAGTCCACAATTAGGAGAGATAAACTGCAAATGTTGGGTTCAAAATAACACTTCTACAGTGCATTTTATAATTGAAAATTAAGTAATTTTAATTACTTAAAATATTATAGTTTAAATATAGAGAGCATGAGATGAAACCAAATTGGTCACGGGTCCATTTGTTTTCATTTTTCATTTTACGGATGTCAATTTGGTTACCAACCGTCCATCATTTAGCTGCATGGGGATCACCTGGAACCCTCCCAAGGACCACCGGTGGTCCCCAGACCACTGTTTGAAAACCAGTGCCGTAAAGAAATAAGTCCTCTTGTTAACGGGGGCTCATGGTAGCCTTACTTTGATCCTTTCCACTTTCCACTGGAGGCTATAATTATACTTATTTTCACCTTTCATCTAGTTAATACATGTTTTATTCTTTTAATTGTGTCTTCAGTATAGTCACCACCAGTTGCTCCCATGTGTACTGCAGTCCCTGTCTCTGATAACCTCCACACTGCCTGGGGAGGGAGGTGACAACCATATAGTCAGACTTTTCTTTTAATAGCTACTTACATTTTCTCTACTCTTTCATTAAACCCATACATCTCTCCCCACCAGACTTCATAGACTATTTCAAAACGATTATGCCGTGGACAAAGCCTCCTCGGGTCGTGGCGAATCATTACAATGACACAATGTTTTGGGACAATCAAATAATCAATATTTTTTGTAGACAAAAAAATGAAACAAAGTGTTCTATCCTGCATTTTCTTCCTTCTTACTAATTAGGTATTGTTTGATAATATTGTGCTTGTTGTTGTTTTGTTTTCTTAGTCTACAAAAATGATTTGTTTTATTGTCCCAAAACATTGTTTTGCTTGTTTGTTATAATTTGTCACGACCCGAGTTGGCTTTGTCCGTGGCGTAATCGTTTTTATATTAGTCGTTTTTGAAAAGTCTATGAGGGATATGAAGGGGGAAATTACTTCTGGTAAGTGTACACAACTAGAGAATGTAGAAGATTAATGGTCATTTTAATCTGTATGTTTGACTGTTTTGTTTCCAAAATCCAGTCTGGGAAAAAAAAAAAACAAAAAAACAAAAACAAAAAACTTTATTTTTGGGGTCTGTGGGGGCTAAAATGTCCTCAAATGGCCCGTGGTTCAAATGCTGAATAAATAGTGGGCCCTGATATCAAAAAGGTTGAAAACCACTGGCATATTATATGATATAAATCAAATATGTACGCCTATCATGACATGCCCCAAATTGGACAGCCATGCGACTCATGGAGATTGTATTGAGACGCGCTCGGCACCGATCTAAAAATCAATCTGTAGAAAAAAAGAGATAATGAAAAAGAGGTGGAGAAAAATAATTACACATGAAATAAGTGAATTGAGGTTAAATGGGAATGCTGGGGGGGGGGGGGTTGGGGGGGGGGGGGGGCATGGGCATCCCCTGGTTTATGTCTATATGTGTTAAACTAACCTCCACACTATCTCACCTTGTGTGTTTTTCTTTTCTCCTCAAGTGAAAAAAGAAACTGTTTCCGAAGGTAGAGAGAGCCACCATCACATCTGTCATTTTCACTTCTAAAGCGGGGTCTAACATCTGCTGGATTTATATAAACGCTAGTGAAGCAGCGAGTTGAGGAGATAGTGACGCACCTCTCCATCACCATTTCCACCCCCCCAAAAAATGAAATTAATTAAGTTCTGGATGAGACAAAGGCTTAGGACATAAAGGGGCTGCTGTTAGCATTTTTCTAGCCCATTGATTCCTTGTTACTACTGCACATTATGGCCCCCCCGGACCCTCATAAATCAATTCATACCCTATTGTCCTTTTTTCAGAAGGGCTTTCTCCTCGGCGTTGGCTGTAACATGGCTGAGGTGACAATAATCTATTGTTTCAGTTTAAGCTGTTCTGTCCTGTCCTAGATTCCAGTTTCTGACACTAGATTCTCGTTTTCTGACACTGGATTCTAGTTACGGATTCTACGTTCTAGTTTTTTGTTGCTACATTCTAGGTTTGATGTTACATTCTAGGTTCCGACACTAGATTATAGTTGCAGGCGCTAGATTCTATTTTCTGATGCTTGATTCTAGTTCCAGACGCTAGATTCTAGTTTCCGACTCTACATTCTAGTTTCTTTACTTTAAAATAAAAAATATATATACCGGATTTAGCAAGGGTGCTGTAGTCCCCAAACATTGAACAAGAGACAAGTTAAAACAAAACAGAACATGAAAAGATTTCCGACCCTAGATTCTAGTTGCAGATGCTAGATTCTATTTTGACGATATATTCTACATTTCCTGTGTCAGTGATGTTCAACATTCATGGAAGATTTGTCTATAATTGTCTGGGGACCTCCATCTGAAAACGTGTCCTATACGGATCCCTCCAGAAGCAAAGATTTGAGATTTGAGATCATTCAAAGATTTAAAAATAGCAGACCTACAAGTTCATAGCGCGCCACTCGGTGGCGCGCTATGAGCTTGTAGATCTGCTATTTTTTTTTTTTCAATAGCTCAAGTATACTGTAACTTAATGCTTTGAACAAAACCAAAACACGATACAGTACAGAATGGCTTAAAACGCGGTGCTGCACCCTGGACCCGCGGCCACAGAGGCCAGCAGAATGTATGGTCCGCCTGGAGGGTGTTAGGGGGGATGTTGAGCAACGGTTGACGCGCCAGGGCTGGGCTCTGCAGCCCAGAGAATCCATCTTAGTCAGAGAGGATGCACAGAAGATCCTAATTTACCTGCAGCCTCAGACATCTGAACCCGCCGAGCGGCCCAGAGTAAATGATATGCCTGCCTTCCGCAAGGCTGGAAATATAGGCTACAGCCTGGCTATCAGCTAGGCCAGGGGTCCGGGGACCACCAGTGGTCCTTGAGAGGGTTCCAGGTGGTCCCCTGGCTAAATGATGGAAAGTTGGTTAGCAAGATGTAACTCTTGAGAGTGTAAAAATCACACTCTCAAGAGTTAAAATATTCATCATCTGAATTAGAACTATTCAATTAAGAGGTCTACACTGTTTTGTTTTGCAAGAATCCAGGCTGGAATTGTGAACAAAACCAAAAGAATTCTTTAGTTTTAGGTCTAAAATGTCATCAAATGGTGGTCCGTGGCTCAAATGCTGAATAAATGGTGGTCCCTGGTGTCAAAAAGGTTGAAAACCACTGAGCAAGGCTGATGTGTAGCATGTTCACTTTTTGGGGGGGTTATAATGTGGGGGTCTATAGGAGCTGAGCAGTCCTGCCCCTCTTGTGACGTCACCCTTGTTCCCAGAAATGAAATGGATTCCCCATTAATTTTCCTCATAGACTTTTTGAACGTGATCTATATAAAGACGATTACGCCGCGGACAAAAGCCAACATGGGTCTCAACAAATATTCTAGGATACAAAACATTTTGTTTCGTTTTTTCCTCTTGGAAATAATTTGATTGTCATGATTTGCTGAGATTCTAGTTGGCTTTGTCCACGGCGTAATCGTCTTCATTGTCAAAAAGTCTATGATAAAAATGAATGGAGAATTCATTTCTGGAAAAAGGGCGACGTCACGAGGGGGCAGGACTGCTCAGCTCTATACTGCCAGTCTGTCTACTGCCAGTCTGTCTACTCCAGTCTGTCTACTGCCAGTCTGTCTACTGCCAGTCTGTCTACTGCCAGTCTGTCTACTGCCAGTCTGTCTACTGCCAGTCTCACATACTACAGTATACTATTAAGCCAATTAGCACATTTGTTGTCCACACTGCCAGCAGTCATTTGTGTGAATGAATATTCGCTGAGCAGTGGGAGCTCTGGGCTATGGGATATACAGTATATACACTATTGACTAGATAAATACAATGCATCCTGCATGTCCCCCGCGATCGGGATGCAACCACACTAGCCAATAGGGTTTAATATTTTTCCCGAATTTGGCCCATTTTACATCTCGGAATTTTGCCGACGATCTCCTGGGCCTCCCGGGAATTCCCATAAAAAAATAAATAAATAAATAAATAAATAAATAAATAAATAAAGTCCCCCTAAAATGCTTTTATATGTAGATATCTAATTTAACATTCTCAATAGAATAGTGATATTTTATTGTTTTAAATGTTTTATTTGACCAAAATACGAGCATTATCTAATACAAATATTAATAAGGTAGCATTAGGTTGGTGACATCACTGAAATATTTGGTGTTGTTTAATGATAAATTGATTGCAGCTGTGCGTGTTATCGGCCTACAGATTTTAGTTGCTGTCTGACATGACATGGTGGCATACAATGCATTATATAATTTATTTTGAAGAGGATATATTATTGTCTAGCTCTGTGGACATAGGATTATTGGTCTGCATGCCTGCATGAGGGGGAGAGATGCTGCTCTGTGGCGTTTTTTCAGGTAAAACAAATGGTAGGCTGTTGTAAGTTGTTGAACATTGCCATTGAGTGGCCGTATGATGCACACAACGAAAAACAAAAAGTTGTAGAACAGAGACGATCTGTCGCGAGGAAAATAAACTCTCAGATTCGATAGCCTATAGACCTATAGGCCTACTGATAATGAATGGCAGGACAGATGCATTGCGTCCGCGTGTCTGTTCTCTTCATACGTTCATATGTTGCTAAAGTGTCTGATCCACATCTGGTTAAATAAATGCATGACGATGCTAGCCTCGTAAACCCACCCACGCCAGCATTTTCATGCTGTCTCGGCAAGGGCAGTCGTACTTGTGCGGTCCTGAGTCCTGACCGCTCGCCAATATTGCGTCGCCAATATTGCGTC
Source organism: Benthosema pterotum (assembly GCA_039105355.1). Taxonomy (NCBI): domain Eukaryota; kingdom Metazoa; phylum Chordata; class Actinopteri; order Myctophiformes; family Myctophidae; genus Benthosema; species Benthosema pterotum. The sequence goes on from CM076984.1 coordinate 34,304,681, forward strand.
CTGCTGGCACCGCGGCGCTCCCTTCATGTAGCCCTACCTACAGTCTAATTATGCAAGGGTTATATTTGGTATTTGACCACTCATAGATATGTGAAAAAACGCGATCTGTGTGGAAAAATTAAGAAAGAAATGATAACCTCCAGGAAGACGGGTCCCGAAGGCATTCCCGGGAGGGAAAGTAAGTCCGTTGTACCCGGGCTTCCCCCGGAATCCGGGATCCCGGCATTAAACCCTACCAGCCAACCACAGCTATGTGTTCCGATGTGTTGATGCAACTTTGCCGTTCAAGGTTTCAGGACATTCTTTTTCCATTTATTTATTTTTTTCTTTGGGTTTCATGACCTCAATTACGGGCGTAACCTTGAATGTATTGGGAGGCTCTCGAAGACAACTAAGGGGTCTTTCTCCTAATAAAGAAATTTCAATCATCAAGGAGTGAAAACAGTGACCTCCGCTGACACACTATAAAAGGGCGTTTTTGCCATTAGGCAGACTAGGCGCTATGAAAGGGGGGGGGGGGCACGACGATTCATTGATTCCATTCTTTAATCCATCAATTGAACCAAGCACATTGTCTGATGATCATTGTAATGTTGACTTAAAAAAGGGTGCTGCCATTTACCAGCACCCATTCAATCCCACGCATTCAAATGGCATCTCAGACTCGCCCCCTGAATGTCGCTCCTTGACGCAGGTAAAGGAACTAGGACTGAGCGTCACTTCCGGGTCTTGTGACTCGTAAATTATTACACAGAACGTGACAGAGCAGATTGGTCAAGACACAAGAAACACCATCACACATCTGGTTTCGGAGATCTGGTGCTTCACAAATAAGGGTTTTGACCAAACGCCGTGGTCAGAGCGGTGGCATAATAAAACAGTCAGGGCTTGACACTAACACTTGCCCGCTTGCCCGGGGCAAGTAAAAAAAAATGGTGGGGCAAGTGAAGACTGCTACCTGGTTGCCCAATCGGGCAAGTGTGCGACCCGCAAGGGTCCATTTGGTTTCATTTTTACGTTCTCAAGAGTTACATCTGCAAAATTTACAATATATTTTTGGGGGGCAAGTGACCATGAGCTGAGGGCAAGTAGAACCTGACTTGCACTTGCCCGATGGGCAAGTGCCCCCGAGACCTTAGTGTCAACCCCTGACAGTAGAATAGCGCCAAACACGACACCGTTGCCATGAATGCCGTGGATTGAGTTACTTGATCAATGCTGCCTAGTTGGATAGTTTGATGTGGTTGTGTGAGCTGATCTCGTTGTGCTGCGTATAGTCGAGTTTGAGTCACGATTATGTAAATTGGGAAACAGCGGTGCCATATCCGTCATGTACTGTAGCGCACCGCCGGGATCCGCTGCTCGCCATAGAAAATGAATTAGATCCATCAGCATGACATCCGTCAACACATCTAGTGCCACTGCATCATTACAGTTCAAATCACAGCCTTTGATTGACTGCCGATAGAAACGCAGTTGACACAAGGAATTAACAAACAGACTTTGCAGATTTACAGAGATTTTTGAATGACATAAATCTGTGGGTGAAAGACAAGGAAAGGTACACAATGAATTTGTATTAGGGAGAAAGAGAAGGGGAGCATGAGAAGGACTAGAAATGTAACTTCTTTTAGTTTCGATAATCTACAGTTCAATAATCGAATAGTAAAATATGTAGTTACTGCCCTAATGCAGTATACATACCAATTTCAAATAATCTACTTTCCTTTAGTTCTAATCTACTATATCTCAGATCAAAATGTTGTACTTTTACCTCACAACATTCTTTTGAAACCATTAGTTACTAATTACTTTTGATTATTATTCTTTCTTCAAGCTTTCCATCTTGTCAAGGCCTGTAGTGTTTCAGAGCAGGGGCGGATGTAACATTTACCAATTGGGGGGGGGGGCAGAAGAAAATGGTACGGAGGCGGCTTCATCGCCCATGTCGCTTCGCGCCACGGGCGAGGAAGCCCCTCCCATACCATTTTCAGTTATGACTTTTATTGGGCAAGTAAAGCATCAATAATAATAAAGTGTTGTTGAAGTTGCAACAGACACGCATCATGCATAAAGCTAAAGGTCTGACTCAGAGAGTTTTCTGTTTTCAATGATGAAATGCTGTTGGTTTAGTGGTGACACAACTGTAGTTAGTAGCAGTAGTAGTGTTTCAAATCATTTTAAATATAAGCACTGAAATATCTTGTGTTGTTTTGCATGCCATCATGTTTGGTGGGGCAGACTGGGCATTTAGGGGGGCATTGCCCCCCCCCCCCCCCCCCCCCCCCCCCCCATGCCTATGCCTAGATCCGCCCCTGTTTGAGAGACAGGTGGTTCTCCAGGGTTCTGTAAACGGTTTGGTGACCGACAGACGGAGTGTGTTGACTGAGTGTTTGAGTGAACACTGTGAAGTAGCTGCTCCTCTACCAGGTAAAAAGGTTGTTATTTGTCTTAGACTTTCAATGTCACAGTCACAGAGGCGCTCTCCATCAGGTGGTGACATGGACACAGAATCTTAAATCACCACTGTTCAAATGAAGACGAGTTGCCTGCGCGACAGGTGGGACGCTGACCTGACGTGACCACGGCTCAACGACATCAGTGACATTGTTAAATAAGAAGGATTGGTCTAGGCTAGAAAATGCTTCATGGTGCGAAAGATATGACACCTTCTCTAAATGAAATTGTGTCTTTGATTGATTGAATGATGAGAAACGTTGACTCGGTTTCGCCCTGCCTCGTGCCCAAATGACACTGGTTGTCAAAGTGGAGTCCGGGGACATCCCATGGGGTCCCTGAGCACTTTTCAAGAGCGTCCCTATAAGCAGTACGAGGCAAAGTTAAAATATTTTTCTTTCTATTCAATTAAAAAAAAAATGTCAATGTACCAGCTGTTTTTGAAACTATTTAAACTAAGAATCATCATCATAAACAAGTTCAGGTGCTAGTTATTTACTAGTAGATTTTGAGAATTGTTTAATACAAAAAAAAGAAAAGAAAAGAAAAACACAGATGCTTTGTTTTATACATTGACAATCCAGGAGTTGCATAATGTTACACTGTACTGTGAACTGGCAGATCAGAAAAACAAAAACGTCCATTTATAAACAGGTGGACTTTTACTTTTAGTATTTTTACATTGTGGTATTGCTACTTATAACTAAAATTGCACCGTGTGTGTGTGTGTGTGTGTGTGTGTGTGTGTGTGTGTGTGTGTGTGTGTGTGTGTGTGTGTGTGTGTGTGTGTGTGTGTGTGTGTGTGTGTGTGTGTGTGTGTGTGTGTGTACTGTGCGTGTTTTCGGCCAAGCTGCGACGTCACCTCTTGCGTTTTTGAATGGGTGTCAATGAGATGTCCGGCTGGTTCTGGTCTGAATTTCGGCCGTGGGCGGATCTTTCCTGCTGCCACACCACTGTCCGAAATTCAGACAGAAACTAGCAGGAAGTTCCCATTGAAACCCATTCAAAAAAGGAGGATGTGACGTCACAGCTCGGTCCGAAACACAGAGGGTGGCTCTACACTGCAGATTGCACATTCCAACGTCACGTCCTCCTTTTTTGAATGGTTTTCAATGGGAACTTCCGGCTAGTTCCTGTCTGAATTTCGGACAGTGGCCAGGCAGCAGGAAAGACCCGCCCGCGGCCGAAATTCAGACCGGAACAAGCCGGAAGTCTCATTGACACCCATTCAAAAATGCAGGCCGCAACGTCACAGCTTGGCCGAAACTTGGAATGTGCACTTGTGCAGTCTGTAGGCCCTAAGACTGTGCAAAAACCAGTGTAGAGGCACCCAGAAACACATTTAAAAAAGCAGGATGTGACGTCACAGCTCGGCCAAAAACACGCGCAGTACACAAGGTCTGTAGCTGGTCCCAATCTGCTGGTCCCCGATCTGGCATCGTCCAGTAAGCATGTTAGCAGAGGAAAGCTTGACCAGGAAAGCTTGAACCACCGGTCCTCATGTCATATACTACCTCTCAAAACATTATATGATAAGCTCACAGCAAACCCACAAGCTTGTTTTTTGATGCTGCTTTTTTTCCTATTTTTTGCTAGTTTTTTTTTTTCCTTTGCTCGTTCTTGACGGCGCTTGTTCATGAATCCTTTCCATTCCCATAATCCCTTGCTTCAGGCGCGTTCATGGAGAAATACTTCCGCATTTGACCACCAAATTTTGTTGGTCAAATGCGAAAATAGGCGCACTTCCGGCGGTCTTCCGGGTGCTTCGAAACGCCAATGAGCAACTTGTATTGAATTGAATAACAAGGGACGGGGCTGTCGCTCCAGTCCGGTCTCTATATTTTATTACTCTATGTTTCACAGTCAGTTCCCAACACTCTTCAGACACAGGCAGACATACAAACATACAGACACATCTCCATATAGTATGGGCATTAACAGGGACAGATGGTTAGAACGGGTGCTGTGGGGAAGTTGACAAGGTGTATAATTAGGTTCTCCAGTTCCATGGTGTTCAAGCAGGCCGGTGGCCGCGGGGCACGCACAGGTCTAGTTTATAGAATGGGAGTAACTCAGGGGCGGATCTAGGCATGGGCATGGGGGTGGCAATGCCCCCTAAATACCCGGTCTGCCCCCCCAAACACGATGCCATCCAAAACAACCCAAGATATTTCAAATTAAAGTGCTTATATTTAAAATTTGAATTTGATTTGAAACACTACTACTACTACTAACTAAATACAGTTGTCACCACTAAACCAACAGCATTTCATCATTGAAAACAGACAACTCTCTGAGTCAGACTTTTAGCTTCATGCATGCTGCGTGTCTGTTGCAACTTCAGCAACAACTGATGTTATTATTGATGCTTTACTTATAATAAAAGTCCTGTAACCGAAAATAGTAAGGGTGCGACTTCATCGCCTGTGGCGCGAAGCGACACGGGCGATGAAGTCGCCCCCATACCATTTTCTCTTGCCCCTCCAACATGTTCTCCCCCCCCCCCCAAATGTTACATGTTACATCCGCCCCTGCAGTAACTCCTTCCACCGCAGAACAGGAGCGGAGAATAATGCTGTGTCAGGGGTCAAAGGTCATTAGCCGGTGGCTGTCCAGGAGGACAGTCATGTCCCAAGATGCATCTGTCCTCTCTCTCTCTCTCTCTCCCTCCTCCGTGTTTGAATGGCTGAGTTACTGCTTTTTTATGTTAATATCCAGCACATAATTTGCTGATCACAGAGAACAGTTCCGTGCCATTACTGCGATCATGAAATAGACTCGGGTCAGAACAGAGGACACAAATAGACTAATGTTAGCGGAGCGCTAATTAGGAAGACCTATATTCAGCTGTGCAGCTCTCAGTCTCTGCTAGACGGTCTGTGATCCTGTGAAACGTTATGCAATGGAAATGGTATTAATAATGATATAAATGCATGAAACGTGGGAATGTGTCATTTTCATCACATCACCAACTGTATTTTATAGGTGAAGCTGATGTAACTATTGTTGTATAATTCAAATAAGATTTTACACCATTAAATACACCAAAATTGGTCGTTCACTCAGGAATGTAGTGGAGGGGGGACCGGCATCCTCCCACTTCTATCAGGCCTGAAATTATTTTTGGGCAAGAATATGTTTGTCATGTACTCCTGAATCTCTATGAATTTCCATTTAAACCGCAGACCAAAAATGAGGGCGGAGTAAGATTTAAAAAAAATGATGGTACAATTGATGGACGTTGAGATTAGGCTATATTGCCACTCATAAAACCTTTTCGACATAATTAATTCATAATTTGTTAGGCATGGGCATGGGGGGCAATGACCCCCTAAATACCCAGTCTGCCCCCCCAAAACACGATGCCATGCAAAACAAGTAACAACCCAAGATATTTCAAATTAAACTGCTTATATTTAAAATTATTTGAAACACTACTACAGCTACTAACTAAAGCTGTGTCACCACTAAACCAACAGCATTTCATCATTGAAAACAGAAAACAGACCTTTAGCTTTATGCATGCTGTGTGTCTGTTGCAACAACAACTGATGTTATTATTCATGCTTTACTTGCCCAATAAAAGTCCTGTAACCGAAAATGGTATGGGGGCGACTTCATCGCCGCCCCCATACCATTTTCTCTTGCCCCTCCAACTTGTTCTCTTGCCCCCCCAAATGGGACATGTTAGATCCGCCCCTGGCACACGGTTGACAATGTCATTGATGTTGATGTTGCATCTTACCCACTGGCATGATCAGACTTGTATTTCAGGACGAAAAGAAAGTTACCTGCTGTGCACATCAAAATAGACCGAATAAATTACTAGAGCACTCAACTAGGTCTGCTATACAACTGGGTTTGTTAGAGGGCTGGTAAAACATGCAGACCCAGTTGAGTGCTCCAGTCATTTATTTGGGAGGTCTATTTTTTGATCCAGGTAAGCACAGGTAACTTTCTTTTCAGGTTATCTACCGCTGAGCACCGCCGGGCTCGTCTACTCACAACCTGTTTGAAGTGTGTTGGACTTTGTCACATGGTGACGTATAGCACATACGGACTGATAAATGGATAATCACTCTGGGTGCCCGGTGCGCTTTTTTTTTTTTTTGCAAATAGTTTTTATTGAGGCTCTGAAAACTCACAGAACATTCATAAAATCAATATCAAATTGCCTTTCTTTTTTCCCACACACATAAAAGGCAGAGAAATAAAACATGACTATACATTACAAATGAGAAAGAAAAAAAAACAACGACAAACACACCACAGATTTAGTATAACATGTACTTTTCAGGTTACCAGAGTCTTGCTTTTCGGGTGTGCTTTTGAGACTATTGGCGGTAGTCGCGGAAGTTCTTGACGGTAGTTGTGGAATTTACTGTATTTACAGCAGTGAAACCCTGTTCAGTCCTCACTAGCGACTTGACTTGTTCACTCTTATTTTCAGAAAAAAAAAAATCATGTGCAAAGTGCACATGATTACATCTTTTAAACATTTACAACAGCTGAGTTGAATGAAAAGTTGGTTAGCTAGATGTAACTTTTGAGTGCGTAAACACCAAATGGTAAACACCAAATGGACCCGCAAGGGTCGATTTGGTTTAAAATATATTAAAATATTATTGACGGATATTAAAATATTCGCCATCTAAATTAACCCACTTACAGTAATTAAGAATTCTGCATACAAAAATGTCCTATGCATTCGCATGTAGAAATGCATCTCAACAAACTTTGATGATGTTTTTCTCCCAGTGTGGAAGACGGAGGTGGATGTGATGTTGTCTGCCTGCTGTGATCTCTTGCTCTTGAAAATATATGTTGTTTTGATGGTGTGTGTCAAGGTGTGTGTAAACAATATTAGCAATTCTCAAAGCATTTTTTCCCCTAGACCTCACCTCCAGTCGCAGAGGGAGTGCTCCCTGTGATCACTGCTGCCTGATTGCACAGCTGTATCCCCTCAAAAATAAATGATGCTCTGCCAAGTGCGATAGAGCAGGAGGGTTTTGAGGGGTTTGATGTTAAATAACTCTTACGTTAGGCTATATGTTCTCTTATCTTGATGATGTGGCCAATGAAATGTATTAACCCTTCGCAAGTGGTCCTTCTCGATGACATCAAAAGTGTACCCGGCGCCTAGGGTGGCCTGAATCAGATCTGTGTCACTTCAAGATAGAAATCCTATTGGTTTAAATCAGTGGTTTTCTACCCGTGGTCCTTGAGAGAGTTCCGGGTGGTGGCTAAATGATGGAAAGTTGGTTAACCAGATGTAACTCTTTGAGAGTGTATAAAAAAAAACATTTGTCTGTGAAAAATGTTAAAATGTTCACCAGCTGAATTAGCCCAAGTCTACACAACTAGAGAATATAGAAGATTAATGGGCATTTTGATCCGTGTGTTTGACTGTTTTGTTTTCTCCTATTATCCAGTCAGGAATTGTGGACAAAGCAAAATAAATCTTTAGTTTTGGCATCTGTGGGGCTAAAATGTCACCCAATTTCACTCAAATTCTCAATGAATAGTGGGCCCTGGTATGAAAAAGGTTGAAAACACCTGGTTTAAATGAATCAAACATATCGCATGACTCATGTAAACAAATCAGCTTCCAATCTTGATGTGCCTCGGAACTGGTTCAGGCTGGAGTCGTTGGCCAGCGTTTAGTTTGCTTAAAAGGTCATTTTCATCTTGTCTTTTCATAAGTTCAGTTTTCAGTGTTTTTGTTTGTTGAAGGTCTTTCCACTGTAAATAATGCTTCACAGAAGTGGCTTCTGGAGAGCTTTTTGGAAAAATAAAACGCCCCGAATGGTATTCTTGGGATTTGTCCAATTTTTTGAGCCTTAGCCAATCCTTCAAGGGTAACAGACTCCTCTTTGTATATCGGTGTCTATTGTACGGTATGTTTGTGGGTGGTTTGGAGACCCTTTTGAGAAACGACACAATTCCGCAGATTAAATGGTTTGTCTGTGAAACAACACACTTCCTGTCTGCCTTTTGCATTGGTGATGTCAGCACTTTAATCAATTATAGCGCTGCTATTTCACTACCACACGGCAGCAAGCTCACATAGTGTTGCATTTTGCAATACTGCAAACTGTAATTGGTCATGATATTTGCATAGAAATACGATGATGATACGATGATTTTTAACCTTTGACTTTTAGCCTTAAAACTTTGACTTAACCCTAATAAAAGCAAGATGCCTGCAATAAATGTTTGTGATCATTAGAACGTATAGAGCATGTACATTCATTATATTAAAAGATACCCCTCAAAAATACATATCTTTAATTTATTATAATTATTTTAATAACAATCCTAATTTGCATGAATGAAATATAATCTATATGACAAAAATATAACCCCAGAAATATAATCTATATGACAAACTAGTAGTAAAGTTTTTTGCAAGTAGAAATATGTCATGTATGGGTCAAATAGGGTTATAACAAAAAATGTAAATATTCTTTACATTTGGCCAAGCCAGGGTTTAAACTGCAAAAACACACAGAAGTACTTTTCATGTATACCTGTGTATCTGGAAAACTAGCGCTTAAAATTCTCCCAGCTTGTATAGAAGTACGTGGCCTTGCACCGCCGATGCTCTGCTCTGTCAGGGCCCTCCCTGCGTGCGTTCCATGTATCCACCCATACATACTCTTCTTGGCAAATTTACACCAGGGTGTCTCTGGAGGCTCAGATAGGATCAGGAGGGTGTTGTTTTGACGTGCGGCGGTGCGATGTGACATCCTGACAGATGGAGGTGTTGGACGGCGGTGCAGCGGGGTCAGTGCGGGCCGTCGGTACCGTGACACGGTGACAGCGGTCCGATCCCACAGCACAGCTGGAGGGGCTTCTTCCAAAGGTCACGATACAGGGGCGGATGTAACATTTCCCAATTGGGGGGCTTCATCGCTTGTGTTGCTTCGCGCCACAGGCGGTGAAGTCGCACCCATACCATTTTCAGTTACAGGACTTTTACTAGGCAAGTAAAGCATCAATAATAACATCAGTTGTTGTTGAAGTTGCAACAGACACGCAGCATGCATAAAGCTAAAGGTCTGACTCAGAGAGTTTTCTGTTTTCAAAAATGAAATGTTGTTGGTTTAGTGGTGACACAGCTGTAATTGGTTAGTAGCAGTAGTAGTGTTTCAAATCATTTTAAATATAAGCACTTTAATTCGCAATATGCTGGGTTGTTTTCCATGCCATTGTGTTGGTGGGGCACTTTGGGCATTTAGGGGGGCATTGCCCCCCCATGCCCATGCCTAAATTTGTAGATTGTTGGAAATTAGGTAATTCACATGTTTCAATATATTTCAACTCTTGAGAGCAGAATTAGAGATCTATAGGGGTCCATTTGGTGATTGATTGATTGTTTGATTGTTTGCTTATTTATTTAAAGAGGGGGTGCCGTGATTGTTGTATTTTTCCCAATTGTGTACATATTTGAGAGGTGACAGTATGTAAATAGACCCCTAGGTGTGTTTTTATGTGCAATGATAACATTAATACCTGATGATCATGTTTTAGGGTAAAAAAAAAATCATGGCATTCCAACTTTAATATTCATATTTATCTTATCGTGTGAACACAGGGTTCCATTATTGTATTTGCATTTTTTTCAGGTTTTCAGGTCAAGTTTCGATGATGTGCATGGTGGATGGGTTTCTGAACTTCCCACAGCCCTCCTAGGGGACAGAGGAGGGGAAAAGATAGTGGTATTTTACCGGGAATATTAGTGAGGACCAGTTACACAAAGATAGTCATCCTTTTTCCGGCTCCACAGTGTTGAAAAAGAGGCCATACGACTCTTGCCATGATCAACTGGAGACCATTAAAAAAATTGTTTCTTCAGGTCCTATTTTCACATGCACTATCTTGAAAATCACTAGAAGTAGCCAGAAGTACCGTAATTTCCGGACTATAAGCCGCTACTTTTTTCACATGCTTTTGACCCTGCGGCTTATACAACGGTGCGGCCAATCTATGGATTATTACAGGTAACACAGGGGTAGTCCCTGAGAGAGTTCCAGGGGGGCTCCGCAGACTAAATGATGGAAAGTTGGTTAACCAGCTGTAACTTCAGTTTCAACCAGTATAGTTGCCACTCTATTTTAGGCATGTCACTATAGATCATAGTTTGCATATTAAATGACAGATATGCAAGCTCACTACAAACTCAATTTCTTACATTTTCAAGATGTGGGGATCGTCGCTCGCCAAAATCGACCCCCCAAAAAACATTAGATCATGTCATACTAATTCGACATGCTCATTAGTGTCTGTAAATAAGATAACTCATGGTACCCTGTTCTGTTCTGAGTTATTGCTTAGTCAATACACAACAGCAGGCCCTTTGTATTATTTAATATGCGATCATGTGATATTGATTAAATATTAAGCAAAATCCTGTTAACTTAATCAGAATTTATACTGATGAGAACAAAATGATTTGGCAACAAAATTATAATTGTCCACAGGATGGTTTTGCTGGTGTTAACAGTGTCTGCTAAAACTATGACAGAAAACGGTTTCTAGCTACTCTTTTCAGTGGTGAAAAAGGGAAAAACCGAGCAACCGAGCAATCTCACGACCAGTGTTGGGCAGTAACGAATTTTAGATTACATTTTGCTGTATTACTTTTGCTCCAAAAAGTAAAGTAACGAGATTACTCTGCAAAAATGGGTAATAAGTAATGCATTACTTTGCAAGTAACACCAAGTTACTTGTTTAAACTGAGCTTGTTGCATGCAAAAAATAGAACAGATTTACAAGCTATGGACAGGTACTGTAACAACAGAGATGTGCATTAGATTGTAGATCCAGTCCACACTGCATCCTGCGCACAGTTATGTACACTACAAATCGCTTGCTGCTTTATTTTGTATTTATTTTTAAATACAAGACCTCAACTGTCTTTGAAAACAATTGTGAAAAAAGTTTAAAAAGTCAAAGAGACAAATTTCGAAATCTGGTTTTGTTAGTTGCAGCTCTGTTTTTCGCTAAACAGATTATGTTGGTCTCTATTTTTTAAGGTGGGAGTTGAAAACTTGGGAAAGTAATAACGTAATATGAAATATATTACTCTTCGATTCCAGTAATAAGTAAAGTAGTGATATTACTTTGTCTAAGGGGTAACGAGTATAGAAAAGAAGTTACTTTCCTAAGTAATAATGGCCAACACTGCTCACGACATGTCACAGAGCAACGCACATTGTGCATGCTGTAATGTGCCAATTTCAGGCATTGTGACGTTATCACAATTAGCAAAAAAAAAAAAAAAAAAAAAGATTTAGCCAACTATAAACTTAGATGGCTAAGATTAACCTAAAAGTATAGTTGGTTTCTTGGCTGCTGTATAATTTCCCACACCACATTACGCTTCTATATTATGAAAATCTAATATCCTACAGTATGTATGATTTCCTCTATTCCTAATTACACAGCATACAATAATAGCATCAATCATCAGGGTTTTAATGGTACACATTATAGACTTTCAGATCTAGAACCCAGAGTCGTCCCAGGTTCTGAGTTTTAATATCCTCTTCCCATTTCCATGCTATTGATCTGACCTGAGTTCTTATCACAAGAGAGCTAATGTCTTCTACCATTAACATTATGCATTTAAAGGGGAACTCCACCCATTTTCAACATTCTAATATGTCATTAGTATTCTAGCCTCGACACCCAGGCTTTCATTTTCGTACGCCTTGCGCGAAAACGGAAAGCCTGGACTAACGCGCGTTGGAAAGTGGCCTTAAGGGGGGTGTCAACCTTCCGGGGTGGGCGTCGCTCTAAATGATGTGACGTAGAACAGCAGTGGACGGGCGTGGGAGGACCGGAGATGACGACACGTTAGTGAGATCAAATCAGAGCGCAGCACTTCCGCCGTGTGGATCCCACGACACCCCGCCCCCCAAGGCCAAAATCATTGAGGGCTAGACCAGGCTATTAGTATTCCCTAGAGGTGTTGGGTGGACATGATTAAAAAAAAAAAGTTCCCCCATTCTGTGTTCCCAAGAAATGGAGGTCTGAGGAAAGCCACTAACATGGTGAAACATCTTGATGACATCATCAAGATGTATTTTCACATGTTAATGGATTTCTTTAGACACTTTTTTTCTGAAAAATGTTTTTTTCTGAAAATGTTGAAAATGGGTGGAATTCTCCTTTAAGTACGCCCCTTTTCTTTCAATGGACAAATACAGATAATTAAAAGTAGCCTAATAAATCAAAATGTACAAAAATAATTGGCATTAAAATATTCTTGAGTATTAAGCACAAGGTCCACACAATTTCAATGTGTCCCGATGTGACACCTAGTGAGCTTGTAAATGGGCTATTTGAGCTTTAAATGGATAAAGCAACCCCGTCTTATTTTAATGGTGTTTGGGAGACAAACACTTTCCTGGGATTTCTTTTGGGAACATTGTGTGTGTATTAGATATTTCAGTATTTCAAAGTCTCACTTCCTGCCTTGACTACATAGTTGTCTCAGTAACAAAGCCCTCATGCTTTGCTGCGCTCAGTCACCTTGTGGAGACAGGTGGGCTGAGTGCACCAAAGCATGATGGTCATTGTAGTAATCCAGCCAACAAGTGATACCCTAGTCAAACACACAGTCTACATTAATTGAATGGCCATCGTGTCCAATTTTTTCTATTTTGGCCCACTCTGTATTTGTGATTTACATCCCTGCCCTAGTCAAACACACAGTCTAAGACTTGTGGCTAATTCACATGAATATTTTAACTCTTGAGAGTGTAAATACTTTACGCTCTTAAAGAGTTACATCTGCTTAACCAACTTTCCAAATTTAACTGGAACTCTCACAATAGTACTCTTTCACGGTCAGAGTCAGCCGCATGATGCCCAGATATGATTTAAACTGTATATGGGCCAAAGCTATTAGTGCAGCCACACCTGTCGAAAACTAAAATTTCCAGCAGGTCCTTGGATCTATGGAGCTGACCTGTTCTGACATCTCATGTGTTGATGTGACCTCATCAAACGCTGTGCACTCAACATACGCTCCATATATGGCCAGCGTGTGTGACCTCGCCATTTAGGGTGAGGTCTCATGTCACCCCCTTAGGGTGTCTTAGGGGTGTATATATGTTTTGTAATTATAATCTCACCTCCTGACCTGGAATCCACAGGGGAAGCAGAACAGAGGGCAACCCAAAAACACCTGGAGGCGACAGGGAATCAGCTGACAGGAAGCGGACAGGACAGACAGCCCAGGACCGTGTTGGATGGAGAAGATGGAGAAGGATGGCCTACGCCCCCTTTGGAAGAGATGGGCCTAATGGTAAGTAAGTAATTGTAATGTAAAGAAGTTGTAACTTAAGTGTTCAAATGACTGTAGTGGAGTAAAAAGTTGCATTCACCCCAGAAAGTTTCACTGCGAGTAAAACGGATCATGCTGCGTATTGTCGGAAAGTGTTGCTTCATTTGGGAGGTGTGAAGGCTCGTTCTAACCCTAACCCTAATGCGCATCTATCAACCACATTCTACTTCTCCCGAAAATGGTGGTTTTTCTTCGCTACGCACGCACGCACGCACGACTGGTAATTATTGCAGATACTGCCAGTGCCTTAGCTCTGGGTTTGGGAACACCTGCAATCTGCAGGCCCCTCACCACTGATTTGTGGACTACCAAGTGGATTACCAAGGCTTCAGAAAATAAACACCAGCAGTTTGCATTTGTAGCCAAGCTGTATAATAGTATCCCTTAGATCAGGGGTGTGCAATTATTTTTCCCAAGGGGCCAAATGAGATACATAAAATATTGTGGAGGGCCAAGACTAAAGGCTGAACTAAAGTCTGCGTAGTATTAATTTAATTTCAAGATAAAAGTAAGAGTAAGACCAATGCTTTTGACGCCATGTCCCACTATTTATTCAGTATTTGAGCCACGGACCACCATTTGATGACATTTTAGCCCCTCAGATCCCAAAACTTTCTTCAAGATTTCTTTTGTTTTTGATGAATAGAGATGAATATTTTAACTCTTGAGAGTGTAAAAATGAAACCAAATGGACCCGCAAGGGTCCATTTGGTTTCATTTATACGCTCTCAAAGAGTTACATCCGGTTAACCAGCTTTCCATATTTAACTTGGAACTCTCTCAAGGACCACTGGTGGTCCCCGGGCCGGTCAGAGTCAGCCAAAGGGCCGCATTTTGCCCCCGGGCCGCATAATGCCCAGGTATGCCTTAGATGCTGGTACTTAAGCACCTTAGTAAGGAAAGCTTCTTCCAGACTGTGGTCAAATGTACAGGCCACTTCCAAAATGGTCACTTCCTTACTGTCCTCATTCAACAACAACAATATCCGGTGTGTTAGCAGTAACATCTGGAAATATGTCAATTCCGTTATTGTACATGAACATGGCAGTTGAAACACGTGAGTGCTTGTACATTTTGACAGATGACGGGATATACTGTATGAGCTCAAGTACTTAGCGAACAGGTCAACAATTCTGTCATGCCTAACAGTGTACATTCCCTTATATACAAAGCAACCATTAAGAATATGTGACAATGTTTCTGTAACAGGGGTGTGGTCGTGGTGCAGACAATGAGGAGGAAACCTATTAGGGTACCACAGAGAAAGGTTGAGTCTGGTTGGAAGGACCTGTAATCTGGCTTTAACTGTAAAACGGACTCATCTCCTCATCAACTGCATAATTCTTGAATATTGCGTCAGATACTGTGTGGTCTGCATCAGGGAGGCAAGCAAGCTTCCCCTGTAGGTTTAATCCAGTCCAGTGTTGTTGTTGTTTTTGCTGTTGTAACAATAGAAGGTACCTGCGTGCAGTGTCTGGTGATATAAGATGTTCTGTATCTATGGCGGTAGCCCTTACTGTGATCAAACGGTTGGTAATAATGTCCTCGGTAACTGTTACAATTTCCGAGTCGGGTCTAATCCAGCTCAGGGATACCCCAGTTCTAACACACAGGTCATTGAGGTCAGGCCAGTCTGATGACACCCAAACCCAGTAGCATGTGAGTCCACACACACATTCTATATGCCTATTATATTTCACGGTGTTGTTTATGAATTGAACGCATTGATAACAGTCAGTGTGAAAGCAAACCACAGCAGTTTAAATATGCAAGAAGAATCAATAACTTCTCCACCCATTCGCATCGAGTCTAGACCGAAAAATATTAGGTGAGAATGCGACCCTAAGAAGTAGTGGAGTAGAAGTACGAAGTACCTCAAAACTTGTAAGTTCATTGCTTACTTTGCCAGCACTGCTGCTATAATGTGTTCTACCATTAGCATTGTGCCTTTTAGCCTATTGTGTCCTGATCAGATTCTAGTTTCTGATGCTAGATTCTAGTTCCTCATGCTAGATTCTATTCTGAAGTTAGATTCCAGTTTCTGACACTCGATTCTAGTCCATGACACTAGATTCTAGTTTGTGACACTAAATTCTAGTCCCTGGCACGAGATTCTAATTTTTTTGGAAAAATCTCTTTCTGTGTCAGTGATGCTTAACATATTTCATAGGAAAGACCCCTAGAAATATCTATTATTTAGCTGCAGAACCTCATCTAAAAACATGTTGTTCTAGGGATCTCCCAGAAGCAAAGAATTCAGTTAAAAATGTTTGCTTCCGAAATAATGTATTCAAAGATTTGCACCACATTTTCACAATTTTTCAAAAATAGCAGAACTACAAGCTCATAACGCGCCATGACACTCGTTGGTGCGATATGAGCTTGTAGATCTGCTATTTTTCAACAGCTAAAACACCAAAACGCGTTCAGGACACAGAAAGGGTTAGAACGGTACATTTCCACACGCTAGGTCGCGGCTGCTCCCCGCTGCTCCGGCGACTCCGCAGCGCGTGTCACATTGAAGTCATTTCCATTCCAGGCACCGTGGGGGTATCAAAATAATTTAAACCATTCGAACGGGTATACGCCTTTAGGTACAAATTCTGTTCCAGAGACAACATTTTAGTTCGAGAGACTTTTTTTTGTTGTTGTTCAAGACAATATTTTAGTCCCAGGGACAATATTTTAGTAGCGGAGACGATATTGTAGTACCAGAGAGACAGAGAGAATATTTTATTTCCAGGGACAATAATTTAGTTCCATATATTCGACTATTCGATTATTCGACTAGCAAACCACTATTCACTATTCATTATTCGCTAATAATCCTTTTTATTAAATAATTTTAATTTTCCTACAGCAGACATAGGGGTGGTGTGTTGTGGTGTTGGGACTGATTGTTGGTTGATTGCTTATTTTTCATGTCATACTGTAACTGGTTTACAGTAGTGTAACATGCAGGCCCTGTTTCAATAAGAAGCCCAGAATCGCATGTTTTTATTGGATGAAAAACAAATCACTATAGACTAGTCGAAAATTATTCAACTACCAAAGTATTCAATTCAACTACCAAGAAACATGTTTGGTTAATACCCTAGTTCCATAGACAGTATTTTAGTTCCAGGGACAATATTTTAGTTCCAGGGACGATATTTTAGTTTTTGGGACATTTTAGTTCCATAGACAGTATTTTAGTTCCAGGGACAATATTTTAGTTCCAGGGACGATATTTTAGTTTTTGGGACATTTTAGTTCCAATATTTTAGTTCCAGGCACAACATTTTTGTCCTCCATTTGGACCTCCATTTGGTCTCAGTAGAGAACGGATTAAACAGTTGGGGGAGACAGGAGAGAGCATGAGCAAAAAAAGGACGCGGTGCAGAGGACAAGAAAGGCTAATCGGGTAATGCGCTTGCAATACCAAGCTATCATCTTCCTCTTCCGCCGCTGCTGCTGCTGTGTTTGTTTGTTTTTTCTTTACCCCGTAGCTTTTTTCAGGGCTGCATGGCCTTTTTGTTTTTCCTTGCCCGGCACTTTGCAGCAGCTAGACGTGCTGCCAGGGGCGGATGTAACATTTCCCAATTGGAGGGTGGGGGAAAATGGTCTGGGTGCGGCTTCATTGCCCGTGGCGACTTCATGGGGGCATGAAGTCGCCCCCATACCATTTTCGGTTACGGGACTTTTATTAGGCAAGTAAAGCATCAATAATAACATCAGTTGTTGTTGAAGTTGCAACACGACACGCAGCATGCATAAAGCTAAAGGTCTGACTCAGAGTTTTCTGTTTTCAATGATGAAATGCTGTTGGTTTAGTGGTGACACAGCTGTAGTTAGTTAGTAGCAGTAGTAGTGTTAGAAAGTCATTTTAAATATAAGCACTTTAATTTGAATTATCTTGTGTTCTTTTGCATGCCATCGTGTTTGGTGGGGCAGTCAGGGCATTTAGGGGGGCATTGCCCTTGCCCCCCATGCCCATGCCTAGATCCGCCCCTGCGTGCTGCCGGTGCAATCGGTCGCTGGTCACCCTGCTCCCCGGCACTCGCTCTGGCAGGGGGGTGAGGGGGACGGGTGGGGGGCTAGGATCACTGTAGCCAAGGGCATGTCCGCGGAGCAGAGCGGAGCGGCGGTGACTCCGCTGTCAGCACTAATGCATTCAGGGGGCAAGCCAGCGCCTGCATGGCTTTTCAGGTGTTGCTGCAGGCTGCTGCCGTCAGCAGATCCTAATCAAATCCAATCTGTTATTAAAAGATGATCTTGACACTTGACTCCCATCACAGGGGGAGAAAACAGAAAAAAAAAGTTAGGGCACGTAATGCAATTGTGTGTGTGTGTGTGTGTGTGTGTGTGGGGGGGGGGGGGGGGGGGGGGGGGTTGTGGTGGTCCCTCGACATGGTCCATATACCTACTTTTTGTTCCTCCTCCTCTTATAGAATTCAGAGTGGATTTCCCGCTGGGCGTATCAAGATGGTGCCTGGTGACTCCCTAGATTGTAATTATGGGTCTCTCTTTTCCCCCTCAAGTGTTTTTTTCCTTCTCCCTCTGAGCTAAACATGGGGCTGATGGTTGACGTTTAGACGCTTTGCCAGCCAGCCAGCCACGTACCGTGCGCCGTGTCTATGAAATAAGAACATTAAATCAGGTTGCCAGGCACCGCCTCTTAAGCACTTGATCTATGGAACCTGATTTTCTCGGCGGCCCCGTTGGAGTAGCATTTAAATGAAGTTAGACGTCGTAATAACTCCAACGCCAACGTTATTATACCTTCAGCTGCTGTCGCAAAATGGCTGCCGATGTGGAAAAAGGCTCCATTGGGATCAGCGACAATAAAAATGCATTTTTAATGTATTTCAACGTCTCCCGGTTTTGAATACGAATCAGGCCGCCTGATTTATCTCTGACCGTGGTCTACACTGAAAAGTGTTAATTTAACCTAGAGAAGGTACAAATGGAACCAACTCCCGGACGAGCTCGATGAGAGACTGGAACTAAGTACATGGAAAGAAAATATATATGTACATACAGTAGCCATAATATGTATCATCAAATATGTTGCATATATGCAATAATCAGGTACTTACTGTATATATATGTGGATATATAGGGCATACTGTATGTGTTGTGTCATATACAGTATAACCACATATATACCACAGTCAGATTCATATACTGTATGTAGGGAGCCAATTTTACTGTATATGTTGGGGGACAATTTCATATTAAAACATGTATGTACATATATTTTTTTCCATGTGGGATGTCTTTTGGACAGGGGAGGATTATCCAAAGGGCCTGTATTGGGCCCAGTCCCAGGGGCCACTGAGCTAGTGGGGGGCCCTGAGCTTGAGCGCACAGGGGACTGCTCAGGCCCCCACAGAAAAATGCATTTGCAGCGAATAACAGTGACACACACTGTTCTCGTCACTGTTTCTAACCCTCAGTTGATGTGCTTTTTTGACCTATAGTTATTTTGTCTGTTAATTAATGCAATCCCTTGCTGCAAATCCTGTTGACATGCAGGTGAATATTGCAGGCCTTGGAAAGCGTGGCCCTCAACCACCTCACAGACCGTCAGGTCTGTGAGGTGGTTGAGGGTCGAATGTTTACGATTAGGGTTATGGTTGGAGGGGGCTAGGGTTCTGCGTCTCGTAAATTCGGAGAATGGGAGGTCGCAACAATGGCAGTTCGGAATTGTGGAATGGCACTGGGCCGGCACTTGTTATTGACGTAGAGTGTCGCTGCGACCGTCATTTTCTCCAGTGCAAAAAAAAGTTGTCCAGTGCAGAACGTCAGCTGGCCTCCTTCACCTCCACGCCTGTCTGACCTTGTCTGTGACCCTTGGGAGCTATAGGCAGGTCAATGAATTAAGGTTAGGGTTATTGTTAATAGATAACAGATTGCCTTGCCGTCGCCTAAAGGCCAAACAGACCTTTTGGAAATGATTAGCTGAAGGTTAAGCCATCAAGCTGTCAATCAATTTTCAAATGCTATTAACAAAATAGTTTATTGACAGACTAGACAGCCCTAAAAATAGATCTGGTATTCCTCTGGACTTTCAAACTACAAACCATATAAAGTCTTGTAGCATCATAATGGTAAACATTTGACGAAAATAGTCAGCCCTAAAGAGATTAGTTTAGGGATCGGCAAAACCTGCGGCTCTGGAGCCGCATGTTGACCATTAATCTTTTACATTCTCTAGTTGTGTAGGCTTGGGGCTAATTCACGTGATGAATATTTTAACTCTTGAGAGTGTAAACATGAAACCAAATGGACCCGCAAGGGTCCATTTGGTTTCATGTTTACGCTCTCAAAGAGTTACATCTGGTTAGCCAACTTTCCATCATTTAGCTTGGGGACCACCTGGAAACCCTCTCAGGGACCACTGGTGGTCCCCGGACCACTGGCTGAAAACCACTGTCTTAAAAGAACATTGAATGTCAAATAATATGGTCCCCAAATATAAGACGACTCATTTTTTTAGGATATTTCCATAGAAATATATTCAGGCCAATAGGGTACAAATCAAGTAAAAATCAGAGTACGTCTTCCACCAATGGTTCCTTTCCTCTACGCTCCCCCCCCCCCCCCCCCCCCCTTTTTTGTACACTGTCAAATGACTGCCGATCGTCACCCAGAGGTCAAGCGAGGAACATGGCGGGGGTCCACCTTGGCAGTTTGTCACCAGTAACCCCCATAATCTAGCCCCATTGTCTTAATGACGTTGTCAATGGGCCCTAATGGCTGCGATGCGCCCACATGTCGCCTGCTGCACTGTATTAATTTGAGCGGAGCTGCATGGGCCTCTGCGCTCTGGAGAAGGTTATTTTTTATTGTGTCTGTCAGGAGCTGATAAACCTCCGTACACCACCCATCCATCAGAGACACGGGGAGAGAGAGAGGGGGAGGGAGAGAGGGGGAGGAAGGAGAGGGAGAGGGGGGAGGGAGAGGGGGAGGGAGGGGGGTGGGAGAGAGAGAGGGGGAGGGAGGAGGGAGAGAGGGGGGTAGAGAGAGAGGGGAGGGGAGGGGAGAGGGGGAGAGAGATGGAGGGGGAGAGAGAGGGAGAGATGGAGAGAGAGAGACAGAGAGGGAGAGAGGGAGACAGAGAGAGAGAGGGAGACGGAGAGAGAGAGAGGGAGAAGGGGAGATGGGGAGGAGAGACAAAGAGAGAGGGAGAGGGGGAGATGGGGAAGAGACAGAGAGAGAGGGAGAGGGAGAGGGGAGATGGGAGAGAGAGACCGAGAGAGAGGGGAGAGGGGAGAGGGAGATGGGGAGAGAACAGAGAGAGAGGGAGAGGGAGAGGGGGAGATGGGGAGAGAGACATAGAGAGAGGGAGAGGGGGAGATGGGGAGAGAAACAGAGAGAGTAGGAGAGGGGGAGAGATGGAGAGTTGGGGAGAGGGAGAGAAAGAGAGGAGGAGGAGAGAGGGGGAGAGGGAGAGGAGGAGAGAGGGAGAGAGAGAGAGAGAGAGCGACGGTCGGTGACAGAGAGAGACAAACACGAGTAGAGACAGGAGCATCTTCCATTATCCTCCTCCCCCATGCCCATTTCACTCTCATTCTCTCACCACTTCTAAGACCCCCACCGTTTTATTTCCATTGCCTTTAATCCTTATTTGTTCTTCTGTCCCAACAAACCGACCAAGCGAACACACGCTCTCCTCTCCCACAGGTCTGGTCTCGCACCGCTCGCACACTCAAACACCCATACACACAAACGTGCGCACACACATTTTTTTTGTGTGTGAGAACCAGGGCGGATATAACATGTCCCATTGGGGGGGGGGGAATGGTATGGGTGCGGCTTCTTTGCCCGTGTTGCTTTGCGATGGAGCCGCACCCATACCCTTTTCAGTTACAGGACTTGTATTAGGCAAATAAAGCATCAATAATAACAACAATCAGTTGTTGTTGAAGTTGCAACAGATGTTTTGCATGGCATCGTGTTGGTGGGGGGGTGGGGGGGGGGGGGGGGGGGGGGGGGGCAGGACTGGGTTATTTAGGAGGGGCATTGCCCCCCCATGCCCATGCCTAGATCCGCCCCTGGTGTGAACTCCACATGGACGACCCTAATATTATCCCCAGAGGAGAGCACACTCTGGCACAATGGTGATGAATGGCTCAGGCTCTGATATCGATTTCCAAACTGAAACAATTTGGAGAGAAAACAAGTAGCAGTTTATCATATCGATTCTCTTAACCCTGAATCCAGTTTCTTCCTTTAAGGTGACTGGATGAATTTGAATGAATGAATGAATGAATGAATGAATGAATGAATGAATGAATGAATGAATGAATGAATGAATGAATGAGGGCTGAAACTTTTCATTATCTTGTATTCAATCAGTTTATTGATTACTCTGCATTAATTAATTAACACAGGGATTTCAACCTTTTTTCATCTCAGGGACCGCCATTTATTCAGGATTTGAGCCACGGACCACCATTTGAGTTCCCAAAACTTAGACCCTAAAACTAAAGATTTATTTTGCTTTTGTCCACAATTCCAGGCTGGATTTGTGAAACAAAACAAGCAAAACATAATTCCAAAATGGCTGATGAATATTTTAACTCTTGAGAGTGTAAAAATGAGGTTCCTGGTGGTCCAAGCCACCTGGACCCTCTCAAGGGGTCTACATTTTTTGAGTGGCTTTCTACATTTTTTTTTTTTTTTTTTTTTTTTTTTTTTTTTACAATTTTCACTTGTATTGAAATCAAGAACTCAGCTCAGTTGCCTTGTGTGGAGGAGGCAAAATCATCTTGCAACCGAAATCGGTCGCGACCATCATCAATGGCCCTTATGCAGCCAAACACACTTCCTGGTTGTGCTGGCAGTAGGGATCCTTCCTGTCGGCAGACTCCCATTCACTGTGCATGTATTGGTTGTGATTTTGTATGAATAAAGTTCACTTCCTTAAACCACACTATTTCATTTGATAATACCATTTCCTAGTTCTTCATAGTTTGTATTATCTGTGGTGTGCTATTGACATGATCACATGAGTTAGAAATGTCTAAAATCTTCAGTTAAAATCATGAGTACTTCATGGATTTCTCCAAGTGTTGCCATGTCCGCTTTTTATAAGCAACCTTTTTCAGTAAATCTGCTTGCAAGTAATGACAGTTTACTAGGTAAGATTTTTAAGGCTTGTTTCCATATCTGTGATTCTGCTCAAATGAACATCATCATGGCAGCCTCGTAAAAACGAGGATCCGTTCTCCTCAGTCATTCATTTCTTTCTTGGGCTAGCTGTCCTAGCTGAGCTCTCCGTCTGTGAGCCCCCATGTTCCATGCATCTGTGCACACAGATCCCCATCTGTATTTTTTTTTGTGCCAAGCCAGGTTTTTATTTTTCATCTGTTATAAAAAACAGAATTATTTTGGAAAAATATCAAATTATCAGATCACAGTGGCACACTTTGAGCTTTCAGATCTGCTATTCTCAAGTAGCTGCCAATATATAGTCTTAGAGTATAATGCATAGTATGTAATGTACAGTAGATGTATAGCTCATGATTGACTGATTGCTTATCTCTCTCACACAATCTGGCAACACCGGAGCAAGTGCATTGTTCCAGATTGTGTGAGAGAAATAAGCAACCATGGTCTATGACATGGGGTTTCAACTGATTGTGAACCAGGGACCACCAACCTGACTTAGAATCAACACGGGGACCACCCAGTTACCCTAAATCCATTCTGTTACTTCATTCAACCTAGAGAGAAAATATCCGCACTCACATATAGTTCACGAGTTTTTTTTTTAATTTCATTTCAGAGTTTCATAGAGAAATGAAATAAAAGAAAACTCATGAACTATATGCGAGTGCGGATATTTCTCTCTACATTGATCTGCAGAATCTGCACCCATCAGCCATTGAGAATACAAGTTGGACTCTGAGTAGAGTGCGCCTACCTAACGATATACAGTAGCCTAATGATAGTGTAGACATATGGCATATTATTCCCACAGTGATGTAGGCTAATTATGATAAAATCAGGCAAACTTTCTTGAGATTCTAACACCCATTTCTGTGGATTTTATTATCCTCAATCAGACTTTCAGTAACTGACAAGGTTGGCATGCTTACTGTACATTGCACAAAGCTTTAGTGTGCTGTTCTATATGGAAGAAAAAATTGAATACCTTTCAGGACCACAAGTGGGTCCATGGAACACCAATTGAAAAATACCTGGACCTGGACTATAAAAACCCAAATGAGCTACTATGTAGGAGCCAAAACGACTGTTCTATATAGCATACTTATATGTCACTGGGTTGGTGAGGTGCGCACCGCATCAGGGCTTCATTGATTGGTTGAAGCACCTCTGTGGGTGGCCACCGTTGCTTACAAAGTGCCGGTCTTTTTCTCAGCTCACTCTCTATACTGGTTTTGGATTCTTGAGGCAGGGTGAGCTGGGAGGCTACATAATTTGTTGACCGCACTTTAGCACTTGCACTTTGATAATTTGATTCTATAGTATATTGCTCACTGTTTGTAGACTTTGCACATATTTATTACGATTGTATTTATTGAATTGACTAATGATTGTAATGATTTGGTGCACTGATCTATATAAACAGCATGAACTTATTTCCTTGTTTGAATCGTTTTTATCATTGGTGTTTTAGTCTATTGTGTTGCGCGTCACACAGTTGTTTTACTCCCAGGCTTAGCCTGCCGGCATGAGTGATCTATTGGGGATCATTTTCAGCCACAACATTGTCAACAAATTTGTAACGATCTGGATCGCTATTGGTGTTGGGTGTTTAACCTACCTGTTCCCCGCGGCGTTCAAACAATGAATCGCGCACATACGTGCACTGCGGCATTAAGTTTGCACTCAGCTATTGTTTAATCCATTTGCTTTCGAGTCCACGTTACGTTCGCATAGCGGCGGCCCGCCCCAAACACACACTTGTTGCACGCACACGCACACTCTATTGTTCCCCTATAGCAAAGTGGCTTTAGCCTATAGCTTTGGCTGTGGGCTATTGTTTGTTGTTTTTTTTCATGTGCATGAACGGGTTCGGCCCGCATTCTAAAACCCGTGGAACGGGTGGCCCAGGAGTGCCGTCTCTTATAGAGAATATATAGGCACATAAGTACCACTATCGTTACATGCTGAAGACACAGGGTCTGCATTCGGCAGTTTACGGGTCGTTAGGCAGTTTAGTGGGGAACAATAGGCACGCATTCACACACATACATGCACATTCTACTAGGGCTGTTGCGGTGTTTTTTGGACTTCGATTGGATGCAAATGATTTTGACTTTGATTCATTTTAATGCAAATTCAAAATGTCTAGTTCATCAAGGCCAGTTCTACTATCAGTGCAAAACGAGCCAAAACGGCAATCAATGCTCACTGCAAAAGCATTATCAAACAAAATTGAACAACTTCAAAGGAACGAAAAGCTAGGTTAACAAAATTGAACGACTTGTAAAAGCAATTAATGACCTTATGCAAAGTCCTGACAACGCGAATGCTGTCCAGTTTAATCTGTACAATGTATCTGCTCTGTACGATGAAGCAAGCCATCTCCATGATGCAGTTATTCCATTGCTTCCCCCAGAGGAACAAGAAGAGACAAAACAATTGGTTTTTCAGACATAACAAAAACGCAAAGTTAATTTCACTGAAATGCAAACAAATGGCTCTCTCAAAATCTTTCCATTCAAAGTACAGCGCAGTTACAGGAAGAGGCTATTATACCGTTGTATGTACCCCCACATCTTGTTGAAACATCTAATGCAGTGAATAACCCAAATGCTTCCTGTGTTCCAGATGGACCGTGGGGGTGTGGTGGCAGCTTCAGTCATTGATGATGTTAACCCAGATGATAGTATCTCTAATGTGTCAGTTGAGCCATCAAAGGAAAGAAGCACTGCAGGTAGTAAGTGTAGGTCCACTACTTCTTCTGCTGCATCCGCACGCCTGATAGCAGAAGCAGACATGGCAGCTCTTCTCGCTCGCCAGAAGAAGCTCAAAGAGAGACAGGCTCTAGATGAGCAAGAGGCACAGATGAAAAGGGCTCTAGATGAGCAAGAGGCACAGATGAAAAGGGCTCTAGATGAGCAAGAGGCACAGATGAAAAGGGCTCTAGAAGAGCAAGAGGCGCAGCTCAGAAGGGCTCGTGAAGAGCAAGAGGCACAACTAAAAAGAAGGAAAGAACAGCTAGAGTTGGAAGCAGAGATAGAGGCAGCAGCAGCTAAGCTCAACGTCTTGAAGGCCTCCTCCTCTCAGGTGTCTGGTTCTTCAGCCAGTAGGTCAGATGGGATGAATTCTTATGTTGAGAAAGGGAGAGAGAAGCTTTCTCAACCATTGGATCCTGATGCTGAAACCTTTGTTCCTCCGTCAGGGGGGCACTCTTCTCAGCATGTTGTAATGGGTGAGCCACAGTCCAGTTCAATCTACTTGATGCCACGGCATAAGCAGTCAGCCGCACGTCCATCTTTGCTTGATTCTCGAGCTATGTTGGTGAAGAACACGAGGCAGCAGCGAGTATGGCAGCCATCTCAGTACATGTCAGGTGAACAGCAGCCATATTCACAGCTCCTGGATGCTCAACCTGAGCAGACACGTCCTCCCTCTTTGGATGCTCGGCCTAAGGTGACTTCTCTAGGGTTGCAATCGCAGCCAAGGCCTGAGGCAGTTACAGTGTGGCAAAGTGGATGGCCTGATCCTCAAGTTCGTCCTCAGTCGCAGTTGCGGCAGCCTGCACCCTTAGTCCAAGATGGTGTCAATCATGATCAGCTGATCTCTGTCTTAAAGGAGCAGAACAAGATAACCTCTTTGTTTGCTAAACAACAGTCTTTGTTCTTTTCTTCCACGACGTGACATGCAAACCTTTGATGGTGATCCTTTGGAGTACCAAACCTTCATGAGAGCCTTTGAACACTGCATCGAGGAGAAGACTCACAGTGCCAAGGATTGCTTGTACTTTCTCTCGAGCAGTACACGAAAGGGAAGCCCAGAGACATGGTTCGCAGTTGTCTACATATGTCCTCCGAAACTGGCTATGCCACAGCCAAATCCTTGTTGCAAGAGCATTTCGGCAACTCATTGAAGATTACCCCTGCGTACATGAACAAGTGTGTTCTTGTGGCCAGTGATTAAGGCAGAGGATGTCGATGCGCTTCAGTCTTACAGCTTCTTGCTGCGGTCCTGTTTCAATGCTCTTGGGGAGTTTGAATCTACATACGAGTTGGATGTTCCCGCTAACATGCAAGCTGTTATCAAGAAGTTGCCCTACAAACTCAGGGAGAAGTGGAGAGATGTCGCTTGTAGCTTGCAGGAGACGAACCATCGCAGAGCCACATTTGGCGACATTGTTGAATTCATTGAATGGCAGGTGAAGATTGCGAGCGACCCACTGTTTGGGGATATCCAGGATTCTACCCCCTGCAGTGGCGAGGAAGGAAGTGAAGCCTGCTAACCTCAGTACTTTGCAGAAGTAAATAGAACTAGCTTTGCGACTACTGTCGCTACAGTCGACAAGAAAGGTTGACACTTGTCCGAAGAGGAAACTTGGTTTATCTGCGCCGTCAAAACATGCTTGCTTTGTGGAGCTGGCATTCCTTGGACACATGTCGTCTATTGGAAAGGAAGGCGCATGATGAGAAGATGTCCTTCTTGAGGGAGAAAGGGTTGTGCTTTGGATGTATGTGCATTGGGCACAGAAGCCGTGAATGCAATGCACGTCTGGTGTGCAAAGTGTGCGGTAAAGGATCTCCCACCATGTTGCATGTCTACCCTGAGGAGCAGAGTCCAGTGCAAGCGCCAGAAGAATTGGAGACGACAGAGGAGAACAATTCGATCACAGTGCAGTCCGGTGGTCTTACTGGGGCCGGAGAGACTGACTGCACTCTTGCCATACTTCCCGTTCGGGTGAAGTCCAAGAAAGGTCAGACGTTGGTGACCTATGCTTTTCTTGATCCTGGAAGCTCCGCTTCATTCTGCACGGAGGGGCTTCGTGAACAGGCTGAAACTTTCAGGAAAGAAGACTGACATCCTCCTAAGGACAATGGGTCAGGAGAAGGTGGTCAGTAGCAGGGTGTGTTGGATTTGGAGGTAGCTGGGCTGGACACAGATGGTTTCTGTGAGCTACCTGCAGTCTACACGCAGGAGAGCATGCCTGTAGATCAAGGGTAACATCCCGAGGCAGGAAGACTTGCGGAAATGGCCGCATCTTGAACACCTCAAGATCACAGAGATCGACTCGGGGGGGATCTTCTTATTGGCACCAATGTTCCTGAGGCTCTAGAGCCATGGGAGGTGGTTAGGAGTGTTGGTGGTGGTCCTTACGCGGTCAGAACAATGTTGGGTTGGACCGTGAATGGTCCCCTTGGAGGAGGCGGCAGATTTCACATCACACATGGGAATCCCGTCACTGTGAACCGGATTGCAGTCGCCAAAGTTGACCAACTGTGGGAGCAGCAGACGAAGTCAGGCGTCCCCGAATGCACGAAGGATGAACAACTTGGCTTGGCTACAGAAGATGTCAGTTCAAAGTCTGTTCAGCTGGTTGGTGTCCATAAACAGAAAAAGAAGGTGACTGGACATCCCACAGGTTTCACCGCACCTGTGTTGTGCAGTCTCAAGAACACACAGTGCGTACATCAGTTAGACCGGATGAGGCGTTGCCGATAAGTGCTGTTCAGCAATGGGCAGCCCGCGCTTAGAGCTTCATCTCGAGGAAGATCGCACAGGATTTATTGGACCTGTGGTGCTGGGCACTGAGAAACATCTGCAGAGGCATACACAGAGCTAAGCCGGGCTGGGGTGAGGTTTTTGTCGATAAGTGCTGTCCAGCAAATGGGCAGCCCGGCACCAGGAACTTCATCTCAGTGAAGATCAGACATGCAGAGGTGAGGCGTTGCCTATAACTGCTGCCCAGCAATGGGTAGCCTGGCTCTACAAGCCTCATCTCTGTGAAGAGTTCTGTGTGTGCAGGAGCTTGGCAGACAGTGAAGCCGGTGTGGAGTCCTTGACGTCCAACAACCGGGTGCAAGCTGAAATGGAGTCTCGAGACCTATCCGCTCGTTCTGTGCAGGTCTCTCCTGAAGACGTGTCCGTGAGGGCAGTTCATGCCGATGAGAAAAATGTGCTGTTTGCCAGTCGCATTCCACCTTGGTTCTGGTTGGGAGAAGTGGTCAGTTGGCTTCTTGGGGTCAGGAAGATGTTGGACCTGGCTCAGAGCAGGAGGCTTCTTGCGCAGCCAGATGAAGAGAAACTACGTGAAAAGCATGCAGACCACGGGGGCTGCAGTATGCAGAGAGGTGATGCAGATTGACGTGGCTTCAGGAAGCAGAGGGGACTTGAAGTCTCACATGGAGAGCTCACACCTATGGATCCTTTCTCGCTTGGAGCTCTCGAGCTCTTTAAACTCTCTCTCTCTCCCACTCTTATTTCGCTGTTTTGCAGATGGAGAGGAGAATATGGATGAACGAAGATCCTATTGATGAAATAATGATGCATTATGATTGACTAATTTGCATAGAATTGCATTGAATTTCTATTTTTTGTACTTTGCTAAGGATAATTTTGAGCTCCTCTACATATTAAAATAGTTGTAATTAGTGCCCAGGCATAATAGGGGCCGGAATGTAGGAGCCAAAACGACTGTTCTATATAGCATACTTATATGTCACTGGTTGGTGAGGTGCGCACCGCATCAGGGCTTCATTGATTGGTTGAAGCACCTCTGTGGTGGCCACCGTTGCTTACAAAGTGCCGGTCTTTCTCAGCCACTCTCTATACTGTTTTTGGATTCTTGGAGGCAGGTGAGCTGGGAGGCTACATAATTTGTTGACCGCACTTTAGCACTTTGCACTTTTTGATAATTTGATTCTATAGTATATTCCTCACTGTTTGTAGACTTTGCACATATTTATTACGATTGTATTTATTGAATTGACTAATGATTGTAATGGTTTGGTGCACTGATCTATATAAACAGCATGAACTTATTTCCTTGTTTGAATCGTTTTTATCATTGGTGTTTTAGTCTATTGTGTTGGCGCGTCACACAGTTGTTTTACTCCCAGGCTTAGCCTGCCGGCATGAGTGATCTATTGGGGATCATTTTCAGCCACACACAACTATATTACTCTTTAAGAAAGACTTCTTTAAGGCTCTTTAAGACAAGAACTTAGATTTGTTTTTCATCTGGGGTTTGTGATCCAGGGACATGGGATCCTTTATGAAAATGTTTGAGGAGAATCACAGGTTTAAGCACATTAGGAACAGCTTAAATAAAACATGCAGCTAGTAGCCTAACTAATCCATTGTTCAAGCAACTTTACTGAAAAGGCTTGCTTATAAAAAAGTGGATATGGCAACACATGGATAAATCCATGAAAAACACCCGGTTTTAACTGAAGATTTTAGACATTTCTTACTCATGTGATCATGTCAATAGCACACCACAAATAATACAAACTATGAAGAACTAGAAATGGTATTATCAAATGAAATAGTGTGGTTTAAGGAAGTGAACTTTATCATACAAATTCACAACCAAATACATGCAAATGAATGGGAGTCTGCCGACAGGAAGGATCCCTTACTGCCAGCACAACCAGGAGTGTTTGGCTGCCTAAGGGCCATTGCAGGTGTTAGTTGATTGTGAATCGGTCACGACCTTTTTTCCACCTGCACTCAGCCTTTTTTATAAACTTTGCAACTGTTTCACAACGGCTGTTTTTTAATTAGTCGGGGGTTTAGGTTAGCCTTAGGCTTCACTAAGTTTAGGGTTAGGTTTAATTGTGGCTGGTGGGGAAAAAATGAATGAATGACTATGCATTGATGATTGCATGCTACTGTAGCAGGTTGTCTACAGCCTCTGTCGTGATGGCCCCCAAAGTCTAGTATCTGGCTCCGGACCAAGGGGATGTCCTCTTGGTCTAGTGGTTAAGATGTTGGACTTTCACGCGGGAGAACCTGGGTTCGAATCCCCAGGCGTTACACTACCAGGCAGGCCTGAAGCTGCCCCCTCCAATCGCCTGCCCCCGATTGGAGAGCCAGCGAAATCCAAAAGCGACCTCGCCCGCGGGCCCGCCCGTTTTCAAAAGCGGGCGCCCGCTTTCACAAAAACGGCGCCCGGTTCACAAACGGGCGCCCCGTTTCACAAAAAACGGGCGCCCGTTTTCAAAAGCGGGCGCCCGTTTTCACAAACTAGGCTATGCCTAAACCTAACTCTAACCCTAAACATTAACCTCAGTAAACCTATGCCTAAACCTAACCTAACCCTAACCATAACCTTTTGAAAAGGTTTTCACAAAAACGGGCGCCCGCTTTTGAAACGGGCGCCCGTTTTTTGTGAAAACGGCGCCCCGCTTTTGAAACGGGCGCCGCGGGCGAGGGTCGCTTTTGGATTTCGCCCCTGCTGCCCGATTGGAGGGGGCAGGCGAAAGAAGGCATGAGGGCAGCTTCATCGCCTGTGTCGCTTCGCGCCACGGGCGAAGAAGCCGCCCCCATACCACTTTCAGTGAAATTCTTTACAAGATCTATAACTTGATACAGGACTTACAGGCAAGTAAGTATCATATAATAACACCAGTTGTTGAAGTGGAAGTAACAGGCACGCAGCATGCATAAAGCCAAAGGTCGGAATTTTCTGTTTTGAATGATGAAATGCTGTTGGTTTAGTGGTGACACAGCTGTAGTTAGTTAGTAGCAGTACAAGTGTTTCAAATCATCTTAATTGTAAGAACTTACTTATTTGAAATATCTTTGAAATGTGGGTTGTTTTGTCTGCCATCATGTTTGGTGGGGTAGTCAGGGCATTTAGGGGGGCATTGACCCCCCCCATGCCCATGCCTAGATCCGGCCCAGCTACCAGGCATGATATGAATGGTGTGCACTGAGTGAGTTTTTTCTTTTGTTACTCATGAGCAGAAGGGATGGATGTGTTCTCAGAGACGTTGCTTGCCAAAAATGCAGCATAACACGCCAGGCGTCAGGGTGATACGCTGTCAGGGGCGGATTGGCCATCTGGAGTACAGGGAGTTTTCCCGGTGGCCTGTGCCACCTAGTGGCCTGCACAAGATCCAAAATGCATTAGCGGCACTTCCAAAATGCACTAGAATGTGCTAGATGCTCGCTTGGAACATACAGATCAAAACAACCATTCACCTTCTACATTCTCTAGTTGTGTAGACTAAGTTGGGCTAATTCACATGATGAGGGTGTAAAAATGAAACCAAATGGACCCGCAAGGGTCCATTTGGTTTCATTTTTACGCTCTCAAAGAGTTACATCTGGTTAACCAGCTGCCCCCCCCAGGGTGGCCTGGCAAAGGCAAAATTGTCCCGGTGGGAAAATATGTGCCAATCCGCCCCTGTACGCTGTTCATTGAGTTATTCTAATCGGCTCTGTATCAAAGACGTGTTGGAACGGGGAGGGAGAGAGAGAGAGAGGAGAGAGAGAGAGAGAGAGAGAGAGAGAGAGAGAGAGAGAGAGAGAGAGAGAGAGAGAGAGAGAGAGAGAGAGAGAAGAGGGGAGAAGAAGACAATCTGTGTCATTATTTGTATTCCTGTGCTTTTGTGGAAATGAGAAGCGCGGGGTAAATTTTATCCTGTCAGTGCGTTTGTTCACGAATACCTAGGTGACAAACATCCTGCCTGTCTGCCTGTGAGTGTGAGTTCGGAAGCAGAGTGAATTAACGGCATCAAAGAAGTTATCACAAATGCGACAAAGCGGCGACAAGGAAAGCGCTGCCACACTGACATGAATGCTCATGACTGACAGGCGCAGCACAACAACACACGGAGCTGCAGTGTACACCCACGTTTGTAGCTAACAACTGTGTTTGGTTATGAGCTAAACACACACACACACACACACACACACACACACACCACACACACACACACAACACACACACACACACACACACACACACACACACACTGCATCAGGGGTGCCCACACTTTTTTGACTTGAGAGCTACTCTCAAAATGACCGGCTCAACAAGACATACAGATTTAAAAAAAAAATCCATTTCAAGGCCCCCAAGAAAGTTTGACTTTGAAATAGTGGTCATGGTGTTACTTAATGTTATAGTGTTTAAGAATAATGCACTGAAAAATGGAGGGGGAGAATTGTAAGGTTTTATTGTATATGCTACTACTGACGTTTGAAAACAGTATTTGAGGTTTGAGTTGACAGTTTGTGATGTTGAATTTAGTCTCTTTTACCCAAAGCTAATAACGTTCATTGTTTTTGTCCACAATTGTGTAATTCAAAAGTTTAAATATAATTTCATTCTTGAGAGTGGTAAAATGAATCCAAATGGACCTGTAAGGGGTCAAAAGTAAATGTATTAGGGCTGGGACTTTAACTGATTAATTGAGATTAATTAATTACAGAAACAATAACGCGATTAACAAAATTAACTCATTTTAATCGCACATAGATTTTGCACCACAGAACCTTTTTCAGTGGACGTATTTCAAGCGTACCGATCATAACGGTGCACACAACGAACCTCGGTAAATCTTGCTATGCCTTATACTCATTGTTTGAGTAATATGTGAATCAGAGGATTTTTTTCTTACTTAGCACACCATTTTTAGAGGGCAAGAAACAATTGTTATACTTTGATATACCTGTAAAGTGTGCAAAACCTTTTCACACATCAATTAATGAGTCATCACTAGAGACTGAATGTGGGGAAATCTTTAATAAAATAATTAGATCTCACCGTCGCTCTGTGCTCCGACTTTAGAAAGCACGGATGAATAAAAGCAGGGCAACTTAATGAGCGATTGTTTATATCTGAATCTAAGTCAACTGTTAGTCATGTTCAAGCATCAATAATAACTCATGACCTTTCCTTTAGATGCTAATTAATGATTTCTTTTTTTACAGATAACTCCCAAAGGAAAGCAAGGACTGGAACTAAATGTGTTTTTAATTACGATGCTCTCCTGCTAATCACTGCATGTGCTACAATATCGACATGGAACTATTATTTAATACAAGTTCTTCCTGCTGTCTACAAAATGTCCCCTAAAATGTTTTCCCTGAAAACCCTGTGTGATGACATTCAAAACCAACAAATGGATTGATTGCGCATGTGCCATCAATTCAACTCCCTTAACTTATATTTGGCGAGAACACTTTTTCGTGTTATTAGCATAATTAGCATTACTTAGCATGATTAGCATTATGTAGCATTATTAACAATACTTAGCATTAGCATTACCTAGCATTATTATCCTTACTTACTTAGCATTAGCAAGACTTAGCATTGTCAACATTACTTACTTAGCATTATAGGCATTAC
Source organism: Benthosema pterotum (assembly GCA_039105355.1). Classification (NCBI taxonomy): domain Eukaryota; kingdom Metazoa; phylum Chordata; class Actinopteri; order Myctophiformes; family Myctophidae; genus Benthosema; species Benthosema pterotum. The sequence continues at coordinate 34,338,787 of CM076984.1, forward strand.
TTAGCATTATTAACATTATTAATAATACTTTGAATTATTAACATTAGTTAGCATTTTTAGCATTATTAGCTTTACTTAGCATCATGTGGCACAAATCTTTGAATTATTTTTCAAATCAAAATGGGTTAACAGTTAAGCAAAATAGCTTGTTATTTATGTACAATAACATACAGTTTACACAGTTTTTGTGTCCAATGTAGAGGTGGCTGTGTTTGTTAAAGGAGTGCTTCGCCGGTAAGGAATGCCTTTAAATGCTGTACAACGGCATCAAAATATGTGAAAAAATATATACATGTAAAAAAAAGCCACAAGGTGGCGCCAGAAAAAGTATATTTTGTGCGTGCCTTGCTGCTCTCCTCTGCCTCCTTTAGTGTTCAGTGCTCTGGGAAACGTTTACCACCTACGTCACGTTAGGGCAGTGACGTAGGTGGTAAACATTCTGGAACCTCCTCCTCTGGTGTTCCATTACTACAGTATGCACTGAGACACGGACACAGAGGCACGGATGCACGATAGTATAACCATACAGACGAGGTTTAATTTCGGCGAAGTATCCCTTTAAAGTATGGCAGGGCTATTCATCTGGTGGCCCGAGTTTGGAATTAGTAGCATAAGTTCTAAAAAACTGGGGTTGAAATTATGGTTTTGTGTGAGCTTAAATGTAACCTTACCGTTTTTAATTACTGTAAAAACATCCCATCGTATTCTATGGGTCTGAGAGAGATGAGACAGACATACAGTAGATCACTGCAGTTGATGTCTGTGACCGTTTGATTCTTGATGAAGCTTGTTAATGCATGAATTATAATTGATCTCCAGTAGCAGCAACATGTTCGATCGTGCAAGCTATTTTCAGAAGTCTATTTTAAACTTCCCTTGCATGGCTTCTGGCATCCAAATGATGGTTCATATAATGATAGGCCGACACAAGACCAAGACAATTTGAGGGCGAGGCAAAAACAGACCGAGAAAATGAAAAAATTGTCTGGAGACAGGTCATGAGACAAGACAATGTCTCTAGAACTACAACACCAGTGAGCACCGCTGATCATTCCAAAATATAAAGCATGCGTGGAGGAAACTGCCATGCAGGGGTGGATTTAACATTTAGGGGCGCACTCATACCATTTTCAGTGGTGTTTCAAATACTTTTACATATAAGCACTGACAGACAGTTCCACACCATGAAGATCAATGTGAATGTTTAATTTCATTACTTCGTAATGTGCCATAAATCATCTACGTACGTTCCTAATAGTGAGTGAGTGAGAAATATGGATTGTCTAGAAACATGTGCAACTCAGTAACTTTCTCTGAAGCAATTCATGGATATTTATTTTTTTTCCCACCATTTTGAAGAGCGATGTGCGGCCGCCAGAGGACATTCTACTGCATGAATAGAATATTTTTCCCTTGGCAAGTGTGCCAATCAATTTAGACACCCAGGGATGCCTTTGCATGAATATTTTTTATCAGTGATGAATGAGTATAATTCATTTTCCATGAGGGATATTTCTACAGTATCAGAAGATGACTGAGAACTAGAAATGTAAGCACTGCCGACATGTTGAGTAGAGAGAGGAGGAGAAAAGGCAAAAAGTATTGCTTGTCTAAAACCTATCCTTCAAATGGCCTATCAAAAAGGCTTAAAATTTACATGTCCATCAGACTGGAGTTCAGCTTCCTGAAGCTTAAGTCTGAAACTGTCCGCTGTCTGTGACATTTCAAGGGGGAGAGGTTTGGTTCATACCAAACAAACCAGAGGTTGTTGTCAAACATGTGGCTAATAGGCTAGCCTGTTTGCCAACCACACAAACACAGCCAACGAGCACTACTAGGATGTGAACAAAATATGTTGTAAAATATGTTGTATGATGATGTTTATACAACTAGACGCTTCTTTAAAGAAACTATTTGTCATAGGTTGCTTTAATGTATAGATTGATACGGCCGCCATTCACCGAAGTTGCAGCCACCATGTTTGTTGTTTGACACTGTAACCGTTACACTGTTGAGTGACAGGGCTGCTGGCCAATCAGCTGCGTCTTTTCGGATTTGTCGTTAGACCAACCCCCTACTCCGACTCTCATTGGTAATTACATGGTACCGAAGCTCAAAAAGCTCAAACTTTCTAGGGGGCCTAGGAATGGATTTTCAGTAATGGAACAATCACATTTTTTTGATGTGTAGATCTTGTTGAGACGGTCATTTTGAAAGTAGCTCTCAAGTAAAAAAAGTGTGGGCACCGATGACTTGCTAGTACACAAAGCCTTACGTGAGAGTGTTAGTGTTATTGCATCAGTCGTATAGCTTTCAGAACATGATTCATGCCACTTCAAGGCTCTTCCTTTACAAACAGCACTTAGTTATTTCACAGCGTTGCGCACAGCCATTATTATCACAACCTGCCTCTCATTTGTTGTCTCTGTAAAAGAGGAACAAAAGAAATTTGATGCACGCCTTATTTCATGTTCAAGGAAACATATTTGAAACAGCCTGAAAAAAAAAATAAAAAATCCTGTCATTAAAGCACCAGCCCTCTCCCACACCCCCCTTGTGTGAGATGCATTACAACACAGCAGTGCACACAACAACACATTTACAATGCATGGCTTAATTTGCCTGCCTGGACTCTCTCTGTCCAGGGGCGGATCTAGTCATTGGTATGGGGGGCAATGCCCCCCTAAATGCCCTGGCTGCCCCACCAAACATGATGGCATGCAAAACAATCGAAACAAGATACCCAAGAAATTAAAGTGCTTACATTTAAAAATGATTTGAAACACTACTCCTGCTACTAACTAACTACAGCTGTGTCACCACTAAACCAACAGCATTTCATCATTGAAAACAGAAAACTCTCTGAGTCAGACCTTTAGCTTTATGCATGCTGCGTGTCTGGTGCAACTTAAAAGTCCTGTAACTGAAAATGGTATGGGGCCGGGCGACGGGCGGAGGAAAATGGTAAGGGGGCGGCTTCATCGGCCGTGACGCTTCGCGCCACGGGCGATGAAGCCGTCCCCTTACCATTTTCTCCTGCCCCCCCATTTTGGAAATGTTACATCCGCCCCTGTCTCTGTCCCTTTCCCTACGACGTGCCACGACTAGTGTCACAAATCAACTCGGAGGCAACGTCAAGATAAGTGGAACGCTGTTTCCAGTCTTCATTGTGACACACTGCGTGAGACTGAGGCCCGATAAATAAATGAATAACGTCCGACCGTGCCGCTGCCGTGAATGTTAAGACCATGCCGTTGTTCTAAAACAGTGGCTTTTCAACCAGTGGTCCGGGGACCACCAGCTGTCCTTGAGAGGGTTCCAGGTGGTCCCCCCAGTTAAGTTGGATAACCAGATGAAAAGTTGGTGAACCTGATGCAACTCTTGAGAGCGTAAACATGAAACCAAAGCTACAGGGCTGTCGGCCAATCAGTTGCTGTAGTCGGATTTTCAACTAATACTGACGGCCCCGCCTCCACTCTATTGGCTCATTATGAAACTGCAGGAGACTGCTACGCTGTGATTGGATAAAATCCGCCACAACCCCTGATGGCACCATAGACTGTGTCACCAGACCTGAATCTCCAGGGAAAATAATTTAAGGTGGTGATTCAGGGCTGGATCCAGGCAAACTTCAAATACAATTAGCTG
>CM076984.1:34342934-34378927 GCA_039105355.1 Benthosema pterotum
CCCCATCTCTCACTCCATCTCCCCCTCTCCCTCTCACTCCCTCCCTCCCCCCGCTCTCGTCTCCCCTCCATCTCTCCCCCCCTCTCTTCACCTCCCCCTCCCCCCCCACTCCCATCTCTCTCCCCCTCTCTCTCTCCTCCCCCTCTCACTCTACCCCCCCCCCCCCCCCTCTCTCTCCCTCTCTCTCTCTCCCTCCCCCTCCCTCCCCCTCTCTCTCTTTCCTTCTCTCCCTCCCCCTCCCTCCTCTCCCTCTCCCTCTCTCCCTCTCCTCCCCCTCTCTCTCTCCTCCCCTATCCTCCTCCCTCCCCTCCCCTCTCCCTCCCCCCTCTCTCTCTCCCCTCTCTCTCTCCCTCCCTCCGCCCCCTCCCCCTCTCTCCCCTCTCTCTACCACCCCTCTCTCCCTCCCCTCCCTCTCTCCCCTCCCTCCCCCTCCCCTCCCCTCCCTCCCTCTCTCTCCCCCTCCCTCCCTCTCTCCTCCTCCCTCTCTCTCCCTCCCTCCCCTCCCTCTCTCCTCCCCCCCTCTCCCTCCCCCCCCTCTCTCTCCCTCTCTCCTCCTCCCTCCCTCCTCTCTCCCCCCCCTCCCTCTCTCTCTCCCTCCCTCCCTCCCTCCCCTCCCTCTCTCTCCCTCCCTCCCCTCCCTCTCTCCTCCCCCCCTCCCCCTCTCCTCCCCCGTGTCTCTGATGGATGGGTGGTGTACGGAGGTTTATCAGCTCCTGACAGACACAATAAAAAATAACCTTCTCCAGAGCGCAGAGGCCCATGCAGCTCCACTCAAATTAATACAGTGCAGCAGGCGACATGTGGGCGCATCGCAGCCATTAGGGCCCATTGACAACGTCATTAAGACAATGGGGCTAGATTATGGGGGTTACTGGTGACAAACTGCCAAGGTGGACCCCCGCCATGTTCCTCGCTTGACCTCTGGGTGACGATCGGCACTCGTTTGACAGTGTACAAAAAAAAGGAGAAAAAAAAAAGCGTAGAGGAAAGGAACCATTGGTGGAAGACGTACTCTGATTTTTACTTGATTTGTACCCTATTGGCCTGAATATAAGACAGTGTTTTTTTTTCTATGGAAATATCCTATAAAAAAAAGAGTCGTCTTATATTTGGGGACCATATTATTTGACATTCAATGTTCTTTTAAGACAGTGGTTTTCAGCCAGTGGTCCGGGACCACCAGTGGTCCCTGAGAGGGTTTCCAGGTGGTCCCCAAGCTAAATGATGGAAAGTTGGCTAACCAGATGTAACTCTTTGAGAGCGTAAACATGAAACCAAATGGACCCTTGCCGGTCCATTTGATTTCATGTTTACACTCTCAAGAGTTAAAATATTCATCACGTGAATTAGCCCCAAGTCTACACAACTAGAGAATGTAGAAGATTAATGGTCATTTTGATCTGTATGTTGGACTGGACTAAAGTGACACATGCGGCTCCAGAGCCGCAGGTTTTGCCGATCCCTAAACTAATCTCTTTAGGGCTGACTATTTTCGTCAAATGTTTACCATTATGATGCTACAAGACTTTATATGGTTTGTAGTTTGAAAGTCCAGAGGAATACCAGATCTATTTTTAGGGCTGTCTAGTCGGTCAATAAACTATTTTGTTAATAGCATTTGAAAATTGATTGACAGCTTGATGGCTTAACCTTCAGCTAATCATTTCCAAAAGGTCTGTTTGGCCTTTAGGCGACGGCAAGGCAATCTGTTATCTATTAACAATAACCCTAACCTTAATTCATTGACCTGCCTATAGCTCCCAAGGGTCACAGACAAGGTCAGACAGGCGTGGAGGAGGCCAGCTGACGTTCTGCACTGGACAAGTTTTTTTTGCACTGGAGAAAATGACGGTCGCAGCGACACTCTACGTCAATAACATGCGCCGGCCCAGTGCCATTCCACAATTCCGAACTGCCATTGTTGCGACCTCCCATTCTTCCGAATTTACGAGACGCAGAACCCTAGCCCCCTCCAACCATAACCCTAATCGCAAACATTCGACCCTCAACCACCTCCCAGACCTGACGGTCTGTGAGGTGGTTGAGGGCCACGCTTTCCAAGGCCTGCAATATTCACCTGCATGTCAACAGGATTTGCAGCAAGGGATTGCATTAATTAACAGACAAAATAATTATAGGTCAAAAAAGCACATCAGCTGAGGGTTAGAAACAGTGACGAGAACAGTGTGTGTCACTGTTATTCGCTGTAAATGCATTTTTCTGTGGGGGCCTGAGCTTGAGCCTCTTCGCAGTCCCCTGTGCACTCAAGCTCAGGGCCCCCCACTAGCTCAGTGGCCCCTGGGACTGGGCCCAATACAGGCCCTTTGGATAATCCTCCCCTGTCCAAAAGACATCCCACATGGAAAAAAATATATGTACATACATGTTTTAATATGAAATTGTCCCCCAACATATACAGTAAAATTGGCTCCCTACATACAGTATATGAATCTGACTGTGGCATATATGTGGTTATACGGTATATGACACAACACATACAGTATGCCCTATATATCCACATATATACGCATATACAGTAAGTACCTGATTATTGCATATATGCAACATATTTGATGATACATATTATGGCTTATACTGTATGTACATATATTTTCTTTCCATGTACTTAGTTCCAGTCTCATAAGTTGGTCCAGTTTGTGAACCCTGGCTCTCATCGAGCTCGTCCGGGAGTTGGTTCCATTTGTACCTTCTCTAGGGTTAAATTAACACTTTTCAGTGTAGACCACGGTCAGAGATAAATCAGGCGGCCTGATTCGTATTCAAAACCGGGAGACGTTGAAATACATTAAAAATGCATTTTTATTGTCGCTGATCCCAATGGAGCCTTTTTCCACATCGGCAGCCATTTTGCGATAAACAGCAGCTGAAGGTATAATAACGTTGGCGTTGGAGTTATTACGACGTCTAACTTCATTTAAATGCTACTCCAACGCGGCCGCCGAGAAAATCAGGTTCCATAGATCAAGTGCTTAAGAGGCGGTGCCTGGCAACCTGATTTAATGTTCTTATTTCATAGACACGGCGCGCGGTATACGTGGCTGGCTGGCTGGCAAAGCGTCTAAACGTCAACCATCAGCCCCATGTTTAGCTCAGAGGGAGAAGGAAAAAAACACTTGAGGGGGAAAAGAGAGACCCATAATTACAATCTAGGGAGTCACCAGGCACCATCTTGATACGCCCAGCGGGAAATCCACTCTGAATTCTATAAGAGGAGGTGGAACAAAAAGTAGGTATATGGACCATGTCGAGGACCACCACAACCCCCCCCCCCCCCCCCCCCCCCCCCCCCCCACACACACACACACACACACACACACAATTGCATACGTGCCCTAACTTTTTTTTTTTTTCTGTTTTCTCCCCCTGTGATGGGAGTCAAGTGTCAAGATCATCTTTTAATAACAGATTGGATTTGATTAGGATCTGCTGACGGCAGCAGCCTGCAGCAACACCTGAAAAGCCATGCAGGCGCTGGCTTGCCCCCTGAATGCATTAGTGCTGACAGCGGAGTCACCGCCGCTCCGCTCTGCTCCGCGGACATGCCCTTGGCTACAGTGATCCTAGCCCCCCACCCGTCCCCTCACCCCCCTGCCAGAGCGAGCGCCGGGGAGCAGGGTGACCAGCGACCGATTGCACCGGCAGCACGCAGGGGCGGATCTAGGCATGGGCATGGGGGGCAAGGGCAATGCCCCCCTAAATGCCCTGACTGCCCCACCAAACACGATGGCATGCTAAAGAACAAAAGATAATTCAAATTAAAGTGCTTATATTTATATATCTAACTAACCACAGCTGTGTCACCACTAAACCAACAGCATTTCATCATTGAAAACAGAAAACTCTGAGTCAGACCTTTAGCTTTATGCATGCTGCGTGTTGTGTTGCAACTTCAACAACAACTGATGTTATTATTGATGCTTTACTTGCCTAATAAAAGTCCCGTAACCGAAAATGGTATGGGGGCGACTTCATGCCCCCATGAAGTCGCCACGGGCAATGAAGCCGCACCCAGACCATTTTCCCCACCCCTCCAATTGGGAAATGTTACATCCGCCCCTGGCAGCACGTCTAGCTGCTGCAAAGTGCCGGGCAAGGAAAAACAAAAAGGCCATGCAGAAAAAAGCTACGGGGTAAAGAAAAAACAAACAAACACAGCAGCAGCAGCGGCGGAAGAGGAAGATGATAGCTTGGTATTGCAAGCGCATTACCCGATTAGCCTTTCTTGTCCTCTGCACCGCGTCCTTTTTTTGCTCATGCTCTCTCCTGTCTCCCCCAACTGTTTAATCCGTTCTCTACTGAGACCAAATGGAGGTCCAAATGGAGGACAAAAATGTTGTGCCTGGAACTAAAATATTGGAACTAAAATGTCCCAAAAACTAAAATATCGTCCCTGGAACTAAAATATTGTCCCTGGAACTAAAATACTGTCTCTGGAACTACATAAAATACTGTCTATGCAACTAGGGTATTAACCAAACATGTTTCTTGGTAGTTGAATTGAATACTTTGGTAGTTGAATAATTTTCGACTAGGCTATAGTGATTTGTTTTTCATCCAATAAAAACATGCGATTCTGGGCTTCTTATTGAAACAGGGCCTGCATGTTACACTACTGTAAACCAGTTACAGTATGACATGAAAAATAAGCAATCAACCAACAATCAGTCCCAACACCACAACACACCACCCCTATGTCTGCTGTAGGAAAATTAAAATTATTTAATAAAAAGGATTATTAGCGAATAATGAATAGTGAATAGTGGTTTGCTAGTCGAATAATCGAATAGTCGAATATATGGAACTAAATTATTGTCCCTGGAAATAAAATATTCTCTCTGTTTGTCTCTCTGGTACTACAATATCGTCTCCGCTACTAAAATATTGTCCCTGGAACTAAAATATTGTCTTGAACAACAACAAAAAACGTCTCTCGAACTAAAATGTTGTCTCTGCAACAAAAAAAAAAAAATTTGTACCTAAAGGCGTATACCCGTTCAGAATGGTTTAAATTATTTTGATACCCCCACGGTGCCTGGAATGGAAATGACTTCAATGTGACACGCGCTGCGGAGTCGCCGGAGCAGCGGGGAGCAGCCGCGACCTAGCGTGTGGAAATGTACCGTTCTAACCCTTTCTGTGTCCTGAACGCGTTTTGGTGTTTTAGCTGTTGAAAAATAGCAGATCTACAAGCTCATATCGCACCAACGAGTGGCGCGTTATGAGCTTGTAGTTCTGCTATTTTTGAAAAATTGTGAAAATGTGGTGCAAATCTTTGAATACATTATTTCGGAAGCAAACATTTTTAACTGAATTCTTTGCTTTTGGGAGATCCCTAGAACAACATGTTTTTAGATGAGGTTCTGCAGCTAAATAATAGATATTTCTAGGGGTCTTTCCTATGAAATATGTTAAGCATCACTGACACAGAAAGAGATTTTTCCAGAAAAACTAGAATCTCGTGCCAGGGACTAGAATTTAGTGTCACAAACTAGAATCTAGTGTCATGGACTAGAATCGAGTGTCAGAAACTGGAATATAACTTCAGAATAGAATCTAGCATGAGGAACTAGAATCTAGCATCAGAAACTAGAATCTGATCAGGACACAATAGGCTAAAAGGCACAATGCTAATGGTAGAACACATTATAGCAGCAGTGCTGGCAAAGTAAGCAATGAACTTACAAGTTTTGAGGTACTTCGTACTTCTACTCCACTACTTCTTAGGGTCGCATTCTCACCTAATATTTTTCGGTCTAGACTCGATGCGAATGGGTGGAGAAGTTATTGATTCTTCTTGCATATTTAAACTGCTGTGGTTTGCTTTCACACTGACTGTTATCAATGCGTTCAATTCATAAACAACACCGTGAAATATAATAGGCATATAGAATGTGTGTGTGGACTCACATGCTACTGGGTTTGGGGTGTCATCAGACTGGCCTGACCTCAATGACCTGTGTGTTAGAACTGGGGTATCCCTGAGCTGGATTAGACCCGACTCGGAAATTGTAACAGTTACCGAGGACATTATTACCAACCGTTTGATCACAGTAAGGGCTACCGCCATAGATACAGAACATCTTATATCACCAGACACTGCACGCAGGTACCTTCTATTGTTACAACAGCAAAAACAACAACAACACTGGACTGGATTAAACCTACAGGGGAAGCTTGCTTGCCTCCCTGATGCAGACCACACAGTATCTGACGCAATATTCAAGAATTATGCAGTTGATGAGGAGATGAGTCCGTTTTACAGTTAAAGCCAGATTACAGGTCCTTCCAACCAGACTCAACCTTTCTCTGTGGTACCCTAATAGGTTTCCTCCTCATTGTCTGCACCACGACCACACCCCTGTTACAGAAACATTGTCACATATTCTTAATGGTTGCTTTGTATATAAGGGAATGTACACTGTTAGGCATGACAGAATTGTTGACCTGTTCGGTAAGTACTTGAGCTCATACAGTATATCCCGTCATCTGTCAAAATGTACAAGCACTCACGTGTTTCAACTGCCATGTTCATGTACAATAACGGAATTGACATATTTCCAGATGTTACTGCTAACACACCGGATATTGTTGTTGTTGAATGAGGACAGTAAGGAAGTGACCATTTTGGAAGTGGCCTGTACATTTGACCACAGTCTGGAAGAAGCTTTCCTTACTAAGGTGCTTAAGTACCAGCATCTAAGGCATACCTGGGCATTATGCGGCCCGGGGGCCAAATGCGGCCCTTTGGCTGACTCTGACCGGCCCGGGGACCACCAGTGGTCCTTGAGAGAGTTCCAAGTTAAATATGGAAAGCTGGTTAACCGGATGTAACTCTTTGAGAGCGTATAAATGAAACCAAATGGACCCTTGCGGGTCCATTTGGTTTCATTTTTACACTCTCAAGAGTTAAAATATTCATCTCTATTCATCAAAAACAAAAGAAATCTTGAAGAAAGTTTTGGGATCTGAGGGGCTAAAATGTCATCAAATGGTGGTCCGTGGCTCAAATACTGAATAAATAGTGGGACATGGCGTCAAAAGCATTGGTCTTACTCTTACTTTTATCTTGAAATTAAATTAATACTACGCAGACTTTAGTTCAGCCTTTAGTCTTGGCCCTCCACAATATTTTATGTATCTCATTTGGCCCCTTGGGAAAAATAATTGCACACCCCTGATCTAAGGGATACTATTATACAGCTTGGCTACAAATGCAAACTGCTGGTGTTTATTTTCGGAAGCCTTGGTAATCCACTTGGTAGTCCACAAATCAGTGGTGAGGGGCCTGCAGATTGCAGGTGTTCCCAAACCCAGAGCTAAGGCACTGGCAAAATTCTGTTCAGTATCTGCAATAATTGGCAGTCGTGCGTGTGTGCGCAGCGAAGAAAAAACACCATTTTTGGGAGGAGTAGAATGTGGTTGATTGATGCGCATTAGGGTTAGGGTTAGAATGAGCCTTCACACCTCCCAAATGAAGCAACACTTTCCGACAATACGCAGCATGATCCGTTTTACTCGCAGTGAAACTTTCTGGCGTGAATGCAACTTTTTACTCCACTACAGTCATTTGAACACTTAAGTTACAACTTCTTTACATTATGACTACTTACTTACCATTAGGCCCATCTCTTCCAAAGGGGGTGTAGACCATCCACAACTCTTCTCCATCCAACACGGTCCTAGGCTGTCTGTCCTGTCCGCTTCCTGTCAGCTGATTCCCTGTCGCTTTAGCCCCGCCTCAGTGTCCCGCCTCCAGGTGTTTTTGGGTCGCCCTCTGTTTCGCTTCCCCTGTGGATTCCAGGTCAGGAGGTTATGTTATAATTACAAAACATATATACACCCGTAAGTCACCTGAGGGTGACATGAGACCACACCCTAAATGGCGAGGTCACACGCACTGGCCATATATGGAGCATGTGTTCAGTGCACAGCGTTTGATGAGGTCACATCAACACATGAGATGTCAGGTCGGCTCCATACATGGAGATCCAAGGACCTGCTGGAAATTTTAGTTTTTGACAGGTGTGGCTGTTTTGTTCGTGAAATCCAGCCTGGTATTGTGGACAAAAACAAAAGTTTAGTTTTGGGGTCTGTGGCTCAAATACTGCATGAATAGAGGGCCCTGGTGTCAAAATGGTTGGTCTTACTCTTACTTTTATCTTGAAATTAAATTAATATTACACAGACTTTAGTTCAGCCTTTAGTCTTGGCCCTCCACAATATTTTATGTATTTCATTCGGCCCCTTGGGAAAAATAATTGCCCACCCCTGGTTTTAATGGATAGAGATCACTCAATAGAGGGACATCGCAGAGGATGTGGATGGATCAACTTATGGAATGTGCATGGAAAAACAAATGGCACAATTTGAAATTTGGACACTATGTCCATTCAATTAATGTAGACAGTGTGTTTGACTAGGGCAGGGATGTCAATCACAAATACAGAGTGGGCCAAAATAGAAAAAAATGGACACGACGGCCATTCAATTAATGTAGACTGTGTGTTTGACTAGGGTATCACTTGTTGGCTGGATTACTACAATGACCATCATGCTTTGGTGCACTCAGCCCATCTGTCTCCACAAGGTGACGGAGCGCAGCAAAGCATGGGGGCTTTTATTTGTTACTGAGACAACTATGTAGTCAAGGCAGGAAGTGAGACTTTGAAATACTGAAATATCTAAAACACACACAATGTTCTCAAAAGAAATCCCAGGAAAGTGTTCGTCTCCCAAACACCATTAAAATAACACTGGGTTGCTTTATCCATTTAAAGCTCAAATAGCCCATCTACAAGCTCACTAGGTGTCACATCGGGACACATTGAAATTGTGTGGACCTTGGGCTTAATACTCAAGAATATTTTGTACTTTTTGATTTAGGCTACTTTTAATTATCTGTATTTGTCCATTGAAAGAAAAGGGGCGTACTTAAAGGAGAATTCCACCCATTTTCAACATTTTCAGAAAAAAACATTTTTCAGAAAAAAAGAAGTGTCTAAAGAAACCCATTAGCATGTGAAAATACATCTTTATGATGTCATCAAGATGTTTCACCATGCTAGTGGTTTTCTTCCCCTCCATTTCTTGGGAACACAGAATGGGAGAACTTTTTTTTTTAAATCATGTCCACCCAACACCTCTAGGGAATACTAATGACATATTAGAATGTTGAAAATGGGTGGAGTTCCCCTTTAAATGCATAATGTTAATGGTAGAAGACATTAGCTCTCTTGTGATAAGAACTCAGGTCAGATCAATAGCATGGAAATGGGAAGAGGATATTAAAACTCAGAACCTGGGACGACTCTGGGTTCTAGATCTGAAAGTCTATAATGTGTACCATTAAAACCCTGATGATTGATGCTATTATTGTATGCTGTGTAATTAGAATAAAGGAAATCATACACACTGTAGGATATTAGATTTTCATAATATAGAACCGTAATGTGGTGTGGGAAATTATACAGCAGCCAAGAAACCAACTACTTTTAGGTTAATCTTAGCCATCTAAATTTATAGTTGACTAAATTTATTATTATTTTTGCTAATTGTGTTAACGTCACAATGCCTGAAATTAGCACATTACATCATGCACAATGTGCTTTGCGCTGTGACGCGTCGTGAGATCGTATATTTTGGGATACGGGACCAGTGTTGCCAACTTGGTGCATTTAATTGTCACTATATTTAGCTTTTTTTCTAGACCCTCCTAGCGCCAAAATTAGTGAAAAACTCCTTGCGGAAAATCTAGTGCTTTTTTGCTGGTGAGTTGGAGCGAAATTGGTTGACAGGCGCCAGAGATAAAACCCTTGTTTTTCACCATTTTTCCTCCTATGGTAGAGTCCTCCGTCCTTCCTAGAAAGGACCATTTGTATTAAACCAAATGGACCCATATAGATCTGTAAAGTGAAATATTGTAAAGTGAAATTGTAAAGTGAAACCAAATGAACCTGTGCGGGTCCATTTGGTTTCATTTTACGCTCTCAAGAGTTAAATTATATTCAAACATCTAAATGACCTAATTTCCAAGAATCTACACATTTAGAAAATGTAGAAGAATTGCCATTTTGACCAACATTTTGCCAGTTATTTCTCCTAAATTAGTCAGAGAGACTAAACTCAACATCAAAATGGCAAAAATGCAGAATAAATAGTGGGCCCTGGTATGAAAATGGTTGAAAACCACTGTTCTAGCGCATTCTAGTGCATTTTGGAAGTGCCACTAGTGCATTTTGGTTTTTGGCATCACTGTACGGGACACTTACACACCACCAAGCATGACATGACTGGTTTGACTAGTTTTAGTCATCACTATTGCTCGGTTTTTCCCTTTTTCACCACTGAAAAGAGTAGCTAGAAACCGTTTTCTGCCATAGTTTTAGCAGACACTGTTAACACCAGCAAAACCATCCTGTGGACAATCATAATTTTGTTGTCAAATCATTTTGTTCTCATCAGTATAAATTCTGATTAAGTTAACAGGATTTTGCTTAATATTTAATCAATATCACATGATTGCATATTAAATAATACAAAGGGCCTGCTGTTGTGTATTGACTAAGCAATAACTCAGAACAGAGCATGGTAAATGGAGTTATCTTATTTAGACACTAATGAGCATGTCGAATTAGTATGACAAGATCTAATGTTTTGTTTTTCGGGGTCGATTTTGGCGAGCGACGATCCCAACATCTTGAAAATGTAAGAAATTGAGTTTGTAGCGAGCTTGCATATCTGTCATTTAATATGCAAACTATGATCTATAATGACATGCCTAAAACAGAGTGGAAACTACAGTATATGGGTTTAAACTGAAACAGTGTGACGCCACAGGACAGCTATTTTTGCTTTCAGGAATAATTCACTCCAAGGCTTTTTTAAAGAAACCATAACTACTTAAAATCTATATTCTTGTATTGTTAGCTCTCAAGGGTATAGGCAGATTATAAGACATTAATCGAAATTAGTTCATTATATCGGAGTAATCTTACTTCCTATTGTTGTTGCTCGCCCCAGGGAATGTTTTGGCTACTTCTGGCTACTTCTAGTGATTTTCAAGATAGTGCATGTGAAAATAGGACCTGAAGAAACATTTTTTTAAATGGTCTCCAGTTGATCATGGCAAGAGTCGTATGTCCTCTTTTTCAACACTGTGGAGCCGGATAAAGGATGACTATCTTTGTGTAACTGGTCCTCACTAATATTCCTGGTAAAAAAACACTATTTTTCCCCCTACTCTGGTCCCCTAGGAGGGCTGTGGGAAGTTCAGAAACCCATCCACCATGCACATCATCGAAACTTGACCTGAAAACCTGAAAAATTGCAAATACAATAATGGAAGCCTGTGTTCACACAATAAAATAAATATAGATATTAAAATAGATTAATACATTTAGAAAATGTAGAAAAATTGCTATTTTGATCAACATTTTGCCCAGTTATTGCTCCTAAATTAATCCAGGAGACTAAACTCAACATAAAATGGTGGTTCTGTAGCTAAAATGCAGAATAAGTATAGTGGGCCCTGGTATGAAAATGGTTGACTGCTTCTAGCACATCCTAGTGCATTTTGGAAGTGCCAGTAGTGCATTTTGGATTTTAGCATTTGGCAACACTGAATTGGAAGACAGATCAGTTTGCTGCAGGCGGGTGGGAGCTGGACGACGGAGCTTGTGGGTTGTCAGTGTGTTATCGTGACAGAGGCGGATCTAGGCATGGGCATGGGGGGGGGGGGGGGGGGGCATGCAAAACAACCCAGCATATTGCGAATTAAAGTGCTTATATTTAAAATGATTTGAAACACTACTAGTGCTACTAACTAACTATAGCTCATGTGTCACCACTAAACCAACAGCATTTCATCATTGAAAACAGAAAACTCTCTGAGACAGACCTTTAGCTTTATGCATGCTGCGTGTCTGTTGCAACTTCAACAACAACTGATGTTATTATTGATGCTTTACTTGACTAATAAAAGTCCTGAAACCAAAAATGGTATGGATGCGACTTCTTCCCCCATGGTGCGAAGCGACACAGGCTGCCCCCATACTATTTTCTCCTGCCCCCCCCTGCCCCCCCCCCCCCCCCCCAATTGGGAAATGTTACATCCGCCCCTGCATCGTGACCTTTGGAAGAAGCCCCTCCAGCTGTGCTGTGGGATCGGACCGCTGTCACCGTGTCACGGTACCGACGGCCCGCACTGACCCCGCTGCACCGCCGTCCAACACCTCCATCTGTCAGGATGTCACATCGCACTGCCGCACGTCAAAACAACACCCTCCTGATCCTATCTGAGCCTCCAGAGAGACACCCTGGTGTAAATTTGCCAAGAAGAGTATGTATGGGTGGATACATGGAACGCACGCAGGGAGGGCCCTGACAGAGCAGAGCATCGGCGGTGCAAGGCCACGTACTTGTGTACAAGCTGGGAGAATTTTAAGTGCTAGTTTTCCAGATACACAGGTATACATGAAAAGTACTTCTGTGTGTTCTCAGACTTTTTGCAGTTTAAACCCTGGCTTGGCCAAATGTAAAGAATATTTACATTTTTTTGTTATAACCCTATTTGACCCAGACATGTTTCTACTTGCAAAAAACTTTACTACTAGTTTGTCATATAGATTATATTTCTGGGGTTATATTTTTGTCATTATATTTGATTCATGCAAATTAGGATTGTTATTAAAATAATTATAATAAATGAAAGATATGTATTTTTGAGGGGTATCTTTTAATATAATGAATGTACATGCTCTATACGTTCTAATGATCACAAACATTTATTGCAGGCATCTTGCTTTTATTAGGGTTAAGTCAAAGTTTTAAGGCTAAAAGTCAAAGGTTAAAAATCATCGTATCATCATCGTATTTCTATGCAAATATCATGACCAATTACAGTTTGCAGTATTGCAAAATGCAACACTATGTGAGCTTGCTGCCGTGTGGTAGTGAAATAGCAGCGCTATAATTGATTAAAGTGCTGACATCACCAATGCAAAAGGCAGACAGGAAGTGTGTTGTTTCACAGACAAACCATTTAATCTGCGGAATTGTGTCGTTTCTCAAAAGGGTCTCCAAACCACCCACAAACATACCGTACAATAGACACCGATATACAAAGAGGAGTCTGTTACCCTTGAAGGATTGGCTAAGGCTCAAAAAATTGGACAAATCCCAAGAATACCATTCGGGGCGTTTTATTTTTCCAAAAAGCTCTCCAGAAGCCACTTCTGTGAAGCATTATTTACAGTGGAAAGACCTTCAACAAACAAAAACACTGAAAACTGAACTTATGAAAAGACAAGATGAAAATGACCTTTTAAGCAAACTAAACGCTGGCCAATGACTCCAGCCTGAACCAGTTCCGAGGCACATCAAGATTGGAAGCTGATTTGTTTACATGAGTCATGCGATATGTTTGATTCATTTAAACCAGGTGTTTTCAACCTTTTTCATACCAGGGCCCACTATTCATTGAGAATTTGAGTGAAATTGGGTGACATTTTAGCCCCACAGATGCCAAAACTAAAGATTTATTTTGCTTTGTCCACAATTCCTGACTGGATAATAGGAGAAAACAAAAAACACACGGATCAAAATGACCATTAATCTTCCATATTCTCTAGTTGTGTAGACTTGGGCTAATTCAGCTGGTGAACATTTTAACATTTTTCACACACAAATGTTTTTTATACACTCTCAAAGAGTTACATCTGGTTAACCAACTTTCCATCATTTAGCCACCACCCGGAACTCTCTCAAGGACCACGGGTAGAAAACCACTGATTTAAACCAATAGGATTTCTATCTTGAAGTGACACAGATCTGATTCAGGCCACCCTAGGCGCCGGGTACACTTTTGATGTCATCGAGAAGGACCACTTGCGAAGGGTTAATACATTTCATTGGCCACATCATCAAGATAAGAGAACATATAACGTAAGAGTTATTTAACATCAAACCCCTCAAAACCCTCCTGCTCTATCGCACTTGGCAGAGCATCATTTATTTTTGAGGGGATACAGCTGTGCAATCAGGCAGCAGTGATCACAGGGAGCACTCCCTCTGCGACTGGAGGTGAGGTCTAGGGGAAAAAATGCTTTGAGAATTGCTAATATTGTTTACACACACCTTGACACACACCATCAAAACAACATATATTTTCAAGAGCAAGAGATCACAGCAGGCAGACAACATCACATCCACCTCCGTCTTCCACACTGGGAGAAAAACATCATCAAAGTTTGTTGAGATGCATTTCTACATGCGAATGCATAGGACATTTTGCAGAATTCTTAATTACTGTAAGTGGGCTAATTTAGATGGCGAATATTTTAATATTCTTCAATAATATAACGAAATCGACCGGGTCCATTTGGTGTTTACGCACTCAAAAGTTACATCTAGCTAACCAACTTTTCATTCAACTCAGCTGTTGTAAATGTTTAAAAGATGTAATCATGTGCACTTTGCACTTTGGACATGATTTTTTTTTTCCTGAAAATAAGAGTGAACAAGTCAAGTTGCTAGTGAGGACTGAACAGGGTTGTTTCACTGCTGTAAATACAATAAATTCCACAACTACCGTCAAGAACTTCCGCGACTACCGCCAGTAGTCTCAAAAGCACACCCGAAAAACAAGACTCTGGTAACCTGAAAAGTACATGTTATACTAAATCTGTGGTGTGTTTCTCGTTGTTTTTTTTTCTCATTTGTAATGTATAGTCATGTTTTATTTCTTGTCCTTTTATGTGTGTGGGAAAAAAGAAAGGCAATTTGATATTGCTTTTATGAATGTTCTGTGAGTTTTCAGAGCCTCAATAAAAACTATTTGCAAAAAAAAAAAGCGCACCTGGCACCCAGGGTGATTATCCATTTATCAGTCCGTATGTGCTATAGGTCACCATGTGACAAAGTCCAACACACTTCAAACAGGTTGTGAGTAGACGAGCCCGGCGGTGCTCAACGGTAGATAACCTGAAAAGAAAGTTACCTGTGCTTACCTGGATCAAAAAATAGACCTCCCAAATAAATGACTGGAGCACTCAACTGGGTCTGCATGTTTTACCAGCCCTCTAACAAACCCAGTTGTATAGCAGACCTAGTTGAGTGCTCTAGTAATTTATTCGGTCTATTTTGATGTGCACAGCAGGTAACTTTCTTTTCGTCCTGAAATACAAGTCTGATCATGCCAGTGGGTAAGATGCAACATCAACATCAATGACATTGTCAACCGTGTGCCAGGGGCGGATCTAACATGTCCCATTTGGGGGGGCAAGAGAACAAGTTGGAGGGGCAAGAGAAAATGGTATGGGGGCGGCTTCATCGCCCGTGACGCTTCGCGTCACGGGCGATGAAGTCGCCCCCATACCATTTTCGGTTACAGGACTTTTATTGGGCAAGTAAAGCATGAATAATAACATCAGTTGTTGTTGCAACAGACACACAGCATGCATAAAGCTAAAGGTCTGACTCAGAGAGTTTTCTGTTTTCAATGATGAAATGCTGTTGGTTTAGTGGTGACACAGCTTTAGTTAGTAGCTGTAGTAGTGTTTCAAATAATTTTAAATATAAGCAGTTTAATTTGAAATATCTTGGGTTGTTTTGCATGGCATCGTGTTTTGGGGGGGGGCAGACTGGGTATTTAGGGGGTCATTGCCCCCCATGCCCATGCCTAACAAATTATGAATTAATTATGTCGAAAAGGTTTTATGAGTGGCAATATAGCCTAATCTCAACGTCCATCAATTGTACCATCATTTTTTTTTAATCTTACTCCGCCCTCATTTTTGGTCTGCGGTTTAAATGGAAATTCATAGAGATTCAGGAGTACATGACAAACATATTCTTGCCCAAAAATAATTTCAGGCCTGATAGAAGTGGGAGGATGCTGGATGCCGGTCCCCCCTCCACTACATTCCTGAGTGAACGACCAATTTTGGTGTATTTAATGGTGTAAAATCTTATTTGAATTATACAACAATAGTTACATCAGCTTCACCTATAAAATACAGTTGGTGATGTGATGAAAATGACACATTCCCACGTTTCATGCATTTATATCATTATT
Organism: Benthosema pterotum; assembly: GCA_039105355.1. Lineage (NCBI taxonomy): Eukaryota > Metazoa > Chordata > Actinopteri > Myctophiformes > Myctophidae > Benthosema > Benthosema pterotum. The sequence goes on from CM076984.1 coordinate 34,359,028, forward strand.
AATACCATTTCCATTGCATAACGTTTCACAGGATCACAGACCGTCTAGCAGAGACTGAGAGCTGCACAGCTGAATATAGGTCTTCCTAATTAGCGCTCCGCTAACATTAGTCTATTTGTGTCCTCTGTTCTGACCCGAGTCTATTTCATGATCGCAGTAATGGCACGGAACTGTTCTCTGTGATCAGCAAATTATGTGCTGGATATTAACATAAAAAAGCAGTAACTCAGCCATTCAAACACGGAGGAGAGAGAGAGAGAGAGAGAGAGAGAGAGAGAGGACAGATGCATCTTGGGACATGACTGAAGCCACCGGCTAATGACCTTTGACCCCTGACACAGCATTATTCTCCGCTCCTGTTCTGCGGTGGAAGGAGTTACTGCAGGGGCGGATGTAACATGTAACATTTGGGGGGGGGGGGGCAAGAGAACATGTTGGAGTGGCAAGAGAAAATGGTATGGGGGCGACTTCATCGCCCGTGTCGCTTCGCGCCACAGGCGATGAAGTCGCACCCATACCATTTTCGGTTACAGGACTTTTATTATAAGTAAAGCATCAATAATAACATCAGTTGTTGCTGAAGTTGCAACAGACACGCAGCATGCATGAAGCTAAAAGTCTGACTCAGAGAGTTGTCTGTTTTCAATGATGAAATGCTGGTGGTTTAGTGGTGACAACTGTATTTAGTTAGTAGTAGTAGTAGTAGTAGTGTTTCAAATCAAATTCAAATTTTAAATATAAGCACTTTAATTTGAAATATCTTGGGTTGTTTTGGATGGCATTGTGTTTGGGGGGGGGGGGGGGGGGGGGGGGGGGGACCGGGTATTTAGGGGGCATTGCCACCCCCATGCCCAATGCCCATGCCTAGATCCGCCCCTGAGTTACTCCCATTCTATAAACTAGACCTGTACGTGCCCCACGGCCACCGGCCTGCTTGAACACCATGGAACTGGAGAACCTAATTATACACCTTGTCAACTTCCCCACAGCACCCGTTCTAACCATCTGTCCCTGTTAATGCCCATACTATATGGAGATGTGTCTGTATGTTTGTATGTCTGCCTGTGTCTGAAGAGTGTTGGGAACTGACTGTGAAACATAGAGTAATAAAATATAGAGACCGGACTGGAGCGACAGCCCCGTCCCTTGTTATTCAATTCAATACAAGTTGCTCATTGGCGTTTCGAAGCACCCGGAAGACCGCCGGAAGTGCGCCTATTTTCGCATTTGACCAACAAAATTTGGTGGTCAAATGCGGAAGTATTTCTCCATGAACGCGCCTGAAGCAAGGGATTATGGGAATGGAAAGGATTCATGAACAAGCGCCGTCAAGAACGAGCAAAGGAAAAAAAAAACTAGCAAAAAAATAGGAAAAAAAGCATCATCAAAAAACAAGCTTGTGGGTTTGCTGTGAGCTTATCATATAATGTTTTGCTATGTTTTGAGAGGACATGAGGACCGGTGGTTCAAGCTTTCCTGGTCAAGCTTTCCTCTGCTAACATGCTTACTGGACGATGCCAGATCGGGGACCAGCAGATTGGGACCAGCTACAGACCTTGCTTGTGTACTGCGCGTGTTTTTGGCCGAGCTGTGACGTCACATCCTGCTTTTTTGAATGTGTTTCTGGGTGCCTCTACACTGGTTTTTGCACAGTCTTAGGGCCTACAGACTGCACAAGTGCACATTCCAAGTTTCGGCCAAGCTGTGACGTTGCGGCCTGCATTTTTGAATGGGTGTCAATGAGACTTCCGGCTTGTTCCGGTCTGAATTTCGGCCGCGGGCGGGTCTTTCCTGCTGCCTGGCCACTGTCCGAAATTCAGACAGGAACTAGCCGGAAGTTCCCATTGAAAACCATTCATAAAAGGAGGATGTGACGTTGGAATGTGCAATCTGCAGTGTAGAGCCACCCTCTGTGTTTCGGACCGAGCTGTGACTGAATGGGTTTCAATGGGAACTTGCTGCTAGTTTCTGTCTGAATTTCGGAAAGTGGTGTGGCAGCAGGAAAGATCCGCCCACGGCCGAAATTCAGACCAGAACCAGCCGGACATCTCATTGACACCCATTCAAAAACGCAAGAGGTGACGTCACAGCTTGGCCGAAAACACGCACAGTACACACACACACACACACACACACACACACACACACACACACACACACACACACACACACACACACACACACACACACACACACACACACACACACACACAGCACACACACGCACACACACGGTGCAATTTTAGTTATAAGTAGCAATACCACAATGTAAAAATACTAAAAGTAAAAGTCCACCTATTTATAAATGGACGTTTTTGTTTTTCTGATCTGCCAGTTCACAGTACAGTGTAACATTATGCAACTCCTGGATTGTCAATGTATAAAACAAAGCATCTGTGTTTTTCTTTTTTTTGTATTATTAAACAATTCTCAAAATCTACTAGTAAATAACTAGCACCTGAACTTGTTTATGATGATGATTCTTTAAATAGTTTCAAAAACAGCTGGTACATTGACATTGACATATATTTTAACTTTGCCTCGTACTGCTTATAGGGACCCTCTTGGAAAGTGCTCAGGGACCCCATGGGATGTCCCCGGACTCCACTTTGACAACCAGTGTCATTTGGGCACGATGCAGGGCGAAACGGAGTCAACGTTTCTCATCATTCAATCAATCAAAGACACAATTTCATTTAGAGAAGGTGTCATATCTTTCGCACCATGAAGCATTTTCTAGCCTAGACCAATCCTTCTTATTTAACAATGTCACTGATGTCGTTGAGCCGTGGTCACGTCAGGTCAGCGTCCCACCTGTCGCGCAGGCAACTCGTCTTCATTTGAACAGTGGTGATTTAAGATTCTGTGTCCATGTCACCACCTGATGGAGAGCGCCTCTGTGACTGTGACATTGAAAGTCTAAGACAAATAACAACCTTTTTACCTGGTAGAGGAGCAGCTACTTCACAGTGTTCACTCAAACACTCAGTCAACACACTCCGTCTGTCGGTCACCAAACCGTTTACAGAACCCTGGAGAACCACCTGTCTCTCAAACAGGGGCGGATCTAGGCATAGGCATGGGGGGGGGGGGCAATGTCCCCCTAAATGCCCAGTCTGCCCCACCAAACACGATGGCATGCAAAACAACACAAGATATTTCAGTGCTTATATTTAAAATGATTTGAAACACTACTACTGCTACTAACTACAGTTGTGTCACCACTAAACCAACAGCATTTCATCATTGAAAACAGAAAACTCTCTGAGTCAGACCTTTAGCTTTATGCATGATGCGTGTCTGTTGCAACTTCAACAACACTTTGTTATTATTGATGCTTTACTTGCCCAATAAAGGTCATAACTGAAAATGGTATGGGTGCGGCTTCATCGCCCGTGGCGCGAAGCAACATGGGCGATGAAGCCGCCTCCGTACCATTTTCTTCTGCCCCCCCAATTGGTAAATGTTACATCCGCCCCTGCTCTGAAACACTACAGGCCTTGACAAGATGGAAAGCTTGAAGAAAGAATAATAATCAAAATCTACAAAGTAATTAGTAACTAATGGTTTCAAAAGAATGTTGTGAGGTAAAAGTACAACATTTTGATCTGAGATATAGTAGATTAGAACTAAAGTATTGGAAAGTAAATTATTTGAAATTGGTATGTACTGTATTAGGGCAGCAACTACATATTTTACTATTCGATTATTGAACTGTAGATTATCGAACTAAAAGAAGTTACATTTCTAGTCCTTCTCATGCTCCCCTCTCTTTCTCCCTAATACAAATTCACTGTGTACCTTTCCTTGTCTTTTACCCACAGATTTATGTCATTCAAATTTCTCTGTAAATCTGCAAAGTCTGTTTGTTAATTCCTTGTGTCAACCGCGTTTGTATCGGCAGTCAATCAAAGGCTGTGATTTGAACTGTAATGATGCAGTGGCACTAGATGTGTTGACGGATGTCATGCTGATGGATCTAATTCATTTTCTATGGCGAGCAGCGGATCCCGGCGGTGCGCTACAGTACATGACGGATATGGCACCGCTGTTTCCCAATTTACATAATCGTGACTCAAACTCGACTATACGCAGCACAACGAGATCAGCTCACACAACCACATCAAACTATCCAACTAGGCAGCATTGATCAAGTAACTCAATCCACGGCATTCATGGCAACGGTGTCGTGTTTGGCGCTATTCTACTGTCAGGGGTTGACACTAAGGTCTCGGAGGCACTTGCCCATCGGGCAAGTGCAAGTCAGGTTCTACTTGCCCTCAGCTCATGGTCACTTGCCCCCCAAAAATATATTGTAAATTTTGCAGATGTAACTCTTGAGAACTCTCAAGAGTTAAAATTCATCATCTTAATTAGCCCAGGTCTACACAACTAGAGAATGTAGAAGATTAATGGTCATTTTGATGTGTATGTTAATTTGCCTGTTTTGTTTCCCAAATCCAGCCTGGAATTGTGGATAGTTAGAAAGCAGGGAAAGACACAGAGGCAGAGTGCAATGACTGCCTTCAAGACAAATTTATCTTGTGTTGTGTTATAGTGCACTAAGTCGCACACTTGCCCGATCGGGCAACCAGGTAGCAGTCTTCACTTGCCCCACCATTTTTTTTTACTTGCCCCGGGCAAGCGGGCAAGTGTTAGTGTCAAGCCCTGACTGTTTTATTATGCCACCGCTCTGACCACGGCGTTTGGTCAAAACCCTTATTTGTGAAGCACCAGATCTCCGAAACCAGATGTGTGATGGTGTTTCTTGTGTCTTGACCAATCTGCTCTGTCACAATCTGTGTAATAATTTCCGAGTCACAAGACCCGGAAGTGACGTTCAGTCCTAGTTCCTTTACCTGCGTCAAGGAGCGACATTCAGGGGGCGAGTCTGAGATGCCATTTGAATGCGTGGGATTGAATGGGTGCTGGTAAATGGCAGCACCCTTTTTTAAGTCAACATTACAATGATCATCAGACGATGTGCTCGGTTCAATTGATGGATTAAAGAATGGAATCAATGAATCGTCGTGCCCCCCCCCCCTTCATAGCGGCTATAGTCTGCCTAATGGCAAAAACGCCCTTTTATAGTGTGTCAGTGGAGGTCACTGTTTTCACTCCTTGATGATTGAAATTTCTTTATTAGGAGAAAGACCCCTTAGTTGTCTTCGAGAGCCTCCCAATACATTCAAGGTTACGCCCGTAATTGAGGTCATGAAATCCAAAGGAAAAAAGAAATAAATGGAAAAAGAATGTCCTGAAACCTTGAACGGCAAAGTTGCATCAACACATCGGAACACATAGCTGTGGTTGGCTGGTAGGGTTTAATGCCGGGATCCCGGATTCCGGGGAAGCCCGGGTACAACGGACTTACTTTCCCTCCCGGGAATGCCTTCGGGACCCGTCTTCCTGGAGGTTATCATTTCTTTCTTAATTTTTCCACACAGATCGCGTTTTTTCACATATCTATGAGTGGACGCAATATTGGCGACGCATGGTCTAAATGCGAGCGGTCAGGACTCAGGACTCAGGACCGCACAAGTACGACTGCCCCTGCCGAGACAGCATGAAAATGCTGGCGTGGGTGGGTTTACGAGGCTAGCATCGTCATGCATTTATTTAACCAGATGCGGATCAGACACTTTAGCAACATATGAACGTATGAAGAGAACTGCACTCACTGGAGCAGAGCAAAGTCCTACGCAGGCACAGACACACGGACGGAATGCATCTGTCCTGTCATTCATTATTAGTAGGCCTATAGGTCTATAGGCTATCGAATCTGAGAGTTTATTTTCCTCGCGACAGATTGTCTCTGTTCTACAACTTTTTGTTTTTCATTGTGTGCATCATACGGCCACTCGACAATGTTCAACAACTTACAACAGCCTACCATTTGTTTTACCTGAAAAAATGCCACAGAGCAGCATCTCTTCCCCTCATGCAGGCATGCAGACCAATAATCCTATGTCCACAGAGATTAGACAATAATATATCCTCTTCAAAATAAATTATATAATGCATTGTATTCCGTGCATGTCATGTCAGACAGCAACTAAAACCTGTAGGCCGATAACACGCACAGCTGCAATCAATTTATCATTAAACAACAACACCAAATATTTCAGTGAAGTCACCAACCTAATGCTACCTTATTAATATTTGTATTAGATAATGCTCGTATTTTGGTCAAATAAATCATTTAAAACAATAAAATATCACTATTCTATTGAGAATGTTAAATATCTACATATAAAAGCATTTTAGGGGGACTTTTTTTATTTTATTTATTTTTTTATGGGAATTCCCGGGAGGCCCAGGAGATCGTCGGCAAAATTCCGGGATGTAAAATGGGCCAAATTCGGGAAAAATATTAAACCCTATTGGCTAGTGTGGTTGCATCCCGATCGCGGGGGACATGCAGGATGCATTGTATTTATCTAGTCAATAGTGTATATACTGTATATCCCATAGCCCAGAGCTCCCACTGCTCAGCGAATATTCATTCACACAAATGACTGCTGGCAGTGTGGACAACAAATGTGCTAATTGGCTTAATAGTATACTGTAGTATGTGAGACTGGCAGTAGACAGACTGGCAGTAGACAGACTGGCAGTAGACAGACTGGCAGTAGACAGACTGGCAGTAGACAGACTGGCAGTAGACAGACTGGCAGTATAGAGCTGAGCAGTCCTGCCCCCTCGTGACGTCGCCCTTGTTCCAGAAATAAATTCTCCATTCATTTTTATCATAGACTTTTTGACAATGAAGACGATTACGCCGTGGACAAAGCCAACTAGAATCTCAGCAAATCATGACAATCAAATTATTTCCAAGAGGAAAAACGAAACAAAATGTTTTGTATCCTAGAATATTTGTTGAGACCCATGTTGGCTTTTGTCCGCGGCGTAATCGTCTTTATATAGATCACGTTCAAAAAGTCTATGAGGAAAGTTAATGGGGAATCCATTTCATTTCTGGAAACAAGGGTGATGTCACAAGAGGGGCAGGACTATGGGGAGAGAAATGGGTCAATATTATCTTCACACGAATGCGTTCATACGAACGCGTTTTGAAGTTGTAGAAATGCTTTACGATGATTGACAAAAGTCTTTTCACGATTTGCAAAAGTCTTTTCACGATTTGCAAAAGATTTCTGTATTTTTACAAAAAAATATTAGATTTGTGTGTGTGTTAATCCTTGAAAAACATTTGTAAATCCTCAATTCTGCTTGTGAATTCTAAAAAAACACGTGTCATTCCCTTTTCTTTTTGAATAATTTTGACACAAACATCATGCTCGTTTATGATAATTTTCACAAATGTATTGTAATTATTCTGCGATTTACTAGTTTGTATCCAAGATTTACAAAAGTGTCGTCAAGATCTTCAAATGTTTCTCTCTGATTCACAAACTAAATTCCATTATTGACAAATATCTCTTTGCGATTCGCAAATGTGTTTTGTATCTTTACAAAAAAATAAAAGATTTGTGTGTGTGTTAATCCTCAATTCTGCTTGTGAATTCCAAAAAAAAACGTGTCATTCCCTTTTCTTGTTGAATAATTTTGACACAGATGTCATGCTTTTTATGGTGATTTTCACAAATTTAATGTTGTATCCACAAAAGAAATCTTGTAACTTGTAAGTTGGATTTTTACGAATATATGAGTATTTGTAGGTATATCATTTTCGCTGAGTAAAAAAAAACGTATAATTACAGGCACTTTCATCATCAAATATGTGTAAAGCATCAACTCTGTGTGTTGCCACCAGGTGGCCACCATGCATGTGTGAGAAAATCCCATTCATTTGCAAAACCCATTTTAGACACAAACACACCAAGCACGCTGGGTTTTTTGTGTCAAAAAGATTGATTGGCTGCCTCGTTTCTAGGCTACCTCTAGGCCAATGGGAGACTTGACTTGCCATAAAACCCATAGTCTGAAAGACGCTAGGGCCATTATTGAGAATGGGGACAGAAGTAGGGACAAATGGACTCTGAGTCAGGCAACAGTGCAGTTGTAATGATCTCAAATCCTTTTATTAGAGATAGTTTTGTAGTAAACTGCATAAAGACAACACTTTAGAAGCCGAAAATAGCTCTTATTTGCGCCGCCCTTGTTGAAATCAACGCATTTCCAACTCCAGTTTGCCCCTATTCTAGCCGAACAAGGCACAATGTGCCTCGGTTGTCAGCCAGGCAGTGTTGCCAACCTGGCGCATTTGTCACTATTTCTGCAAATTAAACCAAATGGACCCGCAACAGGGGTTGACACTAGGGTCTCCGAGGCACTTGCTCATCGGACACACCCCCCCCCCCCCCCCCCCCCCCCCCCCCCCCCCCCCCCCCACACACACACACACACACACACACACACACACAAAAAAATGTTTTGTTTAAGTCAGAATCAGCTACAGTAAATATTCAACTTGTAAATCAGTGGTTCCCACAGTGGTCACAGACCCAGTGGTCCGTGACCCCAGCAAAATGATAGTTTAGAACAGGGGTTTTCAACCGGTGGTCCGTGGACCACCAGTGGTCCTTGAGAGGGTTCCAGGTGGTCCCCAGCTAAGTTGTTTAACCAGATGTAACTCTTGAGAAAGTAAAATGAAACCAAATGGACCCTGCGACGCTCTCAAGAGTTAAAAAATTCATCATGTGAATTAGTCCTAATTAGTCCAAATCTACACAACTAGAAGTCGCACACTTGCCCGATCGGGCAACCAGGTACAGTCTTCACTTGCCCGACCATTTTTTTTACTTGCCCCGGGCAAGCGGGCAAGTGTTAGTGTCAACCCCTGCGCAACCAACTGTCCATGTTAGCCTGGGGACTACTGGTTGAAAACCACTGTCATAGGAGGAAAATGGTGAAAATGAGGGTTTTATTTATGGCGCCTGTCAATCAATTTCGCCCCAACTCATGCAGCCAAAAACACTAGATTTTCCGCCAGGAGCTTTTCACTAATTTTGGCGCTACAGGGGTCTGGAAAGAAAACGAAATATAGTGACAAATGCGCCAGGTTGGCAACACTGCCTGGCTGACAACCGAGGCACGGGGCAAACTGGATGGAAATGCGTTGATTTCAACGAGGACGGCGCAAATAAGAGCTATTTTCGGCTTCTAAAGTGTTGTGTTTATGCTGTTTACAACAAAACCAGCTCTAATAAAAGGATTTAAGATCATTACAACTGCACTGTTGCCTGACTCAGTCCATTTGTCCCTACTTCTGTCCCCATTCTCAATAATGGCCCTAGCGTCTTTCAGACTATGGGTTTTATGGCAAGTCAAGTCTCCCTTGACTTGCCATAAAACCTAGAGGTAGCCTAGAAACGAGGCAGCCAATCAATCTTTTTGACACAAAAATCCCAGCGTGCTTGGTGTGTTTGTGTCTAAAATGGATTTTGCAAATGAGTGGGATTTTCTCACACATGCATGGTGGCCACCTGGTGGCAACACACAGAGTTGATGCTTTACTGTACACATATTTGATGATGAAAGTGCCTGTAATTATACGTTTTTTACTCAGCGAAAATGATATACCTACAAATACTCATATATTTGTAAAAATCCAACTTACAAGTTACAAGATTTCTTTTGTGGATACAACATTAAATTTGTGAAAATCACCATAAAAAAGCATGACATCTGTGTCAAAATTATTCAACAAGAAAAGGGAATGACACGTGTTTTTTTGGAATTCACAAGCAGAATTGAGGATTTACAAACGTTTTTCAAGGATTAACACACACACAAATCTTATATTTTCTTGTAAAGATACAAAACACATTTGCGACTCGCAAAGAGATATTTCTCAATCATGGAATTTAGTTTGTGAATCAGAGAGAAACATTTGAAGATCTTGAAGACACTTTTGTAAATCTTGGATACAAACTAGTAAATCGCAGAATAATTACAATACATTTGTGAAAATTATCATAAACGAGCATGATGTTTGTGTCAAAATTATTCAAAAAGAAAAGGGAATGACGTGTTTTTTTTTTAGAATTCACAAGCAGAATTGAGTATTTACAAATGTTTTTCAAGGATTAACACACACACAAATCTAATATTTTTTTGTAAAAATACAGAAATCTTTTGCAAATCGTGAAAAGACTTTTGCAAATCATGAAAAGACTTTTGTCAATCATCGTAAAGGATTTGTACAACTTCAAAACGCGTTCGTATGAACGCATTCGTGTGAAGATAATATTGACCCATTTCTCTCCCCATACAGGACTGCTCAGCTCCTATAGATCCCCACATTATAACCCCCCAAAAAAGTGAACATGCTGCTACACATCAGCCTTGCTCAGTGGTTTTCAACCTTTTTGACACCAGGGACCACCATTTATTCAGCATTTGAGCCACGGACCACCATTTGATGACATTTTAGACCTAAAACTAAAGAATTCTTTTGGTTTTGTTCACAATTCCAGCCTGGATTCTTGCAAAACAAAACAGTGTAGACCTCTTTTGAATTGAATAGTTCTAACTCAGATGATGAATATTTTAACTCTTGAGAGTGTGAAAATGAAACCAAATGGACCCGTAAGGGTCCATTTGGTTTCATTTTTTACACTCTCAAGAGTTACATCTTGCTAACCAACTTTCCATCATTTAGCCAGGGGACCACCTGGAACTATAGCTGTATAGTCGCCTTAAAATTGCCATTCGAGCCTCGGAAAGCAATTTCAGGCCGAGCTTCGAAGCTTCGCTAAAAAAAAACAATATGCTGCGACCCCCCCCCCCCCCCCCCCCCCCCCCCCCCCCCCCGACCCGCGCGCGCGTCCACTAACTCTTAAAATCGTGGATGTTGCCATCGGTAGATACGTTTTCTACTGCCCTGAGATGTGATTGACATCTGTGAATACACCAGTCATGACACCGCTCTCCTTTTCTTTCCTTTCTGATGAGACCGATCCGACACAGCCACGGGTAAAACGCTGTTTTGCTTGCCAAAACATGCTGTCCGTCGGCTCGTTTAATTATTTGTTTGCTGGGAACGACTACGTGTCTATTGTAGTATATATAGTCTAAACTGCCTTGCTTCTGCTGGACAGCTAACCATAAAACCAACATTTCCAAAGGCTTGTTTAATTATTTGTTTGCTGGGAACGACTACGTGTCTATTGTCTAAACTGCCTGCTGCTGCTGGCTGGCCTGCTGCTGGCTAGGTAAATACCATACCATAACCTAAAGACCAACCAGTCAGCGTGCAGCTCTATAGAGTACAGACGGAGTTGCGCAAACTCCGTTCACTTCCTAGAGCTAGTCTAATGGCGGATCGCCTACATAGACTTCTATTGAGAATGGGACATCTTCAGTGAAAACAATGCATTTCCAACTGCAGTAACAGCGAGTTTCTGACCCCTCGATGTCGCACATCTACTAGATGGGGGGAAAAGTTAAATAAATAAATAAATGCGAATGGTTCGGGATCATTAATATTCGTTCGCGTGGCGACCTTAGCGAGCGAATGGTTCGAATCCCGAGCTTCGGTATACAGCCCTAGAGGCTTATCAGCCTGGAACCCTCTCAAGGACCACTGGTGGTCCCCGGACCCCTGGCCTAGCTGATAGCCAGGCTGTAGCCTATATATTCCAGCCTTGCGGAAGGCAGGCATATCATTTACTCTGGGCCGCTCGGCGGGTTCAGATGTCTGAGGCTGCAGGTAAATTAGGATCTTCTGTGCATCCTCTCTGACTAAGATGGATTCTCTGGGCTGCAGAGCCCAGCCCTGGCGCGTCAACCGTTGCTCAACATCCCCCCTAACACCCTCCAGGCGGACCATACATTCTGCTGGCCTCTGTGGCCGCGGGTCCAGGGTGCAGCACCGCGTTTTAAACTGAAACAATAGATTATTGTCACCTCAGCCATGTTACAGCCAACGCCGAGGAGAAAGCCCTTCTGAAAAAAGGACAATAGGGTATGAATTGATTTATGAGGGTCCGGGGGGGCCATAATGTGCAGTAGTAACAAGGAATCAATGGGCTAGAAAAATGCTAACAGCAGCCCCTTTATGTCCTAAGCCTTTGTCTCATCCAGAACTTAATTAATTTCATTTTTTGGGGGGGGGTGGAAATGGTGATGGAGAGGCGCGTCACTATCTCCTCAACTCGCTGCTTCACTAGCGTTTATATAAATCCAGCAGATGTTAGACCCCGCTTTAGAAGTGAAAATGACAGATGTGATGGTGGCTCTCTCTGCCTTCGGAAACAGTTTCTTTTTTTTTTACTTGAGGAGAAAAGAAAAACACACAAGGTGAGATAGTGTGGAGTTTAGTTTAACACATATAGACATAAACCAGGGGATGCCCCCCCCCCAGCATTCCCATTTAACCTCAATTCACTTATTTCATGTGTAATTATTTTTCTCCACCTCTTTTTCATTATCTCTTTTTTTCTACAGATTGATTTTTAGATCGGTGCCGAGCGCGTCTCAATACAATCTCCATGAGTCGCATGGCTGTCCAATTTGGGGCATGTCATGATAGGCGTACATATTTGATTTATATCATATAATATGCCAGTGGTTTTCAACCTTTTTGATATCAGGGCCCACTATTTATTCAGCATTTGAACCACGGGCCATTTGAGGACATTTTAGCCCCCACAGACCCCAAAAATAAAGTTTTTTTTTTTTTTTTTTTTTTTTTTTTTTTTCGTTTTTGTCCACAATTCCAGACTGGATTTTGGAAACAAAACAGTCAAACATACAGATCAAAATGACCATTAATCTTCTACATTCTCTAGTTGTGTACACTTACCAGAAGTAATTTCCCCCTTCATATCCCCCCATAGACTTTTCAAAAACGACTAATATAAAAAACGATTACGCCACGGACAAAGCCAACTCGGGTCGTGACAAATTATAACAAACAAGCAAAACAATGTTTTGGGACAATCAAACAAATCATTTTTGTAGACTAAGAAAACAAAACAACAATAAGCACAATATTATCAAACAATACCTAATTAGTAAGAAGGAAGAAAATGCAGGATAGAACACTTTGTTTAATTTTTTTTTTGTCTACAAAAAATATTGATTATTTTATTGTCCCAAAACATTGTGTCATTGTAATGATTCGCCACGACCCGAGGAGGCTTTGTCCACGGCATAATCGTTTTGAAATAGTCTATGAAGTCTGGTGGGGAGAGATGTATGGGTTTAATGAAAGAGTAGAGAAAATGTAAGTAGCTATTAAAAGAAAAGTCTGACTATATGGTTGTCACCTCCCTCCCCAGGCAGTGTGGAGGTTATCAGAGACAGGGACTGCAGTACACATGGGAGCAACTGGTGGTGACTATACTGAAGACACAATTAAAAGAATAAAACATGCATTAACTAGATGAAAGGTGAAAATAAGTATAATTATAGCCTCCAGTGGAAAGTGGAAAGGATCGAAGTAAGGCTACCATGAGCCCCCGTTAACAAGAGGACTTATTTCTTTACGGCACTGGTTTTCAAACAGTGGTCTGGGGACCACCGGTGGTCCTTGGGAGGGTTCCAGGTGATCCCCATGCAGCTAAATGATGGACGGTTGGTAACCAAATTGACATCCGTAAAATGAAAAATGAAAACAAATGGACCCGTAACCAATTTGGTTTCATCTCATGCTCTCTATATTTAAACATTAAAATTACTTAATTTTCAATTATAAAATGCACTGTAGAAGTGTTATTTTGAACCCAACATTTGCAGGTTATCTCTCCTAATTGTGGACTCAAACTTCAAAATGATTAGTTTTGGGTCCGAGAGACTCAAATCAATATCAAATGGCGGTCCTCCGTGGCTAAAATGCAGAATAAATAGTGGGCCCTGGTATGAAAAAAGGTTGTAAACCACTGCTTTAAGGCACATACTGTACATGGAAAAAATCTGCCATTGTACAACACAATGTAGATGAAAGGTGATGTTAAAAAGACCATTTCATGCAACAAGGGACGGTGCTATTCTCATGTTCACAATCACATTATGTATAATCCTCTTCAGCTATCACACTTGAATTGCAAAAAAACTATGCAATCTAATTCTGCCTTAGATAGCCTAGTATTTTAATGGAAGACTAGACCAGACATAAGACATGTATTTCCATTGAACACAGCTGAATCCCCTTTGCCTATGTAGCTAGAAGAAAAAAAATACCACCCGTGGCTTTAGAGATCACAGCTGAATTATCCTTTAACCTTTTAGTGTACTGAACGCGTTTTGGTCTTCTAAGCATTATGTTTTAACTATTGAAAAATAGCAGATCTACACGCTCATAGCGCGCCACCGAGTGGCGCGCTATGAGCTTGTATCTCTGCTATTTTTGAAAAATGAAAACGTGGTGCAAATCTTTGAATATAATGTTATTCAGAAACTAGAAATTAGCCAGGACACAATGGGTTAATAAAGATTGCATTTTGGGTGACATTTTCCTTTCTGTGAGCACTGATCATGGTGTCAATATAACCAGCATCCGCTTCTACTTCCCCATCAGATGTGAAAGTAGAGGAGGAAGAAGGCAATTTTAGGAAATGGCAAAAAGATTTTCTACTTCATCATCGTCCATGAATCATCCAATGACCAGCTGTCATCACCGGCGGTGACGTGCAGGCCAGACTGAGTGCAAAATTAACCGTTTTTCTTTGAAATGTGGACATTTAATTTCCCCCCCTCCAATCACTGAAGTAGAGCCGTGCAGTCCCGCCGTTCAAGTGACGTCGCCCTTGTTCCAGAAATGGATTCCCCATTCATTTTCCTCATAGACTTTTCGAAAATGATCTATATAATTACGATTACGCCGCGGACAAAGCCAACTCGGGTCGTGACAAACACACACAAATTATTTGATTGGGACAATCAAATCATTTCTAAGAACAAAAACTAAATAAAACTGTTTAAAAATGTTGTATCCTGCCTTTTTTTTTTTCACGACCCGAGTTGGCTTTGTCTGCGGCGTAATCGTGTTTATATTAACCATTTTCGAAAAGTCTATGAGGAAAATGAATGAGGATTCCATTTCTGCAACACAGGCAATGCCACGAAAGGGGTGGGACTGCCTAGCTCTAGAGCAGTGTCCAGGGAGCATCAGTGGTCCTTGAGAGGGTTCCAGGTAAATGATGGAAAGTTGGTTAACCAGATGTTAATTGACCCTCACAGGTCCATTGGTTTCATTTTACTCCCTCAAAGAGTTAAAATATTGATCATATGAAACACCCCAAGTCTACCTCAATTGGAGAATGTAAAGATTAATGGTCATTTGAATGGCCTGGTATTTTGGACAAAAGCAAAAGAAATCTTTAGTTTTGGGGATCTGTTGGGGATAACATGTCCTAAAGTGGTGGTCCGTGGTTCAAATGCTGAATAAATAGTGGGCCCTGGTAAACAAACGGTTGAAAACTACTGCTGTATAGAGACAAAGTTTGAATGGAAACATACTGTAGAATAGATTGGAGTGTATGAATTGGCACTGCCTAACAATAGGACTCTTAATTTGTGCAACGTACGTACGCACACACGCACACACACACACACACACACACACACACACACACACACACACACACACACACACACACACACACACACACACACACACACACACACACACACACACACACACACACACACACGGCAATATACGGCAACTTGAACTTCATATTGCAGATATGCTTGTTGTGAACTAAATTAGTTCCTAATTAACCTTTCGCTTTAATTTGAGTTGTTACATTATGTTAGCTCAAAGAGCATGCACTAATTAACTCAGGATTACTAACGTCATGCTGCTAAGTCCGCAAACAAAACAAAAAATCTATCTTCAGGATTACGACAGCCATGTCTGAGGATATAATATCTCTGATCACGGGGCTGACCCACTGTGTTTCTAATTAGCCAGTGAGCTGTCAGTGCAGATCATGGTCAAACGCCTTAACAGCTGCTCCCGTGGGAGGCTGAATATGACTTCATAATGCTCCTTTGATCCGTCTGCATTACCCAGTAGCTATAGATTACTGGTTATTGTTATTGACCGGTAACTACCGCTTCTGGACGGACAGTAAAGCAGGCATCATGTTTCCATCTGATTGACTGATTGACTGACATTTACACGTTTAGAATCAAAGCACAGAAGATGGCAATACGCAATTTGAATATACAAAGAGAGATCATTGACACACAGGGGCGTTTTGCCATTAGGAAGACTAGGCGACCAACAGACATGCTTTAAAAGGATCCTAGGATAATAAGCCTCATATGGATAAATACATTATACTTGTCCTCTATTAGTAGAATTGAACATTTAAGACACAAAACGCACCCATAATATGTTCTTTAGTTTAAAAATAGTTGATAATTTTATTCCTTGGAGGGGGGCGCCTTTTTACTGTGCCTGTCATACGTATGACATCACAGGAGATTTTCCCTGCCCCCCTTACCAAATCGATCCGTAAGGGTCCATTTGGTAAGGGGGGCTCCAAATTGCTTATAAACGCCACTGCTGACAAATACAATACTTCATGACATGGTGTGAGCTTATATGTTTATTTCTGCTATTTGTTTTTTAAATGTTAGAAAATGTGTGAGTACTTTTTAACAAGGCAATGTTATACAGAAAATTAATGATCCCCAACATAAGGACAGAGTCAAAACGTCCATTTGTTCAACTCCAGTGACCACATTACAGCCTGATCTAGGCATGGGCAAATGGGGGGGGGGGGGGGGGGCAATGCCCCTGCCCAGACTGCCCCACCAAACATGATGGCATACAAAACAACAAAAGATATTTCAGTGCTTATATTTAAAAGTATTTGAAACACTACTATACTGCTACTAACTAACTACAGTTGTCTCATGACTAACCCAACAGCATTTCATCATTGAAAACAGAAAACTCTCTGAGTCAGACCTTTAGCTTTATGCATGCTGCGTGTCTGTTGCAACTTCAACAACAACTGGTTATCTCTTCTCTTTTTTTCACTATAGCCCTGAGGAAGACTCTTTGAGTCGAAACATGTTGGCTTGTTTTATTTATAAATAAAGTACCTTGTTCTTATACTTCCCCTCCTCGTTTTTAAACTTTTTGAGTGCTCGGATTGCTGCCTTGTTTTTTCACTGTTCTAGTCCCTTTTTTGATCTTCGAAGCACCTTTTTATACTTTTTTTTTTCGTGTTTTAACTTTCTACATCTCCATTGAGCACCTGGCTTCTCCCTTTGTTTTGTAACAACTGATTATTATTGATGCTTTACTTACCTAATAAAAGTCCTGTAACTGAAAATGGTTTGGATGCGGCTTCATCGCCTACCAATGGGGGCGGCTTCATCGCCCGTGGCGCCACGGGCGATGAAGCCGCCCCCTACCATTTTCTTCTGCCCCCCTCATTGGGAAATGTTAGATCCGCCCATGATTTAAAATATAAAGTTGCAAGTGTGTGTGCGTGTGTGTGCATACACAAGGTCATGGTGAAGTGTACTGTAATGGCCAACTTTTTGAAAAGTTTTACACTGTAATATTTAAACTTGAAACTTAAAATGTCCAACAGAATTAATTCAAGAGGCATACATGGAGTATATGCAATATTCAAACTGACTCCATAAATGTTGCATTTCGCAATTTGTCCTTGTGTGCATAATACCCAATTATTATTATTATGAATATTTCATATTTTTCTGTAAATCTAAAAGCATTACTTTCTCTCTCTCTCTCTCTCTCTCTCTCTCTCTCTCTCTCTCTCTGGTATTTAGTTTATGTCATCCATGCATGGTATGAATCAGCGGTGTCAGACCAGCCTGTTGCCAAGACACTTCAGATAGATTCCTTTAGATTTTCCCTGTGGCAGGCTGAAATATCATGCCGAAACACTGGTCGCGTTTAATTTAGATTCAGCGTAGCATTCTATATCTTTACCATCTATCTTTTGTGTCTTGCAAATTCCATCTGTCAGGCGGATGGATGGTTCAGCAGTTGACAGACACACGTTCACAGTTTTTAAAAGTGCTGACATTGTAGACAATCAAGAATAAATGTCAGAAGGTATGTGGCGTGACATTTTGCAAGGAGTGATGCGTTTGTCAAAAAAAATGCCATTTTGCGTGAAGTGGTTTATTTTCAGTGTAGAGATTTTTACTTTTCAAAAGGCATAAGTGGCTAAATTAGCCAATTAACTGCCATTGCTGTTGATAGCTGCAAATTAAACAATATAAATCAATACCATCTCCATTGCTGATGGTCGTCTGCAACTCACCCTTAGCATCGTTAGCATCATTTTGCTTGTTGGTTGGTGTTGTCAATATCACAGGATCGCAAAGCATGCCCCTAAATATCCCTTCAATCTGTTCCTTTCAACTGCCTGTATCTCCTACATGTATGCCTTATCACAGATATAGGTTTTGGTGGTGTTAAAATTAAGATCATCATTTCCGGTCTGGAAATTTGGCTCTTCAATGTAAGGGCTTATTATTGGGGGAAAAAAACTCATTTGCAAACAAATACTTATTTGAATTCAGGCCTATTTCAAACTATCTCTAGCTTGTGTAGCTTCGCTATTTTCACTAATAATCTTTCCTACGTTTCTAGAAAATTTCAATAGAGAAATGCATTGAAAATGTGTATATTTGAAGTGTGCTGTCGAATGTATGTAGTGATATGAGAACATCATAAACAGAACATCAACTTTTCATTAGTGACAGGATTTTTGTTTCTTCTTCTTCTTCTTTTTATCACAGCATTCATCCCACCCATTTAGCAACATTTTTTTTTTTCACCCAGTGCCAATTATCTAATGTGATCCCGGGCTCCACACACCCTAGTGAAGGACTCAAATGGCGTTTTGCAATGTTAAATAATTCATTTTAAAATGCTAAAACCCACATTTCTAGTATGTATCTGCCTACTGATTGGTTGGCTGTTAGATGGTGTTGTGATGCTTGCCAGTCGCCATTTGTTGTGCCAATGGATGGCTGGCTGTCGAATAGAAGGCCTGTAGTTCTATCGAAATCCACAAAAACCATCATTTAATTGGGAAATCAAATTACTCTATTGGCTCAGGCTGGTCATAATGGCATTTCTTCTGTAACGATCCAATTAATCTTTTAATACAACAAATCAAAATTGTAATGTTTAATTAATCGCGTGGCTTTGCAAACTATTGAATGGCGTAACACTGCATCGTCCGGAGAAAAGAATCCTGTTAACAAAGCCCATTAAAAGAAACAGACTGTGGTGTGTTGTTGATGGCGGGTGATAGTCAAACCTGCCGTTAGTCAGATTAATTAGACTCTGATCTCGGTGTGACGACACACCTGTTCCTGTCCTCTGTGCATCTGTGTGCATCCACACAAGATAAATCAGACATCCCCCCAACCCCCCTCCTCACATACACACAGCAGGGGCGGATGTAACATGTCCCATTTGGGGGGGCAAGAGAACATGTTGGGAGGGGCAAGAGAAAATGGCATGGGGCGGCTTCATCGCCCGTGTCGCTTCGCCGCACCCATACCATTTTCAGTTACAGGACTTTTATTAGTCAAGTAAAGCATCAAAAATAACATGTTGTTGAAGTTGCAACATACACACAGCATGCATAAAGCTAAAGGTCTGACTCAGAGAGTTTTCTGTTTTCAATGATGAAATGCTGTTGGTTTACTGGTGACACAGCTGTAGTTAGTAGCAGTAGTAGTGTTTCAAATCACTTTAAATACAAGCACTTTAATTTGAAATATCTTTGGTTGTTTTGCATGGCATCGTGTTTGGGGGGGCAGACTGGGCATTTAGGGGGACACCCCCCATGCCCATGCCTAGATCCGCCCCTGACACGCAGCCAGGAGACAGCAGATTTGCACTGCTGTGGCTTGTAGCATCTTGCCCTCTCTTCACTAAACAGCGTTTGTACCACCTGTGTCTCTGTATGTCGGA
>CM076984.1:34379427-34416927 GCA_039105355.1 Benthosema pterotum
GTTTTGCTGCATTTGTACACTGGACAAGTTAAAAATTGGCTGTGTGTGTGTGTGTGTGTGTGTGTGTGTGTGTGTGTGTGTGTGTGTGTGTGTGTTGTGTGTGTGTGTGTGTGTGTGTGTGTGTGTGTGTGTGTGTGTGTGTGTGTGTGTGTGTGTTGTGTGTGTGTGTGTGTGTGTGTGTGTGTTCGTGCAGCTGGGTTTGAGTATGGGGGGCCGTTCGGGACAAAAATCAAACTCACCTCTTACACGTTACTGAAAACCTCTCACATACTATAGTAAAACCTCATACACGCACGCAAATGCATGCACGCACCACACAGGGGCGCACGCACGCGCACACACGCGCGCACACAGACACAACTGAAAACCTCTCGTATAAAATTACTAAGGCTCTTCACACAATATAGTAAAACCTCATACACGCACTCAAATACATGCACGCACACATATACGCATGCGTAACACACACACGCGCGTGCACGCACACACACAAGTAAAAATCTCTCATACAAACTACTAAGGCCTTCGCACAACTATAGTGAAACCTTACACACGCACACAAATGCAAACCGCACACAAACAGGCGCACGCACGCATGCGCACATGCGCGCACACACAGACACAACTGAAAACCTCTCGTATAAACTACTAAGTCCCTCACATACTTAGTAAAACCTCATACACGCACGCAAATGCATGCACGACACACAGGGGCGCACGCACGCGCACACACGCGCGCACACAGACACAACTGAAAACCTCTCGTATAAATACTAAGGCTCTCACACAATATAGTATAACCTCATACAGCACGCAAATGCATGCACACACACACATACGCTCACGCACACAACTGCGTGCACGCACACACACAAGTAAAAAAACTCATACAAACGACTGAGAACCTCACACACTATAGTAAGACCTCATACACACACGCAAATGCATGCACACACACACACACATACGCTCACGCACACACATACGCACATGCACACACACAAGTAAAAAGCTCTCATACAAACGACTGAGACCCTCATATACTATAGTAAGACCTCATACACACACGCAAATGCATGCACGCACACACATACGCTCACGCACACACGCGCGTGCGCGCACACACACAAGTAAAAAAACTCATACAAACGACTGAGAACCTCACACACTATAGTAAGACCTCATACACACGCGCAAATGCATGCACACACACACACACATACGCTCACGCACACACATACGCACGCGCACACACACAAGTAAAAAACTCTCATAGAAATGACTGAGACCCTCACACACTATAGTAAGACCTCATACACACACGCAAATGCATGCACACACACACACATCTGCATACTAATATATATATATATATATATATATATATACTGTATATATATATATATATATATATATATATATATATATATATTAAGGCCGGGACTTTAGCGCGTTAATTGAGACTAATTAATTACAGAAAATATAGCGCGTTATAAAAAATAACACATTTATTCGCACCTTTTCTTTATCCACCATTGGAACGGAACGTTTGTCACTGATGGCCCATTCACACCATTGAAGTGGAACGTTTCTCTTTGTATCACCGTTTCACACCTACCCAATATGCTAACGCACACGGAAGCGGCAGTCCACCCGGAGTCACGACATTGAGGAGTCAGAAACTGAGCGCTTGAGCGCTGTTCAAATGGCCTGAATAGGGACAAACTGCAGTTGAAGTCAATGTAGAAGAATCGCCATTGGTCTACTAGCTCTATGGAGTAAACGTAACTCAGTCTATACTCTAAAGCTCCGTCTGCCTCGTCGTCCTCTTCCCCCGCAGCAAAAACAAAACAAAACAACTCACAACATGAACGACAAACCAGATGAGCAAGCATTACTCGGCCCCGTCGATGGCAAATTTAGATTTAAGCAAAGAACGGATGGAAGCGTGGACAAAAAGGCAGTTTGTGCAACAAAGAATGTGCATACCATCGCAGCAGTTCGAGCCTCAAATCACATCCAACATGTTGGAGCTAGTGTTACTGTCCCCGTTTCGTAGAAATCTATGTAGAAGAGCCACCATTGGACTAACCCCGTGAAGAGAAGGGAGCTTGGGTAAGTCTTTCTGCATTCTGGCTAGTACCAGAGCGACGTTGAGGTGTCCGACATTCAATGGCTTGAATAGGGACAAACTGGAGTTGGCGACCGGCGATCATCAGTGCAGCTGTAGTAGAGTTCATATTGGCTGTGTGTGTGTGTGTGTGTGTGTGTGTGTGTGTGTGTGTGTGTGTGTGTGTGTGTGTGTGCGTGTGTGTGTGTGTGTGTGTGTGTGTGTGTGTGTGTGTGTGTGTGCTCAGATGATCAACTGACGTGGGCTCACTTCACTGTGTTTATCTGACGCTAAATTGCATGATAATAATGACTGCTAAATGTACGCAAATGTATGCTCCAGAACAATCAGCACTGTGTGTGTGGCACTGCCTTTCTACCAGCTAGTCTTCCAAGTACCAGTATTTTATTTATTTTGCCCCAGAGTCAATTATTGTACTGGACTGACTGAGAAATGCTAACGTTTGTACTTGAATTTGGTAAATAAGAAGAAGAAAAAAAAGAAAAGAGGAAAGCTTTGGAATTGGGGAATCTTTTTGAATCGAGAATTTAAAAAAAATCTAGAAATCTAGTTTTTGGATCGAATCGTGACCCAGAAAATTGATACTGAATTGTATCACCCACAGATTCACAGGCCTAGTATTCAGTTCATTGCTTCACTCATTCAGTTCATTGCTTCACTCATAATATAATAATAATAAATTCAGTTCAAAAATGTGCTTTCTCACTTTTCTCAGGTAAATAATAATATGCGATTAAAATGAGATTAATTGAGATTAATTAATTATTGAGCCTCTAATTAATTAGATCAAAAATTTTAATCGAGTCCCACCCCTAATATATATATATATATATATATATATATATATATATATTATATATATATATATATATATATATATATTATATATATATATATATATATATATATATATATATATATATATATATATATCCATCCATCCATCCTGTGGATGTCATGACACCCCACTTCATGTGGGTTCATGCTTCCCATAGATTTTTGTTAGATTTTTATGATTATTATTTATTTATAATTATTATTTCTGAACCATAGTGTGGGGTGCCCGACCATGAAGGATACTTGGATAGCCTAAGTATTATTATTTTAAATCTTATCAATATCACCATAGCCCAGGGGTGGCCAATCATTTTTTCCAAATGAGAAAACATTGTGGGGAGCCGTACCAAAAGGATGAACTAAATTCTGCATAATAATATTTTAATTTATATTCAAAACTTCTCAATTGTATTTACTTTACACTCTGCTAAGCGTATATGTTATTATTATGCAATGAAGAGTTGAGCTTGTTTCCAAAATCTCCAAAACAATAATGTTAATGGTCTTTCATGTTCAAACTTCGAGGGATAACCCGGTAAAAAGAAAAGAAAGAAATGTCAACTTGACCTTTCTTTTCTTTTTACTGGATCCGTCTTACTTAGTCAGATGACTGTCGTACAAAATAAATCAAACGACTATGTTAACCCCCATAACAGCCCAGTGCCTGTGTCACGGACACGGTGCAAAACAAACTAAACCAGTAGTACAGGGGTGCCCAAAAGGTAGATTGTGATCTACCAGTAGATGATGATGATGATGATGAAATTTATTTATATAGCACCTTTCTAGACACTACATCACAAAGTGCTTTACAATGTCAGGCAAGAACATGAAAAACAACTAGTCAAAACAATATAAACAACAACAGTTAGCAGCAGGAACAACATACAAACAAGGAACAATAACAACAATCAACAATAGTGGGCAACGACTTGTTCTCTAGGTGCTAGCAAAGCACTTAGAATATAAGTGGGTTTTTAGGCCTGATTTAAACGAACCCACCGACTCAGCTAGCCTCAGGGCCACACAGCCCATGCAGGTAGATCACATGACGTCCCATAAAATATAGAATGGGGGGCTTATAGATCTGTAACTCTTGAGAGCGTAAAAATGAAATCAAATTGACCCATAAGGGTCCATTTGGACCCATTTGGACCCATAAGGGTCCATTTGGTCCATACAGTGTTATGATTTGTTATAGTGTTTTACTCATCTCTAAGATGTGGTAAATGGGGCCCCCTTGCACAAAATAATTATGTGTGCTGGTCAGTGACCTTGCATGGTTTCTTCCACCATTGGTGTGTGAATGGGATCTACAATTAAATATATGTATAACCCCTTGGATAAAGGCGCTATACAAAATGCACCATTTACCATAAGTATTTCTTTCTAAAATATTAAAGCTCTCTCAAATGCATGCAAATACTGCACAATTCTACATTCATTCAAACTGAACTCTGGGGAGGGAGTCTGGGATATTGGTGGCTTATTTGATTTCTATTATAATGTACAGATATTAAAGAAAATGTCTTGTTTAGGGACAATCAATATCTGGTGGAATTGTTTTATGTGGAAAACAAGAAAAACAAATGAACCAATCAACAAATAATAACTAACAATATTTATATAAGCAACTTTACAGAGGTTGCTTATAATATGCAAACATGGCAACACTGCAAAAACCGACGTGCAGCGTGTTGTGTTTCACTTCTTGCTTGCAGAGCTACATGCATTGTGATACTGCGAACTCCGACTCCCAATTTATCTGCACCTCTGGTCCATAGCTCCACTTCTTCTCTGATTCTGCCGTCATAGAAGCAGTGGGGCTATGGACCAGAGCCTCGGTCCCTACACACTGACGTCTTGTCATGGCCAAGAGCACAGCTCTGCACGGCTATAACATTCAGGGGTGGTGGCGGTGGTGGTGGTGGTGCTGTGCGGATCGGGCAAAAATCAAACATGTTTGCTGTTGACTCGGGGAGTTCCCGATCAAGTTGTGAGATTCGCTGAGCTGATTGGATGTAATAGAAGAAAGAAAATATATTTTGCTCGAGAAAAGCCCCCAATTGGGTCGGGAATCGCCCGAGTGTCAAGAATGCCCGTTTTCTCTCTTTTCCCTGGCGAGTTGCTTTCCAAAGCTGAATTTTGTTTGTTTTGAACTAGACTTCTTCATCGTAATTCATCTTACTTATTATCACAAGAAAAAAGATTGCGCTGGTATGTGCTAGCCTGATTGTCAGACTCTGAACCCAGCTGAGTGGGCGGGGCCTGTGGGCTGAACCCAGGCTAGGTATGTGCAGGTGTAGACGAGAGAGTTTACAGAGAACACATGTTTAAGAATCCAGCCCATTTAGCTCAATTGGATAAAGTGCTTGGCACTCAAGCCGCTAGTCCCCGGTTCAAATCCTGCATTATACAGTATTTTTCCACCATATCTCAAGAACATATCATTCAGCTCGATAATTCTATAGCCAGTCCTATTTTTGATGAATTACATATAGTGTGCTTGTGTCTAATCCAATGATTGTTTGGCATTACTGTACAATTATTACTATAAAACGATATAACATAAACATGGGCCGTGTGTGTGTGCGTTCGTGCGCATGTGTGTGCGTGTGCATGTGTGTGCACATGCATGTGTGTGTGTGTGTGTGTGTGTGTGTGTGTGTGTGTGTGCGCGCATGTGTGTGTGTGTGTGTGTGTGTGTGTGTGCGCAAGTGTTAGTGCATGCGAGTGTGTGTGCACGTGTGTGTGTGTGTGCACATGTGTGTGTGCGTGCGAGTGTGTGTGTGCGCGCGCATGCATGTGTGTGTGTGTGCGCGCATGCATGTGTGTGTGCACGTGTGTGTGTGTGCGTGCGCGCACGCGCGTGCGTGAGTGTGTGTGTGTGTGTGTGTGTGTGTGTGCGTGCGTGCGTGCGTGCGTGTGTTTGTGTGTGTGTGTGTGTGCGTGTGTGTGTGCATTCTCATGTCAGTGCTTGATTCTCATTTCAGTAGTGTGTGCGCGCGCGTCTCATCTTACTAGTGTGTGTGAGAGGTGCGTCAGTGCTGTGGTTAGAGCGTTCGTCTCACATGTAGAAGGTTGTGAGTTCAAATCAGACACAGGGTGCGAAAGGTGGCGAAAATCCAAAGATGTTGAGAACCCCTTATCCAGTAGGCGGTTTATTGAAAATAGTTGTAGTGTACAATATATCTGGAATATGTCCAAATTAAGCATAAAAAAAACATAATTCAAAATTTACCGAATAAGGATTATTGGGGAATGTAAATTGTAGAATCCTGTACCACTATCACAGTTGATAGCTCATTGTGTAAGGAGTTGGACTATGAAACCAATGTCCATTTTACCGCGAGTTCGAATCTCACTGTTGACACCAATTTTGCACTTTATTTCCTCACATAAAAAGTACTACTGGGATTATGAATAAATACTGACCTAAATGTGACGTTAACTAATGGGGAGGTCCATCCATGTTTGTTTAATCGCTTGGGGAGCAGTGTTGTTTTTGTCAACTAAAACTAAATACTAAGTCGACTAAGGTTTTTTTATTATTCTGATTCTGATTATTCTGAGTCTGACTATATGGTTTAATGTCTCAGCCATGGGAGAGGGCATTCGAACATGGTCCTAAATACATAGTTGTTTACAACCAGTGTTGTAGTGGGACTTTTAGAAGTGGGGGAACACCTCTTAAAGGGGAATTCCACCCATTCATTTTTTTTCCCTGAGACTGTACAAATGTGAACCAAATGGACCCAGAAACTCATTAACATGGTGAAACACAGATTGTGGGGAACTTTTTTTTTACCATGTCCACACAACATCTCTATGTAATGACATAGTAAAATATTGAAAATGAGTGAAATTCCTCTTTAAGACACGTGCATGCACACTTGCATTTGCGTGCACCTGCGCAACACACACAGACACGCTATTAAAACAAGTATAGCATATTGAGAAAGATTGTTTACAATGCCTAATTGTATCCATAAAGGTAAATGACAAGACAAAAAAACATAGGCCTACTTTTGCCCAAAAAATATTTTATATGTGAGAAGTGGGGAAAGGCCGTCTACTACAGTTCTAATGAAGCCCATTGAAACCAAATGGAACCATTTGGTTTTAATGAAATTCATTGAAACCAAATGGATGTCTTGGGCTCCAACACGTATTGCCACTATGTGGCGATAAGAAATATGTAGGACAAAATAAAAATGGACTGTGTGAGCTGGTTTCCATGGTTACCCCCATATGTGTGTTATTGAAAAGACTAAGACAAAAAAAACACTGTTAAGGGGCTTACAGACGGCGAGGAATAAATCGCCCACTCTAATTCATTCTCAATGGGGACGGCGTTTTTTTAGCACAAAAGTTCAAAAATCGACCCGCGTTCAAGAGAGCGTTTATCGTCGGTCGTTTTCCGCCCAGCGTCACTGATTTTTATCGCGCGCGCGTGCACGAAACGAGCACGCGCGCGCGAGTTCAATTCATGTTCAATTCCAGTGAACTTTTTGTAAAACGCTTGGCGATTTATAGCAAACATACAACATAATGAGGACGATGAGGAGTTGAGGACCCACTCATGGCTGAGGGAAGTAGGGGTGCTGGGGGGGCTTGAGCACCCCCTTTTTTCAGACACAGCCCCCCTTGGACAGGAGGAGGAAAATACTAGTTATTTTAATCAAAACAGATTCCTGTTAATAGGCCTTATACACATGCTCTATTGCTGTATCAGAGGCCAAGGTACCTGTGTCAGTTAGCTCATGCATGTGGAGAGGGAAGGTAAAAGCCACTTTTCTGTGTGTAAATGCATGAAAATGTGCATGCACAATGCACATTCACACACATTTTGTGTGTGTGTGCGCATCTTGCAGCACCCCATAGTGAACGTCCAGCACCCCCTACTGTAAATATCTTCCCGCGGCCATGCACCCACTCTACCAGTAGACCTGCACAGTGACTTCACCGTTTCTGTTCCGGGAGTGGATTCCCTAATCATTTAAGGCTCTGGCGCAGCCGAGCCAGGGCAGGATCTAGCCAGCCCTACTAGGGTGGGCTGGAAGAATGGCGGGTGGGCAACTCCAAAGTTTTTCATAAGAAGCAGTGCTTTTGAACATTTTTTTTATACCAGGGCCCACTATTTATTCGGCTTTTGTGGACCACTAGTGGTCCACTGGTTGAAAACCACTGATATTACCTTTCATTGGGTGGGCAGGATGCACGTTTGGGTGGGCTGTGCCCACCCCTGCCCCCCCTCTATATCCGACCCTGAGCCGAGCCACGACGTGAGTTGTGGCAATTCGGCTCTAACGTTCTATAATGTTTACAACGCATTATTGCGCGACGTGTTGTGAGTTTGTGTCACGGTCACGCTATGACGAAGCATGTTGGTTACATGCTTTTAGCCAGCAGAGTTTATTATACAACATATTTAAACCGTGATGGATGCTGCCGATTTTATTTTAACCTACGCAACTTGGAATAACTATAGTCTACGTTCAAATGTCAACCTCTACGGCTGCAGCCATCATTATTGGTGACTGGTGAGTCATTAATTCATTGTAAATGAATTGTAAATTCAGCGTGATCATGATCAGGTAGCGCTTGACTGGAAGTTGTCTGGGAAGTTGGTAGTCTGTTGGCAGCACGCATTTCGTCCGCCCCCCTCCCCTCCCCTCCCGGCATAAAACGCGTAGCGTTTATCGACGGGCGATTTTCTTATTTCGGCACTGCTGGCATAAAAAAACTCGCCTGTCGATAACGCCGGCGTTTATCGATGCCGTCTGGAAGCCCCTTAAGGGAGTGTTTTTCAGTTAATGTCACATTTAGGTCAGTATTTATTCATAATCGCAGTAGTACTTTTTATGTGAGGAAATAAAGTGCAAAATTGGTGTCAACAGTGAGATTCGAACTCGCAGTAAAAATGGTCATTGGTTTCATAGTCCAACTCCTTACACAATGATCTATCAACTGTGATGATGGTACAGGATTCTATAATTTACATTCCTCAATAATCCTTATTCAGTAAATTTTAAATTATGTCTTTTTTTTAATGCTTAATTTGGACATATTCCAGATATATTGTACACTACAACTATTTTCAATAAACCGCCTACTGGATAAGGGGTTCTCAACATCTTTGGATTTTCGCCACCTTTCGCACCCTGTGTCTGATTTGAACTCACAACCTTCTACATGTGAGACGAACGCTCTAACCACAGCACTGACGCACCTCTCACACACACTAGTAAGATGAGACGCGCGCGCACACACTACTGAAATGAGAATCAAGCACTGACATGAGAATGCGCACACGCACACGCACACGCACACACACACACACACACGCACACACACACGCACGCACACACACTCAAACACACACACACGTGCACACACACTCGCACGCAAACACTTGCGCACACGCATGCGCGCACACACACGCGCGCGCACACACACACACACATACACACACACGCGCGCGCACACACACACACATGCATGTGCACACACATGCACACACACACACACACACACACATGCGCGCACGCACGCACACACACACACACACACACACACACACACACAAACACAACACACACACACACACACACACACACACACACACACACACACACACACACACACACGCACACACAGCCCATGTTTATGTTATATTGTTTTATAGTAATAATTGTACAGTAATGCCAAACAATCATTGGATTAGACACAAGCACACTATATGTAATTCATCAAAAATAGGATTGGCTATAGAATTATCGAGCTGAATGATATGTTCTTGAGATATGGTGGAAAAATACTGTATAATGCAGGATTCGAACCAGGGACCAGCGGCTTGAGTGCCAAGCACTTTATCCAACTGAGCTAAATGTGCTGGATTCTTAGCCAACTCTGTCGCCTACACCTGGACATACTAGCGCAATCATTTTTGTGACAAGATGAATTATGATGAAGAAGTCTAGTTCAAAACAAACAAAACTCAGCTTTGGAAAGCAACTCGCCAGGGAAAAGAGAGAAAACGGGCATTTTTGACACTCTGGCGATTCCCGACCCAATTGGGGGCTTTTCTCGAGCAAAAATTATTTTCTTTCTTCTATTACATCCAATCTGCTCAGCGAATCTCACAACTTGATCGGGAACTCCCCGAGTCAACAGCAAACATGTTTGATTTTTGCCCGATCCGCACAGCACCACCACCACCACCACCGCCACCACCCCTGAATGTTATAGCCGTGCAGAGCTGTGCTCCTGGCCGTGACAAGACGTCAGTGTGTAGGGACAGAGGCTCTGGTCCATAGCCCCACTGCTTCTATGACGGCAGAATCAGAGAAGAAGTGGAGCTATGGACCAGAGGTGCAGATAAATTGGGAGTCGGGGTTCGCATTATCACAATGCATGTAGCTCTGCAAGCAAGAAGTGAAACACAACACGCTGCACGTCGGTTTTTGCAGTGTTGCCATGTTTGCATATTATAAGCAAAGTTGCTTATATAAATATTGTTAGTTATTATTTGTTGATTGGTTCATTTGTTTTCCACATAAAACAATTCCACCAGATATTGATTGTCCCTAAACAAGACATTTTCTTTAATATTTGTACATTATAATAGAAATCAAATAAGCCACCTATATCCCAGATTCCCTCCCCAAAGTTCAGTTTGAATGAATGTAGAATTGTGCAGTATTTGCATGCATTTGAGAGAGCTTTAATATTTTAGAAAGAAATACTTATGGTAAATGGTGCATTTTGTATAGCGCCTTTATCCATGGGGTTATACATATATTTAATTGTAGATCCCATTCACACACCAATGGTGGAAGAAACCATGCAAGGTCACCAGCACACATAATTATTTTGTGCAAGGGACCCCCATTTACCACATCATGAATAAAACACTATAACAAATCATAACACTGTATGGACCAAATGGACCCTTACGGGTCCATTTGGTTTAATTTTTTTTATGGGACTGTCATGTGATCTACCTGCATGGGCTGTGTGATCTACTGGTAGATCACAATCTACTTTTTGGACACCCCTGTACTACTGGTTTAGTTTGTTTTGCACCGTGTCTGTGACACAAGCACTGGGCTGTTATGGGGGTTAACATAGTCGTTTGATTTATTTTGTACCCTGGCTGGATGGTTGTGGTCACGACAGTCATCTGACTAAGTAAGACGGATCCAGTAAAAAGAAAAGAAAGGTCAAGTTGTTATCCCTCGAAGTTTGAACAAGGGTTATCCCTCGAAGTTTGAACATGAAAGACCATTAACTTTATTGTTTTGGAGATTTTGGAAACAAGCTCAACGCTTCATTGCATATAATAACATATACTCTTAACAGAGTGTAAAGTAAATACAATTGAGAACTTTTGAATATAAATTAAATTATTATTATGCAGAATTTAGTTCATCTTTTTGGTACGGCTCCCCACAATGTTTTCTCATTTGGAAAAAATGATTGGCTACCCCTGGGCTATGGTGATATTGATAAGATTTAAAATAATAATACTTAGGCTATCCAAGTATCCTTCATGGTCGGGCACCCCACACTATGGTTCAGAAATAATAATTATAAATAAATAATAATTATAAAAATCTAACAAAAATCTATGTCATAACACCCAGTGGGGTGTTATGACATCCACAGGATGGATGGAGATATATATATATATATATGTATATATATATATATATATATATATATATATATATATATATATATATATATATATATATATATATATATATATATATATATATATATATATATATATATATATATATATATATTGGCCCCCCGTGGCCAAAAAAAAAATAGATTAGGCCTTTTTTTTTTTTTCGTTTTTGAGATTTTGAGGTGGATTCTCTCTGCCTGTGATGGTCTGAAAAAGTTCCCCTTCCGTGACTTTTCCTAAATATGCAATTCAAGTCATCTCTGTTTTTCTTTTCGTCTGTAATAATTTCTAAATATGAATATGAATATACTGAACGACAGGGGCATTCGCGTCAATTGACCGTCTCACCCTCCTCCCCCGCTAATCCAGTCTAATGGGTCATTTGCATTTCAATTGCGGCCTCTCTCTCTCTCTCTGTCTCTGTCTCTCTCTCTCAGCACTAAACTTTTTTTTTCTATAAGCATGTGTTTGTGCCGAACCGAATATTTTCCTGTTTTTATTATATTGTTTTTTGCGATAAAAACGTCTAGGCGAAGGAATCCACGCTGCATCGCTTGTCGATGCCCGTGTTACCGCACGGCCATGCAGCTGGCTCTACAGTAGGCTATAGTGGCGGAGTTTCTGGTCAAATCCAGGGCCGGATCTACATGGGACAGGGGAGGGCAGTGCCACCCAAACGTGCGTTCTTTCTCCTCAAATCAAAGCTTACGGGGATCAAATATCTTCTCTTATGACGTTTCTGATCTCATCAAATGAGGATAATTCCGGTTCCTTGTTGTGAAAAACCTTAGAGTTGCCCCGCCTGGCAATCTTCCAGCCCCCCCTAGCCAGTATTTATTTACTGAGAGAGTTCAGAGCCCCGCTTGTTGAGACGTTTAATGTTGTGTGCGAGGAAAATCAACTTGTTGGCGTTGCTTGGGAGAAGTGAACGGCAAACTGGATGTAAATGCTGCTCGGGATGAGTGGATCTTTTAGACCCCACCGTCTGTCAATCTCCCGGACCAGTGTTTTCTTGAGGGTTGTAATGACAGTAGCTTATTATCGTCCGCGCCGGACAGCGATGATTTCATATCCTGCGATAAGCGCTCCGTCTGGGTTCATTGGCCTGTTCTCCACTGGGCTTTTTGTGAGTGCAGGGTCGGACTTTTTACTGACAGTTAAATCTGACAGCACTTCAACAATAGGCTCTCTCTGTTCATTTGTTTATGTTAGGCATTAACCACCCCAACCCCGCAAGTGGAATGATAAAAAAAGAGTAGCCTACGAAAAAAAAAAAACAACAACAACAACAACAACAACGACGTTCGACTGGGAGGTTGTCAGTCGACAGCGCCCCCTACCGACTGACTAGTCGACTAGTTGGGGTCAGGCCTAATATATATATATATATATATATATATATATATATATATATATATATATATATATATATATATATATATATATATCACACCTGGGCATTATGCGGCCCGGGGGCCAGATGCGGCCCTTTGGCTGCCTCTGACCGGCCCGGGGACCACCAGTGGTCCTTGAGAGAGTTCCAGTTAAATATGGAAAGTTGGTTAACCAGATGTAACTCTTTGAGAGCGTAAAAATGAAACCAAATGGACCCTTGCGGGTCCATTTGGTTTCATGTTTACACTCTCAAGAGTTAAAATATTCATGTGAATTAGCCAGAGAATGTAAAAGAATGGTCATTTTTTATCTATGTTTGCCTGTTTTGTTTGTGAAATCCAACCTGGAATTGTGAACAAAAGCAAAAGAAATCTTTAGTTTTGGGTCTGTGGGGCTAAAATGTCATCAAATGGTGGTCCTCCGTGGCTCAAATACTGAATAAATTGAGGGCCCTGGTGTCAAAATGGTTGGTCTTAATCTTACTTTTATCTTGAAATTAAATTAATATTACGCAGACTTTAGTTCAGCCTTTAGTCTTGGCCCTCCACAATATTTTATGTATCTCATTTGGCCCCTTGGGAAAAATAATTGCCCACCCCTGATATATATATATATATATATATATATATATATATATATATATATATATATATATATATATATATATATATATATATATATATATATATATATATATATATAATATATATATATTACTTGTGTGTGTGCGCGCATGCGTGTGTGCGCGCATGCGTATGTGTGTGCGTGCATGCATTTGCGTGTGTGTATGAGGTCTTACTATAGTATGTGAGGGTCTCAGGCGTTTCTATGAGAGTTCTTTTTACTTGTGTGTGTGCGCGTGCGTATGTGTGTGCGCGTGCGTATGTGTGTGTGCATGCATTTGCGTGTGTGTATGAGGTCTTACTATAGTATGTGAGGGCCTCAGTCGTTTGTATGAGTTTTTTTTACTTGTGTGTGTGCGCGCACGCGCGTGTGTGCGTGCATGCATTTGCGTGTGTGTATGAGGTCTTACTATAGTATGTGAGGGTCTCAGTTGTTTGTATGAGAGCTTTTTTACTTGTGTGTGTGTGCGTGCACGCACGTGTGTGCGTGAGCGTATGTGTGTGTGTGCATGCATTTGCGTGCGTGTATGAGGTTTTACTATATTGTGTGAGAGCCTTAGTATTTTATACGAGAGGTTTTTCAGTTGTGTCTGTGTGCGCGCGTGTGTGCGCGTGCGTGCGCCCCTGTGTGTGCGTGCATGCATTTGCGTGCGTGTATGAGGTTTTACTATAGTATGTGAGGGACTTAGTAGTTTATACGAGAGGTTTTCAGTTGTGTCTGTGTGCGCACGCATGTGCGCATGCGTGCGTGCGCCTGTTTGTGTGCGTGTGTGCATTTGTGTGCGTGTGTAAGGTTTCACTATAGTGTGCGAAGGCCTTAGTAGTTTGTATGAGAGATTTTTACTTGTGTGTGTGCGTGCACGCGTGTGTGTGTGTACGCATGCGTATATGTGTGCGTGCATGTATTTGAGTGCGTGTATGAGGTTTTACTATATTGTGTGAGAGCCTTAGTATTTTATACGAGAGGTTTTCAGTTGTGTCTGTGTGCGCGCGTGTGTGCGCGTGCGTGCGCCCCTGTGTGTGCGTGCATGCATTTGCGTGCGTGTATGAGGTTTTTACTATAGTATGTGAGAGGTTTTCAGTAACGTGTAAGAGGTGAGTTTGATTTTTGTCCCGAACGGCCCCCCATACTAAACTGTCATTGTTGTCCAGCCTAACAGGCAGATACACATGTGCGTCCACGTGTGTGTGTGTGTGTGTGTGTGTGCGCGCGCGCACACACATCTCCAGACATGGGCATGGGGGGGGGGGGGCTAAATGCCCAGTCTGCCCCACCAAACACGATGGCATGCAAAACAACCAAAGATATTTCAAATTAAAGTGCTTATATTTAAAATGATGTGAAATACTACTACTGCTACTAACTAACTACAGCTGTGGCACCACTAAACCAACAGCATGTCATCATTGAAAACAGAAAATTCTCTGAGTCAGACCTTTAGCTTTCTGCATGCCGCGTGTCTGTTGCAACTTCAACAACAACTGATCTTATTATTGATGCTTTACTTGCCTAATAAAAGTCCTGTAACAAAAAAAGGTATGGGTGCGGCTTCATCGCCCAAGAACATGCACACTCCACACAGAAAGGCCCTTTCACCAACCCTGCCTCGCGTATGGGCACTGATGACGCAGAGGAGCAGACACGCCGCCAGTACCCACAGCAGTGCCCCTAGCGGGAATCAAACCCAGGACCTTCTAGCTGTGAGACAGCACTAACCACTGTGCCACCGTGCCCCTTGCATATTAGATTTATCGATGGGTGGCTATTCCAAGAGAGATTTTGTGCTTCATCAGAAGGTGGGTATAAGTGCCACCCAACCGTTTTCTCTAATTCCTTTGAAAGTGTCCATGTCTCGGAGCCATACAATCGCCTCGACATTCGTCCTAAATATTTTGACACTAATGGTTGACACTAATGGTCGCCCATCTATCTGCCCCTGGTATTAAACTTTCGTGCATGTTGTGGAGTCAGATTTCAGGTTGCCCGGCCGGGCCGGCCAAGCGCTCGTTTGAGAAGCGGACGTCTGCGGCCATATTTAAACACAACACAAGATATGTGTGCAAAGCAGAAGGCCCTTCTTCTGGGCTGTGGAGTGTATTCTATCTCTGAGACAGGAGGGCCATCACCACTGTTTTGCATAACAGTGCATAACAGTGATGACCATTTGGCTTAACCCTCTCTGTACTGAACGCATATTGGTGTTTTAGCTGTTGAAAAATAGCAGATCTACAAGCTCATATCGTGCCACCGAGTGGCGCGATATGAGCTTGTAGTTCTGCTATTTTTGAAAAATTGTGAAAATCTGCTGCAAATCTCTGAATACATTATTTTGGAAGCAAACATTTTTAACTCAAATTTTTGCTTCTGGGGGATCCCTAGAACAACATGTTTTCAGATGTGGGTCTGCAGCCAATTATGGATAATTCTGGTAGTCCTTGGCATGAAATATGTTGAGCATCACTGACACAGGAACACATTTTTTTTTTTTTTTTTTTTTCAGAAAAACTAGAATCAAGTGTCAGGAACTATAGAATCTAGTGTCAAAAACTAGATTCTAGCATCAGGAACTAGATTCTAGTGTCAAAAAGTAGATCCTAGCATCAGAAACTATCTTTTAGTGTAAATAACTAGAATCAAGTGTCGGAAACTACTGTAGAATCTAGCGTCAAAAACTAGAATGTTGCTGCAGCTATAATCTGGTCTAACGAACTACTGTATAATCTGGTGTCAGAAACTCGAAGGTTGGGTTTAGGCATAGGTTGGGTTTAGGCATAGGTTTTGCTGAGGATATGTTTAGAGTTGGGGTTAGGGTTACGTTTAGTAAGGAAAGCGGTCTAGTGTTATGAAAAACGACCGCAGTTGTCATACGAAACGGTCGGCCGTTATGTAAAACATCCACGATGGTTATACAACCATCACTCAGTTGCAAATGGTTTCGCTGTCTCTCCTCTGAGACCTTAATGTCACTCCCCGCTATACAACATGCATACACAAACCGTATGCACTACACCGCACTTGTTCATTATACAGTATACAGCAGTGGTTTCCAACCTGGTCCTTGAGAGAAAGTTCCAGGTGGTCCCCAGCTAAATGTAACCTGACTCTGCCAGACTGGGGTAGGATGGAGTTCGCAAGCTCCCTCCTCCTACCTTGATCTGGGCACTCTCAAGCCGAAACTATGTGGGACAACAGCAGGACAAAATATGATATATCCATAATAATTCCGAGTTGTAGTATTGTTAGGTTGTAGTTTACATTAGCACTGTGTCACAGCTTCAACATATCACGCTGACCCTGCCTCTAGCAGTGATGTACGGCCACATATCGCTCCGATCAGAATGTGACCGGAGTGCACCGTCTCTGCCCCAGTGTTTCCAGATGGGAGCAGTAGAAGGAACACACTGCTGCGCCCACATGGTGGAGTCAGGTTAAGCTAAATGTGGAAAGTTGGTTAACTCATGAGAGTCTAGTTTGGTTTCATCATCATGTGAATTAGCCCAAGTCTACACAACTAGAGAATGTAGAAGATTAATGGTCATTTTGATCTGTATGTTTGCCTGTTTTGTTTCTGTGGACTAAAAGAAAGAAATCTTTAGTTGTGGGACTAAAATGTCCACAAATTGTGGTCGGTGGCTCAAATGCTAAATAAATAGTGGGCCATGATATGAAAATGGTTGAAAACCCCTGATATGCAGTACTGAGAGCTGGATCAAGGACACTCTGTGTATCTTTACCATTCACGCGCACACCATTTATCTCTTGTGTTGTGTTGAGTCCTTGTTTGTCCTCTCTCTGGACGTTGAAGGGTGTTTTTTATCACTACAGGATCAGATCGCATCACCACAAGCACCTACTCTATATAGTTTATGTGAGTTAAATTTACGGCCGCAATAAGAACCCTTTCTGCATCTCATTTTTGTCTCCTTGTTTGCTGCAAGCAGTATTAAATTTTGCAACATGCGTATCACCAGAAGACCGAGAGAATAAGAGCTCTGCAATTATGGATGATGTTCTTGTACTGCCAGGACAATTTAGTACTGCTGGAGTTGCATAAAAGAATAATAATGAAATGAAGATTTAGCTTAGGAGTGCAAAGAATTTGCCACAAAGCAGAGGTAATCTCCTGAATATATTCATTTTGTGTGTGTTTTTTTCTTTTCTCAACAGCTAATCTTGAAAAACCACTGGACCGTTCAGACATAACCAACCTTCCTATGCACACTGCCAGTAGGGCCAGCTTATTATCTTAAAATACCGTTTTGTGTTGTTTTTTTGGGTTAGAAATATATACCTTAACATTTTAAAATGGAAGCCACTGACTGAAACCAAATGCACCAACATTTGCAGGCATGGGATTTTCACTCTACTTGTAAATCATAAAAAATGTGTCGTCCGTGAGCCACAAATTGGTCCGTGAGCCACTTGTTTGGTATATAGTCCAGGAGTCAGGGGACCACCAGTGGTCCTTGAGATGGTTCCAGGTGGTCCCCAGCTAAGTTGGTTAACTAGATGAAAAGTTGGTTAACTAGATGTAACTCTTAATTAGACCAAGTCTACACAATAGCTATAGTCATAGTTGAAGATTAATGGTGTATTTGAACTGTATGTTTGACTGTTTTGTTTCCCCAAATCCATATTATGGACAAAAGCAAAAGAAATCTTTAGTTTTGGGTCTGTGGGGCTAAAATGTCCTCAAATGGTGATATGTGGCACACATGCTGAATAAATACTGGGCCCTAGTATCAAAAAGGTTGAAAACCTCTGATATAGACTCAGACACACTGTCACAGACAGTTTATACACTGTAACTTAAAGAGGGGGTGCAGTGATTTTTGTATTTTTTCCAATTTTGTACATGTTTTAGAGGTGACAGTATGTATAGACCCCTAGGTGTGTTTTTTATGTGCAATGATGTCTTCCCTTTGTATTTAGGGTTTCTTCCTGAGGGCTGAACCTTTCCAGTGAAACGTGCCAATGAAAAAAAAAATGCAATATAGTGACATCACCTGTTCATCCCTCCCCTAACTCCTACCCCTTTATCATGCAACTAAAGCTGTGGTGTGGCAAACCAGGCATACTTAATGAACTGGTAAGGGTGGAATCATAAAAATGACAGTTTAACAAACACTGTACACTGTACACAAAAAAATCTTACTCTTCATATAACAATAATACCTGATAATCATGTTTTAGGGTAGAATAAAATCATGGCATTCCATCTTTAAAGTAGCTCATAGTCGGGAGTGCTTCCGGGTCGGTGATGGAGTAGACGCGCTTTGCCTCGCTGAAGCTCTTTTACAAACTACGATAAAAGCCTCATTTTGCACTCAAACTGTTCACATCACACGTTCTTCTCTCTATATATATCCGTGTTCTTGTTTCTGGCTGATTGAACCACAATGTCTACAAGAAGTAAGGATAAGAAGGACGACCACCCAGGTGCTACGGACATGGCTATCGTTGCTAAGCTAATCGAGGAGCTAAAAGCTTCCCTCACACAGGAGTTCAGAACCGGCTTCTCTTCGATTGAGTCCAAACTTGATAACCTTCAGATAA
The DNA here is from genome assembly GCA_039105355.1 of Benthosema pterotum. Lineage (NCBI taxonomy): Eukaryota > Metazoa > Chordata > Actinopteri > Myctophiformes > Myctophidae > Benthosema > Benthosema pterotum. Next base: position 34,398,669 of record CM076984.1, read on the forward strand.
CTGTGGCTGACCACGGCCAACGTTTGACATCATTGGAAGACGGCTTGAACCATTATAGCGACAAAATGGAGGAAATAGAAGCCCGTTGTGCTGCAATCGAGGAAAACTACAACAAGCTCAAGTTCAACTACGTGGATCTGTCCTCGCGCAGCAGAAGAAACAACATAAGGATCCTGGGACTCGACGAATCTATCCAGGGGGACACAGACTTCTTTGCAGGCGTCCTGGTAGAGATCTTGGGTAAAGATGTCCTCCCCACCCCGCCCGAGTTGGATCGTTGTCACCGGGCGTTGATCGCTAAGAGACCCCCTGGCTCCAAGCCCAGAACGGTAATTGCTCGCCTGCATCGCTACAAAATAAAAGAAACTATCATCCGGGAGGCTCGCAAGAGGAGAGGGCAGCTGTTCTATAAAGGTTCGTCGGTTCTGATCTTCGAGGATTACCCCCCGGAGGTAATGGAACAACGATCGACCTACCGGGAAGTCATGGGTGTCTTGTACCGGCGTGGATTCAAACCTTCGCTCCTGTATCCAGCCCGCCTCTATATCCAGACGAAAGACGGCGAGAAGAGGCTCCTCGCATCTCCCAAAGATGCCACAGACTTCCTGAAGACCAACCCCACAGCCTCGGTGCCGCCGGAGAGGGATGCGGGGGCGGGCACCGGCTCCGGAGGGACACCCGACGTCGATGTGGAGTGATGGTAGTATCCCACTGTAGCTAGCATATGCCTGAAACGTCCCTTTTTTAAGTTCATAATGACTCGTCCATTTAGGGATTCCAGTCTCCATAGACAATGTTATACGGCGGGGACATATCCGTGTGCTTAGGTACTATAGGAGTTTTTTTATATATGTATAAATATGTGTGTATGTATGTATATATATATATAATATATAATATATTATAATATATATATATATATATATATATATATATATATATATATATATATATATATATATACACTCAACAAAATATAAACGCAACACTTTTGTTTTTGCTCCCATTTTTCAGGGGATGGACTTAAAGACCTAAAATTCATTCCAGATATACAATATAACCATTTCTCTCAAACACTGTTCACAAATCTGCCTAAATGTGTGATATGAGCACTTATGCTTTGTTAAGATAATCCATCCCACCTCACAGGTGTGCCACATCAAGATGCAGATTTGACATCATGATTAGTGCACAGGTGTACCTCAGACTCTCCACAATAAAAAGACACCCTGAAATGTGCAATTTTCTTTTGCCTTATTGGGTGTATGGGCCTCCGAAACAGTCAGTATCTGGTGTGACCACCATTTGCCTCATGAGGTGCAACACATCTTCTTCGCATAGAGTTTATCAGATTGTCAATTGTGGCCTGTGGAATGTTGCTCCACTCCTCTTCAATGGCTATGTGAAGTTGCTGGATATTAGTGGGAACTGGTACACACTGTAAAAATGGTAATAACACAATATTACCACATTATTACCATTTCGACAGTGCATACCAGTTCCCACTAATATCCAGCAACTTCACATATCCATTGAAGTGGAGTGGACCAAAATTCCACCGGGCACAATTGACAATCTGATAAACTCTATGCGAAGAAGATGTGTTGCACTGCATGAGGCAAATGGTGGTCACACCAGATACTGACTGGTTCGGAGGCCCATACACCCAATAAGGCAAAAGAAAATTGCACATTTCAGGGTGTCTTTTTATTGTGGAGAGTCTGAGGTACACCTGTGCACTAATCATGATGTCACATCTGCATCTTGATGTGGCACACCTGTGAGGTGGGATGGATTATCTTAACAAAGCATAAGTGCTCAATATCACACATTTAGGCAGATTTGTGAACAGTGTTTGAGAGAAATGGTTATATTGTATATCTGGAATGAATTTTAGGGCTTTAAGTCCATCCCCTGAAAAATGGGAGCAAAAACAAAAGTGTTGCGTTTTATATTTTTGTTGAGTGTATATATATGTGTGTGTGTATATGTGTATGTATGTGTGTGTGTATAAATATATATATATATATATATATATATATATATATATATATATATATATATTATTATCTTAATTCATTTTCGTTATTATTATTATATTTTTTTCCCTCATTGAGGCTCCGGTTTTCATTTAACAGACAAGGCTATCTCTTTGCTTTCATCGTTTATTTAGAAATATGTCCTGTTTTTGTTTTATCTGTTACAATCACCATTATAAGGAGGCAGCCTCGTTTAAATGACTATTTATAGTTTCGCCTCTGATCTGCCGAGACGTTTTTTCTTTCTGTTCCATCATATACTTGTATGCTCGGTTTGTTTTTTCCTTCGTTGGGCTATTCGCTAGCCTTGTGCAGTGTTGCCAACTTGGGGCATTTGTAGCTGTGTTTTTTTTTCTCTCCAGACTCCAACCGGCCAGTCCCTAACCGGGTGGACCCGTACGGGTCCATTTGGTTAGGGCCCATTTGGTTTCTTTCTAGTGTATTCATTTCATTCCTCTGCGTTTTGGGGGTGACACTGGTGCGTTTTGGATTTTGGTGGTTGGCAACACTGGCCTTATGATGTCGTAGTGGCTGAACTCTGAACCTTGAACTCAACTCTTAGAACTAAGGAGAGGGATACCTCTTGGAACTAACATACAAGCTACTATCTGGCGCTCTCTATGGCCTGGCTGACAAATTGCACCCTTGTTTTTGTTTCATTATTTTTCCTTTCTTTTTTCCCCTCTGAGACTAACTCACGGAGCTGACGGACTATTATACAGCCCCCCCCCCCCCCCGTGGCTTGGTGGTTGTATTGCGCACTTCTCAGTTACCTTACTTTTCTCTGATGTCTTTGTGGTGCAATGCGCCTCTACTGGCTGGGGGGTAGTATTGTTCATATGGAAATGTTTTTTTGGACGAACCATTGCCTTTTCTATTAGGCTTTTTTTTTTCTCTCTAGTGACAATGATGTTGTTTTTCTAATCGATTGTTTGTTTGTTTTTAGTCCAAGGCTATGTTTATTTTTTTCTTTTACTGTGTTTCATTTCAGCTGGATATTTCACTTGTGTGGTGTGGATGTGTTTCTGTACATGTGTTTGCGTGTGTGTGTGTGTGTGTGTGTGTGTGTGTGTGTAAAGATGTCTATATGATTCTTCTACAATGTTGGTAATTGTTTGTGCACAGATGTTTTGCTTCTCTTTACTCTTGGCGGTATTATTTTCTAAACTTGTTTGATTGCACATTGTGTGTGCGTGCGTGCGTGCATGCGTGCGCGCGCACGTGTGCACGCACGCAATATTTGGGCATACGATTAACATTATTATGTTTTCCTGTCTTCTAAGTATGCTCTGTGTGTGCGTGTGTGTATGCCTGTGTGTGCGTGTGACTTTGCTGCTTTGTGGGGACCTACACCAGCACACTCACCTTGTGGGGGCCTTAACTGTGAGGACCTCAATTCTCATGGGGACCGTTACAGGTCCCCAAGATTATCACTCAATCGATAAGAAAAGCATTGCTGACACGCCTGGAGGATACATTTGTGGGTCCCCGCAGTGTGTGTGTGTGTGTGTGTGTGTGTGTGTGTGTGTGTGTGTGTGTGTGTGTGTGTGTGTGTGTGTGTGTGTGTGTGTGTGTGTGGCCTACGCATGTATGGAACCTTTTTTTTTTTCTTTCTTCACGAACTCTTTTTTTTTCATGTACTCTTTAATTATCATTTTCATCAATTTTGAGGCACCTATTAATATGGGAGCGGGGCTGCTAAGAAGTGCCAATCTACATTTGGTGAATTTTTGAGGGTTTTGGTTAGATGTTGTGTCCCCTTGTTCTTGGGGAAAGGCCCCCCGCTCGTGTTTTTTTTTGTGTGTATTTTCTATCTTTATTGTTTTCTTTTTCTTTTAGCTCAGGACATGCACGTTTGCTATTGGATATAAGTAGGGTTAATGTACTTCTAGGCCCCTCCACATCTGCTCTATCGAGATGCCAACTAGTGTTCTATGACCATGGCTAATTCAGATAGTTTCAAGCTTTGTTCTTGGAACATTCGGGGCCTTCAAAAGGTGGCTAAGAGGAAGGCTGTTCTGTCATTTCTAAAAAAGGAGTGTGTTTCTGTTGCTTTTCTGCAAGAGACCCATATGGAGGCTAAAGATAATGTCAAGCTTCAAACAAATTGGGTTGGGCAGGTTTTTGCCACGTCTTACTCTACATTTAGCAGGGGTGTGGCCATTCTGGTCAATAAAAATATTGCTTTTAGGCCTCTTAAGACTGTTATAGACAACCAGGGTCGCTATGTGATCGTAAGGGGGTTCTTAAAGGCAAAGATGTGACATTTATGAACGTTTATTGTCCCCCTGGCTACCCCATTTCCTTTCTATCCAAAGTCTTTGCAGAACTTGATCAGTTAGCTTCCGATAATACCTTCGTGGGCGGAGACTTCAACTGTCTACTCACCCCCTCTTTAGACAAACTCCCCGCCTAGCTCGGCTCCACCTTCTAAGCAGGCCAAAACGCTCTCCTCCCTCTGTTCGGATATTGGCTTCTCTGATGTATGGAGATCACTCCACCCCTCAGAGTTGAAGTTTAGCTTCTTCAGTGCCCCTCATAAATGTCACAGCAGGCTTGATTACCTATTTATTCCTTCCTCTAAGCTATTTCTGGTATCGTCCTGTACCATGGGTAGTATTGTTTTATCAGATCATGCCCCTGTTTATTTGGTTTATTCACTTTGTGAAGAGAGAGCACGGTCAAAACGCTGGAGATTTAACTCCTCCCTTCTTAAAGACGACAAATTCATTTCATACTTCAATTCGGAATTCAAAATGTTTTTACTCAATCAACTCATCATCCACAGATGACCCCTCCCTCCTTTGGGAAACATGCAAAGCTTACTCTCGCGGGCTGATTATGTCCTACGTCTCCTCCAAGAGACGAAAAAAGGAAGAACAACGTAACCTCCTTGAATCCAAATTGGCTGACCTTGAAAACCAACATATTCAGACCCCAAGCTCAGACTTGCTCAAGGAGCTGACCGCCACTCGTACTGCCTTGAATACCTTGTTGATTCAAGACTCTGAATACTGTCTAAAATTTGCTAGGCAGAGAATGTACGAATTTGGCGATAAACCTGGCAAATATTTAGCTAATCTAACCAAGAAAAGGGCTGACTCTCAAACTATCGCTTCAGTTTTGGATTCTAACAACGTCAGATCCTTCGATTCTAAAACTATAAACAAGGAGTTTGCTTTATTTTATTCTAATCTCTATAAAGCCAAACAGTTAGATGAGGATGCTATTTCTGACATGTACTCTTTTGTTGATGACTTAAATCTCCCTGCGGCCACAGAAGCACAGAATGAACTTCTAAACGCTCCAATCACTAGGGAGGAGGCACTGGAAGCCCTAAAGTCCATGCCTTCTGGGAAGGCCCCTGGGCCGGACGGGTTTGGATGTGAATTTTATAAGGAATTTAGCAATATTCTTCTCGACCCGTTTTTGGCAATGCTAAACCATGCTTATGAAGATTGGATTTTACCTCAGTCTCTGAGGGAGGCTAATATCTCACTACTTCTTAAAAAAGGTAAATGCCCTGAAAAGTGCGCCTCCTACAGGCCTATAGCCCTGCTTAATTCGGACCAAAAATTACTTTCTAAAATTCTGGCCTTGCGTTTGGAGAAAGTGCTCCCTTTCATCATTAAAGAAGAACAGACGGGTTTCATCAAAGGGAGAAACTCCTGTGACAATATGAGGAGACTCCTGAACGTTATTCAGCTCTCTGCGGACTTAGAGGGCCAAGTTATGGTGCTGTCTCTCGACTCAGAAAAAGCATTTGATCGCGTAGAGTGGCCCTACCTCTTTGAAACACTCACAAATTTGGCCTGGGCGACCAATTCATCAAATGGATCAAAATTCTTTACGAATCTCGCACAGCGGCAGTTCTAACTAATGGACTTAGGTCCCAAAACTTCCCCATTCAACGGGGTAATCCTCAAGGAGATCCGCTCAGCCCATTACTCTTTGCGATTGCAATCGAACCACTAGCCGAGGCCATTAGACAGTCTACTCAGATCTCTGGCGTTCTAGTCGGTGAAAGGGAGCACAAAATCACTCTTTATGCAGATGACGTTCTAATTTTTATTTCCAATCCTTCCTCCTCTATTCCTTGTCTAACTCAATTAATTTCTAGGTTTAGCGTCTTTTCAGGGTACAAAATTAACTTAACTAAATCTGAAGCTATGCCACTTGGAACTTTGACATCTATCCCAAACCTGTCGGAGCCCTTCCCCTTTAAATGGTCACCTTCTGGATTTGTTTATCTAGGAGTGAACATAACACCTACTTATGAAACGCTATACAAGGCAAACTTCCCTCCCCTTTTAGACATTATAAAGGCAGACCTGGATCGTTGGGCCCCCTTACCTCTTTCTTGGCTAGGTAGGATAGCTCTTATTAAAATGAACGTTCTCCCTAGAATACTTTACCCACTGCAAATGATTCCGGTACTGCTGACAAACAAGGTTGTCAAGGTATTGGAGGGCTGGTTTAAGTTCTTTCATCTGGTGTGGGAGGAAACCCTCGTTTGAAACTGGCTAAACTTCAAATGAATAGCGCTGATGGTGGTCTAGACTTACCTAATATCAAGCATTACCAACTGGCTGCACACCTTAGGGTGCTTGCAAATGGCTTAAGATGGATCCTTCATCAATTTGGCTTGACATTGAATCCTCACAATCTAAATCCCCTCTCTGGAATTTACTGTTTATAAAAGATTTCAAATCTGTCCGAAAGCTTTGTTCTAACCCCATCACGCTATGCTCAGTCAAAGCCTGGCGGTCTATTCGTAACATTGAAGGCCGTGCTAAAGTGACATCTCCTCTACTCCAGTCACAGGTAACCCTGACTTTAAGCCGGGATATTTGGATGGAGGTTTTAAGACCTGGTCTGAGAAGGGCATTAGTAAACTTGGTGATCTGTTCTTTCGTCAGACCCTGATGTCCTTCACTCAATTACAGCAGCGTCACAAGCTACCAAAATCTGAATTCTTTAGATACTTACAAATTAGACATTTTATAACAGAAGACACATCCCTTGTAGCCAATAGCTCCGCTTCACAAGTCGAAACAGTTCTCTCCCTACAGTTGTCGAAAAAGCAAATCTCAATTTTCTATGATTGCCTGAGTTCCAGTTCTTCCATTTCCTCTCAAACAACTAAACAATCTTGGGAGACGGATCTAGGTGTTTCTATTGAGAACGCAGACTGGTCTGAAATGTGGGCCTATGCCAAAGAGATTTCTGTCTGTAACCGTACGAAATCCATCCAATTTAGAATATTACATCGTATCCATATAACTCCTGCTCTTAAGAGCAAAATGGATGCCAGTGTATCTCCATTTTGCTTCAAGTGTAAGGTGGAAATTGGTAATTATATCCACTGTCTCTGGTCTTGTGTGAGGCTGCGGAGCTATTGGCACGATATTGTTGCAGAACTTTCTATTATTTTCGGGGTCCCTATTGACTTAAATCCCCTGTGTCTTTTGCTTGGTCTCCCGGATGGTCACATTATAAATCCCATGCACAAAGGCTCTTTAACCTGTTGACATTTGCTGCTAGGAAGAATATTCTGTTGTTTTGGATCAAGGATGTGGCTCCATCAAAGAAATCCTGGCATAACATCATAATGGACTGTATTCCATGTGAATACATCACATGTATGTACACACTCTAAATTAGACACTTTTTACAAAATCTGGGACCCATATTTAAACCATATAGGACCAACTCTGTCTGCTGCAGTACTTAAAGGTTTTCCCTGCCAACCTCGGGCTCCTTGTGGACCTGCATCCTTGCCGCCCTCAGATTCTCTTTCTTCATAAGGCTCTGTCTCTGTACCTTTGATACCACCTTGTCGTTCTACCTCTATGTACCGTCCTTTTAATGAGATTCTACCATGCCAATGTTAACTTCTGTCCTTGCTATCTCTTCACATCTGTCATTTTGTTTATAATAGTGTTGTACCTGAGTTTTTTTTTATTTTATTTATTACTTTATTATTTTATTTTATTTTTTATTTTATTTTTTTTGCGTGTGTGTGTGTTTGTTTTTATTATATTTTTGTAAAAATTAATAAAGATACTTTATAAAAAAAACAGTAGCTCATAGTCATAGCTGACTTATGTCACAGGATGGCCTCATAACATGTGCCATCCATCCAGGGGCGGATCTCGGCATGGGCACCGAGGGCAATGCCCCCCTAAATGCCCAGACTGCCCCACCAAACATGATGGCATGCAAAACAACCCAAGATGTTTCAGTGCTCGTATTTGAAAGTATTTGAAACACTACTACTGCTACTAACTACAACTGTGTCACCACAGCATTTAGCACTAAACCAACAGCATTTCATCATTGAAAACAGAAAACTCTCTGATTCAGACCTTTAGCTTTATGCATGCTGCATGTCTGTTTGCAACTTCAACAACAACTTCATGAAGCCGCCCCCATACCATTTTCTCTTGCCCCTCCCCCCCCCCCCCCCCCCCCCCCCCCCCCCCCCCCCCAAATGGAACATGTTTCATCCGCCCCTGCACATAACGGGTGCCATCCATCCATCCACCCACATGGGAGCCTGGCTGTCATTATATGCCATCTTGTTTATCCTAATTGAACACAGATGTAGTTGTCCCATGATTCCTTTTTCCCCCCACCTCATGTCTCCTCAGAGACCAGCCGTCTACAGAGGACATGTGGAAGAGGGTCTGTGTGTCTATAACTCGCTGAAAACAGTCAATAAACTGCTTGACTGATTGCCGCCAAATTCCTTGTGTGCAATCAGCCTCACAGACCCCCAACACTACAGATTTCTTTTGGTTCTGTCCACAATACCAGGTTGGATTTCGGAAACGAAACAGGCAAACATACAGATCAAAAATGACCATTAATCTTCTACATTCGCTAGTTCTGTAGACTTGGGCTAATTCAAATTTAACTCTTGAGGGCATAAAATGAAACCAAATGGACCCGCAAGGTCCATTTGGTTTAATTTTTATGCTCGCAAAGAGTTACATCTGGTTAACCAACTTTCCATCATTTAGCTGGGGTGATCACCGAAAATCACAGATTTCTATGATACATTTATTTTTAATTCATGGTGGTGCCCCTTTAAAGTAGTCATACTGCAACATGGAAGTAAAAGTGGGACATTCTAAATGTACTTTAGCACCACTATGTACTTTAGTACAAAATTATTGGGGCTCCATTTTACGCCACCACTGTAACCAGTGACGCGGCCTGCAAGGCAGCCCCCTGCCCCAAAAATAGAGCTTGCTTTTTATCCCTTTATGGCAGAGGTGCCCACACTTTTTTGACTTGAGAGCTACTTTCAAAATGACCGGCTCAACAAGATCTACACGTGAAAAATGTGATTGTTCTATTACTGCAACTGCATTTCAAGGCGCCCTAGAAAGTTTGCGCTTTGAAATAGTGGTGATGGTGTTACTTGTTGTTATAGTGTTTAAGAATAATGCACTTAATTAAAAATAGAGGGGGAGAATTGGAAGGTTTTCCTGTACATGCGATTACTGACATTTGAAAACAGTATTTGAGGTTTGAGTTGACGTGTTCATGATGTTGAGTTTAGTGTCTTGCACCCAAAACTAAGAACTTTCATGTTTTTGTCCACAATTGCAAAAGAGAACTGGCAAAACGTTGGGCAAAATAACAAATATTCTCCATTTTCTAATTGTGTGGAAAATTACGTAATTCAGATGTTTGAATATAATTTAACTCTTGAGAGTGTAAAATGAAACCAAATGGACCCGTAAGGGTCCATTTGGTTTCATTTTAACACTCTCAAGAGTTACAGATCTATATACATTTTAGGGGACTGTTATGTGATCTACCTGCATGGCCTGTGTGATCTACTGGTAGATCACCATCTACCTTTTGGGCATCCCTGCTTTATGGTATTTCGGTCTAGCGTCACCCGCTAGTTATTATCGCACCTGGAGAATGTCGGCTGTGTTGTCATGCTTTCGCATAAATTGCTATTTTGGTCACACAGATTTGGGACGGTGCATGTAGTGGGAATTTAAAAGCACCCGTTAACGTATGTCACATTAGTGTGGTATGTATGCACTGGTACGAATGCATACAGGTGTTTTGGAAAAATAGCAGAGCAATTGATTGATTGATTGATTGAATATTTTATTGATTGATTGATTGATTGATTGATTGATTGATTGATTGATTGAATATTTTATTAGACAATGATAGCAAAACAGTACATAGTACAGTTGGGCAAGTATTGATCTAAAAGGAGCACCAAAAAAGACCATAGCGGCTTTATTTCCGTTTGGGTCCTGTACAGTCAATAAAAGAGATTAATCAAACCACAACATTTAGTCACAAATCTGTGCTGCATCAGGAATGCAAAATAACAAAGTTACATGCTGCACCGGGAATGCACAAAACAAGGTACATGCTGCATCGCAAGCTAGCTTATTGATTATAGATAGCTTATAGATCGACTGAGCAAGCTTATAGATCGACTGTTGTCAACATTGTACTTAGGCACAGTACTGAAGCAAATACGTACATTGTTACCTCCAATCATTTCCGACCCCACTTTTTTAAGTATACTACTATTAAATACACCGGTAATACATTTAATTTTAGTTTAAAGGGGAATTCCATCCATTTTATTTTATTTTTTTTTCTGAGAGTGTACAAATGCAACCATTTGTACACACAAATGGAACCATACAAATGGTTCCATTTGTACGCTCTCAGAAAAATATAACCGTCTTTAAGAAATCCATTAACATGGTGAAAATGCATCTCTTAATGATGTCATCAAGATGTTTCACCATGTTAGTGGTTTTCTTCAGACCTCCATTTCTTGGGAACACAGAATGGGGGAACTTTTATCATGTCCAACCAGCACCTCTAGGGTATACTAATGACATATTAGAATGTTGAAAATGGGTGGACTTCCCCTTTAATGCTCTCTGTAATGGACCATGCCAGTGACTTTCCTTGTGGCTTGGCTAAACGACTCGTGCAGATGGCTGCTTATAGCCTATACAGAAGAGATTTGGTGTGGAAGCAAAAAGAGCAAAAGTGTAGCTGTAATATTATATGCTGTTGTTATTATTGCAGAATATTTATACCATTTAAGGCTGACTTACTAACAGTCTCCTCCGTCTGTGAGGAACACAATAAGAAGTGTCTGAGATTGCTTTTTGGAGGTCGCCGACAAAGGACAGGGGACAGTGGAGACTGTGTGTGTGTGTGTGTGTGTGTGTGTGTGTGTGTGTGTGTGTGTGGTGTGTGTGTGTGTGTGTGAGTGTGAGTGTGAGTGTGAGAGTGTGTGTGTGTGTGAGAGAGAGAGAGAGAGAGAGGTCATTTCGGGGTATGCTGTAAAAAAAAACAGCCATTTGCAATCATGGGGTTTAGGGGGACTTGGAGTTGTTGGGTTTTATTCTAAATGCCAATACCACATTCATAACGTTAATATCGCGGGTTAGTGACTGTTAAGCTCCTCTCAATCGTCTCTGATAGCCAGCCGTTAAGTCCTACGGGTTGCATTGAGTTTTAATAAGACTGGTGGATGCCGTTCCCTTTATGTTGTGTTTCTAAATCCCTTATTTTATCCTCCGATGCCCACAGTTTGGCATCCTTTTTCTTGGCATATCCCATTTCTTAGCGCCCTGGCCTGGTCTACAATGTAATTAGCATAGTCCCACCACAGACAGAGTGATCGTTTCTTGTGAGAGTATCTAGATAGTTATTGAGTTCTGCAGGGATAAAAAGTGTCTGGTGTTTAGAATTTACTCAAATAAGGACATTGGCTATAGTGCAGTGGTTTTCAACCTTTTTCATACCAGGTCAGGTCCCACTATTTATTCAACATTTGAGGACCTCCATTTGATGACATTTTAGCCCCACAGACCCCAAAACTAAAGATTTATTTTGTATACACCAAGCTGGCTTTCGGAGAAAACAATGCAGTCAAAGATACAGATCAAAATGACCGTTAGGGCTCCATCAAGGACCACCACTGGTGGTCCTTGAGAAGATGGGTAGTTCATTGAGTAGTGGGTAGTTCATGATCTACTCGCAGGGGAGCCCAACCATTAGATCGGGATCTACCGGTAGATCTCGGCCTGATCTCAAGTAGATCTCGGGAGATGTGGGGGGGGAAGAAAAAAAACTTTGCGTACTTTATGCTTATATGGACATAAAGTAAAGTGGTAAAACAAAGTAGTGTTGTGTTGTTGTGAAGTTACTGCAAGCTGGCAACGATGCGTGTGGTTTGAAATGTTGATATTGGACTGGTAGATCCCGGAGGGGTTGGCTGCTGAAAAGTAGATCTTGGGTCAAAAAAGGTTAAGCACCCCTGTTCTATAGAAACATTTCAGCACCACAGACAGCTCCCTGTGCTGTTCTATGTTCTATAGAAACATTTCAGCACCACAGACAGCTCCCTGTGCTGTTCTATGTTATATAGAAATACTTCAGCACCACAGACAGCTCCCTGTGCTGTTCTATGTTCTATAGAAACATTTCAGCACCACAGACAGCTCCCTGTGCTGTTCTATGTTATATAGAAACACTTCAGCACCACAGACAGCTCCCTGTGCTGTTCTATGTTATATAGAAACACTTCAGCACCACAGACAGCTCCCTGTGCTGTTCTATGTTATATAGAAACACTTCAGCACCACAGACAGCTCCCTGTGCAGTTCTATGTTATATAGCAGGGGAGCCCAACCAGTAGATCGGGATCTACCAGTAGATCTTGGCCTGATCATGAGTGGATCTTGGGAGATGTGGGGAGGAAAGAAAAAAAAATAGGTGGAAATGAAAAAAGAGCGATATTTTTGTGTGTATGTGTGTGTGCGTGTCTGCGTGTCTGTCTGTCTACGAAGCGGCTCATTTGGAGGATTGTTGTCTGCTGTCTGTGAATTATGCCAAAAGTATTGTTCAACGTGTAATGGACTGTTCTGCAACTTATAATGGACTATTCTGGACTGTTCTTATTATGATTGCATTTGCAATGGCAGTGTTTGCCCAAGTCTGTTGTAGGCCTATTTATGACAAGTCCGTTGTACTTTATGCTTATATGGACATAAAGTAAAGTGGTAAAACAACGTAGTGTTGTGTTGTTGTGAAGTTACTGCAGGCCGGCAACGATGCGTGTGGTTTGAAATGTTGATATTGGACTGGTAGATCCCGGAGGGGTTGGCTGCTGAAAAGTAGATCTTGGGTCAAAAAAGGTTGGGCACCCTGATCTACTGAATGGGACAAACTGCCATATTGAGCCTGTGGGTCAGGGATGCACATATGGAGTGTGTAAAGTGCAGTGCGGTGTGTCTATTAGGACTGTGTAGATAATAAAAAAGAAATCACTTTTTTTTATAAACAAATACGCATTTTGGACCATTCGTTCGAATGCCCCCTACCATACTGTAGCTAAAATCCCTAAAACTAAAGAAAGCAAGGAATGTAAAACAATTAACACCCAACTTTTACTTCCTCTAATAACAACCTAAAACATGAACCTGGTTGAAAAAAACAAAACAAAAAGCCTTGTCCTTTGAGCAGTGGCGTTTCTAAGCAATTTGGAGCCCTAGGCAAGATTTTCCCTGAAGCCCCCCTTTACCAAATGGAGGGGTTCAATGTTCAATTCTAGTTATAGAGGGCATGTATAAGCCTAATGTATTTATCCATATGAGGCTTATTAGCCTGGGATCCATTTAAAGCATGTCTGGTGGTCGCCCCCTCCCGCTCGCCCCCCTTCCCTCATGGTTGCCCCCCTCCCCTCAACTGCCTATAGTCTGCCTAATGGCAAAAACGCCCCTGCCTTTGAATAGGAAAGCTTTAACCACTCTTGTGCTTGTTATACAACGGTAGCATTTAAGGTCACCTTACTAACTGGAAAACGCAGCCCTCCTCTGTGTGCGCGAGAGACACAATACGAGGTCTCCGAGATTGCTTTTTATTGCGAGAGCGAGGGAGAATAAGCGAGAAGGACACGTCCGGGCAGTGGAGAGAGTTGCATCGTGTTCTAGGCCATCAGGGCCTTTTGGGCTAGGCTGTCAACATGCTGCAGCATCCCCTTTTTATTCCGCAATCTTATTCAATAATACCTTTTATGCTTCAGCCTGAGTGGCATAGATAGAACTTTCCTTTTCGCCGCAACACTTCCTCCAAACAAGTACACGGATTCAATTCAATAGATTGATGTTTAAGCATTTTACCCATTTTTTGAGGAGGGAGAGCTTCCTTGAATGAGATTGTCCAGCCGTGCTTTGTGACCAAACTCGGTTTTCAATTCCCTCCCGTCAATGCTGGTCCAGGAGCTGTGCTGTATTACAGTATGTTGTTGAAAATTGTTTTTGATAAATCCACTTACCGACCGAGATATCTCCCTTCATTGTCTTTATGTATTTGATGCTTTTGTTATGGAAAAGGTTTGTCTATATACGCGCCTCTATAAGGGATATAGAATAAATCAATACTACACCCCATGGCTGATGTGACGCATAATGCAGTGGTTTTCAACAGGGGGTCCAGGGACCACCAGTGGTCCCTGAGAGAGAACGTTAGTTAACCAGATGTTTCATTTTACACTCTCAGTTAACGTATAATAGAGTCTACACAAATAGACAATGTAGAATAAATGGAGAGAGAGAGAGAGAGAGAGAGAGAGAGAGAGAGAGAGAGAGAGAGAGAGAGAGAGAGAGAGAGAGAGAGAGAGAGAGAGAGTCACCCAGACAATTTGCTGTTTTCCATAAAATGTCACATTTTAACTGTATTTACCACCAAATGAATAGAAAATATAATTAAGACATCGGCCAGGTCAGAAATAATGATTTGTAGTTGAAATAATATATATTTTTTTTCATTCAAACATTGCTTTCATCAAAGAATCCTCCTCCATTTGCAGTAATTACAGCATTGCAGACCTTTGTCATGGCATTGCAAAAACGGAGTCCCCTATTCAAAAACCCTGTTGAATAGAACAGGGACTCCTGAATACATAAATACTACACCTGGACAAGGCACAGGTCAGGCACTCTTCCACGCTTCTTTCTTTTCAGTTGCTCTGCATCTCACAAATGTTCTTGTGTGATCACTCAAACACCTCAAACTTGGATTCATCCGTCCATAACACCTTTTCCAATCTTCCTCCTCTGTCCAATGTTTGTATTCGTTTGCCTACATTCATCTTTTTTCTGTTATCGGCCATGGTGCCTCAGATATGGCTTTTTTCTTTAACCACTCTACCCTGAAGGCCAGCATCCCCAGAGTCACCTTTTCACTGTAAATGTTGACACTGGCGTTTACTATTAAATGAAGCTGGCAGTTGAAGACCTGTGAGGCGTATATTTCTCAAACTAGAGAGACTAATGTACTTCTACATGGGTCGTGTCTTTCTACTCTGGTTAGATCCTGTTTGTACACACCGGGTAATATTCAGTTTCTTGGCATTTTCTCGCATGGAAATTTCTAGGAACAAGAATAGACCTTTGAGTTTCACATGGAAGTTCTCCTTTTCTGGCCATTTTCCAAGAGCGGCGGCTGTCTCGACGGTTTTATAACTGTCTCGAGGGTTTTATAACCGCCGCGACCGTTTTGCATTACAATCGAGACAGTTTTGCATAACAGTCAACCGCTTTGCATGACAGTTGTGACTGTTTTGTATGGGTGGGACAATGTACTTACCTCACGATATGATACAATATGGATATTTAGGGTTCTGAATCGATTTGTGTTGAGATTCTTAGTTATGATGTGATTCGATATGATATATCACATTTTTTCCCCACAAATGACTGTCCTTTTATTATACAAGGGGGATTTCACCCATTTTCAAGAATTTTTCCAGGAGTGTACAAATGGAACCAAATGGACTCGTCGGGGTCCATTTGGTTCCATTTGTACACCCTCAGAAAAAAAGGTCCTAAAACAAAAATCATTAACAAACACAACTTGATGATGTCATCATCAAGTAAAATACAGTACAGTAAAATGTTGAAAATGGGCAGAATTCTGGACAATATGGTCCATAACAAGTTCAATCAACTAGAACATTTTAAAGCAATGTTAAACAATACAAATAACAAAAAAGTCCAATCATACACATCAATACAGCCTTGATGACATCAGCCACTCTTTCTGACATGATCAAATTAATGAATAGGCCTGTGTGAGTATAAAAAAAGGAATTGGTTCATAAAATGTTGAACCTGTAATTTCGATATGGATATCATGGCATTAAGAATTGCAATATGTTGGCATATCGATTTTATTTACGTACGTATTTTTTGCCCACCCCTACTGTTTTGCATAACAGTAGTAACTGTTGTTAGCCTGTTGTTTTGTACAACAACAGGCTAACAACAGTTTGCAACCAATCCACTTTATTTATAAAGCACATTTAAAACAACTTGGTTGCGACAAAGTGCTGTACACAAGCTAAAAACAAACTAAGAGCCCCAACATGGGCGACACAAAAAACAACTAATCAACAGGGAGACACAAAATCAAGAAAGACAAACAAACAAAAACAAATAACAGAGAGGACACATCAGCTATCAGCCAGAATGGGTGAACGCCAGGGAATACATATGTGTTTTTAAACGAGATTTAAACACAGACAGAGTTTGCGATGCCCTAACCTGAGGTGGAAGTTCATTCCACAGTGTGGGTGCCACCACAGAAAAAGATCTATCTCCCCGAGATTTCAGTTTAGATTTGGGATCCTGAGGAGTTGCTGGTCAGCTGACCTCAGGGCCCTGAGAACGTCTTTTTGTGCTACCAGTGCAGAATTTTAAACTGGATCCTGTACCGCAGAGGAAGCCAGTGAAGGGAGGCAAGAATCAGATATGCATAATGGTCAAAGGGTTAAGTTTGTGGTAAAGAACTAGGGTTAGGGGTAAGGGTGTAACATCCGCCAGAGTCACATATTGTTTTAATGTATTTTTCTTTTAATTATTATATAGTTCATTATTTTTTCAGTTAATTCGCTGCACTATGATGAGTTTTTTTTTTGTTACTTATCTACTGGGCTATGTGTCAAGGGACTAGTAGGTTGCCATGGCAACCCGGGCCTGATTGGTAGACCCCGCCCACAGCTAACCTGGCTGGGGGACAGGGGTGGATCTAGGCATGGGCATGGGCATTTAGCTTTATGCATGCTGCGTGTCTGTTGCAACTTCAACAACAACTGATGTTATTATTGATGCTTATACTTGCCTAATACAAGTCCTGTAACTGAAAATGGTATGGCATACCATTTTCACGTCCCCCTCCAACATTTTCTCTTGTCACCCCAAATGGGACATGTTACATCCGCCCCTGCTGGGGGAGGTGATAAATGCAATCACTTTGTTTGGGCCACCTGGCTAGAGAAGACCAGAGCGGAGACAGAGAGGAACACAGCAGCAGGAGCACATTTTGTCTGCTGAAAAACTTTGTCAAGAGGATAATATTTTTGCCGTTTGGATTTTGTTGCCAACTGCCGGTGAAAAGGATCTTGTTTTTTTTTTTTTTTTTTTTTCCCTGCAGTAGCATAAACTACATAACTTCAAGGAGGATTATTTCGGATATCTTGGAATATCTTAGTTAGGTTTGGACATCTTGATATATTTTCGTTAACCTTCGGACATTTTGAGACCTTTTGATTAGGTTTGTCATTTCATGTCATTTCAAAAGTACAAAAGATATGAATATTACGTAAATGAGGGAAAGAAAAGAAAAGCAAAAACAAAACAAAGACTTTTCCTTCAAATGAAGAGCTGCCTCCTGGTCCTCGACGCCACACATGTGATGCTCCAGATACTCAACCTGCTCTGGATGGAAGGTCAGTTCTGTAGCTTCTCTAACCAGCTAACTGTGCTAACATGATTGCACAAGTGTTCTGTACTCATTCCTTAGCCTTGACACAATGAGCAAACACATTGTACCATTAGAACACTGGAGTGATAGTTGCTGGAAATGGGCCTCTATATACACTGGAGTGATAGTTGCTGGAAATGGGCCTCTATATTAGTGGTTTTCAACCTTTTTGATCGCAGGGACTACTATTTATTCAGCATTTGAGCCACAGACCACCATTTCTGGACATTTTCGCACCACAGACCCCAAAACTAAAGATTTATTTTGCTTTTTTCCCCCACAATTCCAGGTTGGATTTGGGAAACCAAACATTCAAACATACAGATCAAAATGACCATTAATCTTCTACATTCTCCAGTTGTGTAGACTTGGGCTAATTCAGA
>CM076984.1:34419427-34445267 GCA_039105355.1 Benthosema pterotum
ATTAGGGTGAGTTAAAAACATTCCCTGTGGTATTGCTCATCACTTCATAGAATTGAAAACTGCTGTCGTCATCGTCACATCGTAGCCGTTAAAGGATAATTGCAGACGGAAAAAATCTTTATTTGTACCTAATGTATTAGAAAAAAGTGGTCCAGGTATTATTTTGTGAAAACACTCCTTAATGCCTGTTTCGCCTCTCCCAAAATAAGCTTATAATGGGGCTAATGGGTCTTGTGCAAGTTCACCTATATACAGTAAATTGCTCCAAAATGCGAGTTTTTGCTATATATGGTCTCTCCACCATGTCAGTAGAGTGTTGACGCTCACTTTCACTTTCACTTGCGTTTCAGCAGTGGTTCAGCCATAAACCATGTGCCACGCCCCCACCTTTTGAGACAACTGAATCACTGCTGTACCGAAAGTGAAAGTGTGAGTGTTAACACACTACTGACATGGTTGGGAGACAATATTTAGCAGAAAATTATAATCCTATTTTGGGAGCGGGTAGACAGGCATTAAGGAGTGTTTTCACAAAATAACACCTGGACCATTTAACAAAATAAGTGCAAATAAAGATATATAAAAAAAAAACTTTTGGTGTGCAATTCTCCTTTAAAAGCATCATCAACCACTCTAAGGGTTGCTTCTATCGCATTAGCAGTCACTTGTAAATATACATTTATTTCGACCTTGTGTATACACTAGTGCACATATGGTAGACGTGGAGGAGTCCTTCCTTGCCAATTAAGCTAATTAACAGGGGATACGCCACTCGTCCATCTCCTTCCTACCTAGCCTAGACGGCCGCTTGCGGTTTTAAAGCGTGTCTCCATGGGGTCTGTCCAGCGAGACGTCGGAGCTCCGTCATCTGTCTCCTGGTCGACACCCTGGCGGTCCATCTGTGATCACCACCAGACAGCGGAGCAGAATGGATGGGGAGCGTGGAGGGAACCAGACTGAAACGTGGGGCCTATTTAAAACATTCTGCACGGGAACGGAAACGCCTGTTGTTTTAAGCATTATGTTTACTGTTTAGCTATTGAAAAATAGCAGATCTACACGTTCATAGCGCGCCACTCGGTGGCGCGCTATGAGCGTGTAGGTCTGCTGTTTTTTGAAAAATCAGCAAAATTATGCGCAAGTCTTCGGATATATTCTTTCAGAGCAAACCTTTTTTTTTTATCTCAAATCTTTGATTCTGGAGGATTCATAGAACAACATGTTTTAAGATCGGGGTCCGCAGATAAATATAGATAATTCTAGGGGTCCTTGGCATGAAATATTTTGAGCATCCCTGACACGGGAATCTAGTGTCAGAAACTAGAATCTAGTGTCAGAAACTATATCTAGTGTCAGAAATTAGTATCTAGTGTCGAAACTAGTATCTAGTGTTAGAAACTAGAATCTAGTGTTAGAAACTAGAATCTAGTGCCAGAAATGATAGAATCTAGAATCTAATAGAAACGAGAATCCATTCTCAGAAACTAGAATCTATTCTCAGAATCTAGAATCTATTCTCAGGAAATAGAATCTAGTAGATTATAGTGTCGGTACAAAATGTTTTAAAGAGTGGCGTCCGCCCGGGGGGATACCTGAGGGGAGACCGTGACCCCCGCGGGTCCTCCAATCCATGCACTATTGTTTTGTTCTGCTAATTAAGGAGCGCTGTTCGGGCTGATTGGTTTCTAGTGTGTAATTACCAAACAATCTGCTGAGAGCCGCTTTCCATCAGAGTGCTAAGGTAGCCTCAGTCTCCCCTCGACCGTGAGCCAGATGAAGGGGAGCGTGCGTGACCGTGCCAGGGACCAGCTAGGGGTCACACACCTCATTTACATGAAACAGTCTGAAGGATTCCAGACGAGGATGAAGGACGATGGCTGGTTAGGGAGCAGGGGCGGATGTAACATGTCCGATTTGGGGGGGGCAAGAGAACATGTTGGAGGGGCAAAAGAAAATGGCATGGGGGTTACCAAATTGGTATACCATTTTCGGTTACAGGACTTTTATTAGACAAGTAAAGCTTCAAAAATAACGTCAGTTGTTGTTGAAGTTGCAACGGACACGCAGCATGCATAAAGCTAAAGGTCTGACTCTGACTGATTTCAATGATGAAATGCTGTTGGTTTAGTGGTGACACAGCTGTAGTTAGTTAGTAGCAGTAGTAGTGTTTCCAATCATTTTAAATGTAAGCACTTTAATTTGAAATATCTTGGGTTGTTTTGCATGGCATCGTGTTTGGGGGGGGGGGCAGAGTGGGTATTTAGGGGGGCATTGACCCCCCATGCCCATGCCTGTATCCGCCCCTGTTAGGGAGGGAGAGAAAAAAGAACTCCACTCAGTGTAGTCAGTCAGGACTCAGGGCCTTATGGGGCCTCTGAGGGCAATCATGCAGCAAGTCCATAGAGATGGCTGCCAGCTAGGCACCATGCTCCAGACGTTGTATGGGCCAGCACACATCACAAAAATACGTAATATGGGTGAATCCTGCACACAGTGATGTAGTTGGGGAGAACCAGAGTCTTCTAGTGGGAGAGTTATGATATTCCCGTTCACTCCTATGCGCCAAGTCGCAGCCGTTACTGGAGGAGCATGGAGGGGCCCTGTGAGTCCACTCTCAAGCCAGAAGTCGATAAAATGAATGGGATTTAATAGGGACCGGCAAAGTCTCGTATTGTCTCGTTCACTACTGTAGCGTTACATAGGACTCGCTGAGACGTGTAGGAGTAGTGAGCGTTATGCTCAGATAGGACTCAAAGGGGCTCTGTATAGTCACGTGACCTTTAAAAGGCAACTAGCGTTGACGAAAATCTAGGCCATACTGTATGTTCTTTAGTTTAAAAATAGTTCATATTTTTATCCCTTGGGGGGTGCCATTTCACCGGTCATAGGCATGACATCACAGGAGATTTTCCCTGGAAGGCTCCATTTGGTAAGGGGGGGCTCCTGGGAAAATCTTGCATGGGGCTCCAAATTGCTTAGAAACACCACTGGATAGGTTAGAATCCACACAGTGATGTACTTGGAGAGGACAGGAGAGGAGAGAAGCTAAGTAGGAGGAACAAGTCCAGGAGTGTGAGAGAGAGAGCAAGAAAGACACTCCAAAATACACACTCCCACACAGGCCAGGCAAAGGGCATGAGAACACACAGCGTCATGCTGAGATCAGTTTGCTGCTGGCATTGAGTGTTTGTGGTTGTTGCAGACCTCCATGACGGCTCACTACAGTCATATCAATGATTTTCAAGTCGACTTAAAGTTCCTATATGAAATTTTAAGGTCAAAATAACTATCAGGAATAGCCTTGCTAAGCTGCCTGTGATTACGGAAAAAGGGCCGACTGGTGGAGTCAAATGTGGAGGTGGTGGAGGACTAGGATTTTTAAAGGGCCACTGCGACTCCTATGGTTGTTGTGTAGATACTAGATGTTTTCAGGAAGTGAACTAATAATTAAACAGACTAAGATAAAGAAGAAAACAAACAGACATAAATGCCATTCAAATTTTGAGATTTATACTTTAAAGATTGCCATGATTTTCCAACTTAAATCATAATCATCATATATTGTTATATGAAGAGAAAGAATTTTCTCAAAAAGGTGTACAGTATTTGTTAAATTGATGTTTTTATTTGGACTCCCCCACCAGCTTAAGTATGCCTGGTTTGCCTGGTGGGTGGTGATGGGTGGAGATCCACCTGAACTGAAACCACACCCACAGCTGTAGTTGTATGGTAAAGGAGGAGGAGTTGAGGGAGGAGCTGATGTGTGATGGCACTACATTACAGCCTTTGCCATTGGCACATTTGACTGGAAAGGTTTTAGCCTCCAGGAAGAAACCCGAAATACAAAGGGAAGACATCAGTACACATAAAAAACAGACCAAGGGTTCGAATGATGTACCATCATCTCTTAAACATGTACAAAATTGGAAAAAATACAAAGATCACAGCACCCCCTCTTTAAAAGAGAGGATAGATTCATGGCAGAGTTGGTGAGGCAACCGAGTTGGTGAATTGACAGTAGGAACCATTTAAACAGATTCTGTTTCAGAAGTAATTTTATGAGGGCACACCGATGCATTAATATATACTTCCCTCAGTGTGAAGTGTTGTCAACTTGTCGGACACCTCACTATATAAGTGCAAATCACTATTATAGTACCCACGTATTACTACACTACCTACTGGTGCACATTAGTAATAACTAGGGCTCATATATTTTTTTAGCTTTTCTTTTAGGTTTTTTAGCCTTCTATTGGGAGAGTTATAATATTCCCGTTCACTCCTATGCGCCAGGGCGCAGCCGTTACTGGAGGAGCATCGAGGGGCCCTGTGAGTCCACTCTCAAGCCGGAAGTCGATGAAATGAATGGGATTTAATAGGGACCGGCAAAGTCTTGTATTGTCTCGTTCACTGCTGTATACATCTCGCGAGACTGTAGGAGTAGTGAGCGAACTGGCTGCTCCGCTCTGCTTCCGGCCTCTGCTTCCGGGTACACGAATATCCTAACTCTCCCACTAGAAGGCTCTGTCTAGACCCACCCTAGGTGCCTGGCTTCAGTAATTCACTGGCCTGGTTGTCATATGTTGTTATTTAAACGGCTCCACGCGGAGATGATGACCCTCCTCATGGGATGCCAAGCGAATGTGCTCTGATCTAAGGGCCCGCTGTAAAGAGCGTTCATCTTCAAAACATATGAAGCCGTAGTTGTACTTCATCCTGCCCCACTTGATGTTGACGCTCTGGACTCTGCCGAACTTCTTGAAGATTGCGGTGAGCTCCTTCTCGTCTACACCTCGAGGAATCCTCCCCACAAACAGTCCTCTGCTGTTCACTTCTTCCCCGCGCTGAAGCGCCGCCGTCTTGGGTATATTGACCGTCGTCTTCTGTTCTGTCCTCGTCATCTTCTGTTCTGTCCTCGTCATTTTCGGTTCTGCCGTCGTCGTCTTTGGTTTCTTTTATGCTGATGCCCTGGCACGTCACACTCCCCGTCCTGACAGTGCCAACGGCCTCCAGGTTGGAAACGCGCTCCCCCAGGGTCTCCAGGGTCAAAACTCGCTTCCCCAGGGTCTCCAGGGTCTCCACGCGCTGCCCCAGGGTCTCCAGGGTCAAAACTCGCTTCCCCAGGGTCTCCAGGGTCGAAACTCGCTTCCCCAGGGTCTCCAGGGTCGAAACGCGCTTCCCCAGGGTCTCCAGGGTCTCCACGCGCTTCCCCAGGGTCTCCAGGGTCGAAACGCGCTGCCCCAGGGTCTCCAGGGTCTCCACGCGCTTCCCCAGGGTCTCCAGGGTCGAAACGCGCTGCCCCAGGGTCTCCAGGGTCGAAACTCGCTTCCCCAGGGTCTCCAGGGTCTCCACGCGCTTCCCCAGGGTCTCCAGGGTCGAAACGCGCTGCCCCAGGGTCTCCATGCGCTGCCCCAGGGTCTCCAGGGTTGAAACGCGCTCCCCGGAAAAATCAGTATTTTGCCCCAAATTTAGCTGGTGCGGCTTATATTCAGGTGCGGCTTATAGTCCGGAAATTACGGTAGCTAGACTAGATTAATTAACTTTTTGGGGGTACATTTTGGTGTGACATTTTTAGGGAGCAACCCGTCAGGGCCTCTACCTCTCAGGGGCTCTATGTAGCTGCATAGTTTGTGTAGTGATAAGATCTACTGCTGGGTACAATATTGTTATTATAGAGCAGGGGACCATCAGATGTAACTCACCAGAGATGGTTCCCGGTGTTCCCCAGCTATGTTGGTTAACCCGTTGAAAAGTTGATTAACCAGATGTAACTCTTTGAGTGTAAAAATGAAACCAAATGGACCCTTGCGGGTCCATTTGGTTTCATGCTTACACTCTCAAGAGTTAAAATATTCATCATGCGAATTAGCCCAAGTCTACACAACTAGAGAATGTAGAAAATTAATGGTCATTTTGATCTGTATGTTTCACTGTTTTGTTTCCCAAAATCCATATTGTGGACAAAACCAGAAAGCCAATCTACAGTCATTGGGCAGCATCACTGTATGTATGGTCTTTTGAACTATTTTTAGTCTCTTTTACACAGAGAATAACTCGCCGCAGCCTCTGCCATAATGTCAACGCATTGTGGAAATTGAAACAGGCATTGGTGACACAACACAAACACTAGTGCGTGTGTGTGCGTGTGCGTGTGCGCATTGCATGTGTATGTGCATGCACGTGTGCACATGTCGGTGAAGCTAAAGGTCTGACTCAGAGTTTTCTGTTTTCAATGATGAAATGGTGAATGGTTTAGTGGTGAGAGACGATTGTAGTTAGTAGCAGTATAGTAGTGTTTCAAATACTTTTAAATAAAAGCACTGCAAATAGCTTGGGTTGTTCTGCATGTGCCATCATGTTTGGCATGTGCCATCATGTAGGGGGGGCATTGCCCCCCATGCAGAGAGAGAGAGAGAGAGAGAGAGAGAGAGAGAGAGAGAGAGAGAGAGGGGGGGGGGGGGGGTTCCCCCTACGGCTGTACACTTCAAAATGAATGACATTGGAGTGTTTTCAATTCCTCAAGGAGGGTAAATAAATACTTTATTCCTCCCGACTCCTCCTTAATATTAACCATATGCACAGACAGAGGGAGATATGATCTGAATCAATATTAATGGAATGAAATATGAACGAGGCAGGAGAGAATATACATTATTGCTGGGAACATAAACACGCCGCCCGCCGATTAGAAATCCCCTCCCATAACTCAAACAACAAAAACAGCCTGATGGCTGATGATCTCTCACGGAAAAACCTTGTACCTCCATATGTCATTTCATATTTAACTTTGTGATATATATTTTTAATATAAGAGATTGCACTATTTGATATTTGGTCATACAGGGTCAGTGTCACACAAAAACTAAAAGTATGTAGCGCTTGTTTTTTTTTTTTTTTTTTTTTTTTTTTTTGGGGGGGGGGGGGGGGGGGGGGGGGGGGGGTTGTTCACTTATGTCAGTGGTTTTCAACCTGTTTGATCCCAGGGCCCACTGTTTATTCAGAATTTGAGCCACAGACCACTATTTGAGGCCATTTTAACCCCACAGACCCTAAAACTAAAGATTTCTTATGCTTTTGTGCGTTTTGTTATTTGGGAAACAACACAGGCAAACCTACAGATCAAATTGACCATTAATCTTCTAGTTGTGTAGACTTGAGGTAATTCAGATGAGGAATATTTTAAAGTGTTTTAAAGGAATATTTTAAAGTGTTTTAAAGCATGAACATGAAACCAAATGGACCCCAAGGGTCAATTTGGTTTCATTTTTACGCTCTCAAGTGTTAGATTTCTTAACCAACTTTTGATTGGTTAACCAACTTAGCTGGGGACCACCTGGAACCCTCTCAAGGACTAGGCTACTGGTGGTCCCCAGACCACTGGTTGAAAACTACTGACATATTTCATTCACCTCAAAATACGATATTGATATCGATATTTAGAGTGCCAAATCGATTTATATTGAAATTCTTAATCATGTTGTGATTCGATTCAATATATCGATATATTGTGGTATGTGGTATCATGCTAGAACATTTTAAAACATTTTAAAACATTTATAAACAATACGGACTATGAAAAGTTCAATCAACTATAACATTTTAAAGCACTTTGAAACAATATATACAATGAAAAGTTTAATCCTACACTTAAATGTAGCCAGATAACAATCAGTCTGTCTCTCTGACAACAAATTATTAAATGCATAAGTATAAAAAAATCGATTTCGAACCTAGCGAAACAATATCAATATCATGGCATTAAGTATCACAATATATTAGTATATCGATTTTTTTCCCACCCTTAACTGGGTGTCAGTTGTGTGTCTGCGGCTTATTTTAAATGTTCAAACAATTATTAGCAAGAGCTTTGTGACTAGGTGGGAAAAAGTGACTAAAAAATATAATATAAAGTATAATATAAAGTGTTTCCTAGAAATGGAGGTCTGAAGAAAGCCATTAACATGGTGAAACGCATCTTGATGACATCATCAAGATGCATTTCATCATGTTAATGGATTTCTTTAGACGCTTCTTTTTTCTGAAAAGAAAAACAAAAGTTAAATGGGTGAAATTCCCCTTTAACGCCGCTGGGAAAGGGGGGCCCATGTGGAAAAGCTTTGTAGGGGGCCCAGAATTGCTAGCTACGGCCCTGCCTGCCTGCAGCAGTGCTTTGTTGGTACAGACACTGGTTTAGTCCTCTGTGTTAAATGTCAATATTGTGTTGCTGTTAAGCTGGAGGCCAATGTTCTTTCCATAGGCGAAGTTTGCCAGTGATGTGGTCTGGTCTGATCTCTCAGATCACTCACTCTGTAGCCTGAACCAACATGAACCCTAGTGGTGTCTCCTTGCCTTGAAGTTAAAATGGTTTGAGAATCACATTTTTTTCGATACAAAACAAACAAACAAACAAAAAAGGAAGAACGAGATCTAGTAGCAACCAACGACTAGATTGGTCTCGACCTAGATGCAACCGGGTCACGGCTATGTTGTCTGACAGATAGTTATGTTGTCAGTTAAAGTAGTGCTGGTTGGCCATGCCACAAAAGCCCAGCCCTTATCATACAGTAGATGGCAGCTTTAATATGAACGGAGGCGCGGGACAGCTGTCAAGCCGTGTGGTGTGGTGTTGTTGGGGGCATGATCGAAGGCTCAAAGACTGGTAGCAGGACAGTGGAACATGGAGAAATACTTTGAGTAGTGGGGGGGCAGCAAAGTCTGTGGTTCAATGTGGTTTCAGTGAATAAAACACCCAGATGTTAAACTGATGTTAAACCAGGACTGATCGAGACCAGGAAGTGTGTGACTTGTAGGCCCATGCTCTGCGTGTGTGCGTGCGTGCGCGTGTGTTTGTGTGTGTTTGTGTGTGTGTGGCGTTTATGAAAACCTGGAGTGGAGTTTGGTGTGGTCATTCTACATTTTTGGGGGCTTCAGTATTATTTTTTGGTCCACAACTTTGGTTGCTGACCCATGGTTTAGGGCAGGCTTCCCCAATAGGCGGCCCGCGGGCCATTTGCGGCCCCCTTAGCGCCCCCTAGTGGCCCGCGGAGGAATTTTCAAAAAAAAAAAATTTTGAAAATTCCTCCGCGGGCCACTAGGGGGCGCTGCCTATCCTTAATCATATTGCAGGCTGTCTGGCACTTTTGGAACCACATGGACCATGTCCATTCCAGATCGTTTTTTTGTTCCATTTGTACTCTCAGTTTCTAGCCCCCTAGTGGCAACAAATATAACTTCTATAACTAAGAATAAATATTATACTAAATTGGGATAGCAGATATGAATAGCATTACATGGGGGTCTATGCCTCCCCTAGCCTATATGCAGGTCAAACTGGGCACCCTTCAAATTAAAATTACAAGAGTCACTGCTAGAACACTGTCATACATACAAGTGGGTTTTGCCCTGAAAATGAATTTATTTTCACTATCAAGAATTAAAGATCTAGGAGGGTCCCTTTGGTTATCAACTCTCCATAATTTAGCAGGGGATCACCTGAAACCTCTCAAGGACCACTGGTGGTCCCAGGACCATTGGTTGAGAACCTGTTCTACATCTACCAGTAAATTAAGATATTTCACTTTCAAGATTTATTTTGGCCATTTTATCAACTAAGGCTTATGTAAAGACCCCAAATAGTTTTTAAGTTGCTTGAGTCACTCTGTTTATGAAGGGGACAGGGCAGCTGAAATGATTCAAATGAATATCAACAAACTGCGTCTGGGGTGTTCAGAAAAGCCTAAGTAAAATGACCAAACCTTTTTTGGAAGTGAACTGTCCTTTTAATTAATTAATGAAAAAATAAAACCTCAAATTTCCGCGCACATGGACTCGGCCCCCGGCCTGGTACCGCCGTCAAAATATGGCCCTCGAACAAAATTAATTGGGGAACCCTGCAGTTTAGGGTAAAGGTTTGATTAGTGCAGGGTAGAGCCCTGCACGGGACTGATTTTTCCATCCCACTCCAGTTTTGATTTTGATCACCCGCGACGATCTTTTGACCGCCCGCGGCTGCCTGCCGCTCCCTCGCGCACCAAAAAATAGGTCTCATTTAGTTCCGCAAAATCCCGCATTTTTATCGATTAGTCCCACTAACGCTAGAAAATTTACAATGAGAAGAGTAGCTCACAGAGAGATGGGAAACGGCTGGACAAATATTATAGGTCGGCCCTGTGCATAGCCATAGCCAATATGTAATATATAGTGGTGGGCTTTATCAGACTCAGTGCACTCACATGAGAGAGAGAGAGAGAGAGAGAGAGAGAGAGAGAGAGAGAGAGAGAGAGAGGGAGAGGGGGAGAGGGGGAGGGAGGGGGTGGGTGGGGAGAGAGGGGGAGGGATGTCCATATGGGTGTATAAAGCAACCAATAGATGACATCAAGGTTCCTTCATCCATATATGTATGTATTTGTTTTACAGTCTATGGTAGTGATGTTCTCAGCAGCAACTTTGAAAAAAACACACACACACACACACACACACACACACACACACACACACACACACACACACACACACAGCAGGGGTGGATGTAACATTTCCCAATTGGTGGGACAGGAGAAAATAGTATGGGTGCGGCTTCATCGTCCGTGTTGTGATTTTCATGTTACAGGACTTATATTTGGCAAGTAAAGCATCAATAATAACAACAGTTGTTGTTGAAGTTGCAACAGACACGCAGCATGCATAAAGCTAAAGGTCTAACTGAGAGAGTTTTCTGTTTTCAATGATGAAATGCTGTTGGTTTAGTGGTGAGACGATTGTAGTTGGTTAGCAGCGGTATAATAGTGTTTCAAATACTTTTAAATATAAGCACTGAAATATCTTGGGTTGTTTTGCATGCCATCATCAGGGGCGGATGTAACATTTCTCAATTGGGGGGGGGGGGGGGGGGGGGGGGGGCTGACAGAAGAAAATGGTAAGGGGGCAGCTTCATCGCCCGTGTAGCTTCGCGCCACAGGCGATGAAGCCGCCCCCATACCATTTTCAGTAGTGTTTCAAAATCAGTCTTGGGTTGTTTTGCATGCCATCATGTTTGGTGGGGCAGTCAGGGCATTTAGGGGGGCATTGCCCCCCCATACCTATGCCTAGACCCACCCCTGGCCATCATGTTTGATGGGGCAGTCTGGGCATTTAGAGGGGGTTTAGAGAGAGGAGGGGGGGGCATTGCCCCCCATGCCTATACCTAGATCCGCCCCTGACACTCAGGCAGCATCGTCATTGGGCTGCCATCGTCACACTACTCCACTCTCTGCTCTGTGACATTTGGCTGACTGAACTGAGGTGTGGGAGACACACATCACTGGGAGATGAGAGGGAAAAACACACAGACCAGAGACCAAAAAATACATAGTGTATATTATTATTGTTGTCCTACGGATGGGAACCTTTGTGGCAGACACACATCACTGGGAGGAGATGAGAGGAGAGAGCATAGGCAGGGGGGGGACTCCAAAAATACATTGTTTCATGCTTTATATTTTTATTTTATGTGAAAGCAAGCTACACAGTGTATACAAACACACAGAACTCCAAAAATACATACTGTATGTTATTGTTGTCCTACGGATAGAAGCCTTAACCCATTTTTGGCTGGGAAGGCGTTCTATATAGCGCTATGCTATACTTTATAATGATTTAGGAAAGATGCTGTCACTGGCAAAATGTTGGTCAAAATAATTGTGTAGGTTCTTGAAAATTAAGTAGGCCTATAATTCAGATGTTTACATATAATTCAACTATTGAGAGCGAAACCAAATGGGCTGACAAAAATTGTCGATTAAATGAGTGAATCATGGTAATTTCAGTGGCTGAAAGTCGCTAAAACATTGAGGCAACATTCACTCATTTGCATTTCAAGTAGCATGTGATGTGTCAAACTCTATGGCTACAGTATAGCCCAAATGTGCCCAAAAGTGATCAGCGATAAGAGTGCCTCTCAAATCACACAGTGTGTGACTTTAATATTTTTAATGTGGACTTTAAAAAAAAGGGGACCTTCAGACCCCAAAACTAAAGATTTGTTTTGCTTTTGTCCTCAATTCCAGGCTGGATTTGGGAAACAAAACAGTCAAACATACAGATCAAAATCACCATTAATCTTCCACATTCTCTAGTTGTGTAGACTTGGGCTAATTCAGATGGTGAATATTTTAACTCTTGAGAGCGTAAACATGAAACCAAACGGACCCGCAACGGTCCAATATGGAGATAAGGAAGGTTTTTGCCAATATGTTAAAAATGTGCGCGCGTGTGTGTGTGTGTGTGTGTGTGTGTGTGTGTGTGTGGTGTGTGTGTGTGTGTGTGTGTGTGTGTGTGTGTGTGTGTGTGTGTGTGTGTGTGTGTGTGTGGTGTGTGTGTGTGTGTGTGTGTGTGTGTGTGTGTGTGTGTGTGTGTGTGTGTGTGTGTGCGTGCGTGCGTGCGTGCGTGCGTGCGTGCGTGCGCGCGTGCGCGCGTGTGCGCGCGTGCTGGGCTGATGGACACAGAAGCGTTGCAGAGAAGGGAAGGTAGCAGACAGTGCATAGGCGTAGAATACACGGGGTTACGGGGGTTACAACCCCCCCAAAAATCGAACCCTGGGGTAACAACCCCCCCAAACTTCAAACCCTGACATTATAACCCCCCTCATATAAACATATGATTTCGGTAAATATGTTGCATGAACAACTTTAGGCTATCCCTTTTATGTAAAATAGCGAAAAATAGTTTTGTTCAGTTATGTTTAATCATGTTGCAATGTAACCCCCCCTCCCCTCCCAACACGCTTGGTATGTCCCAACCCACCTCATGCAGTGTTGTCAACTTGCCGGATCTAGATCCCCCCAAAATGCGCGCTGGCCCATAGGTTGCGCACCGCGCATTGGAGCCATCAACGACTCACTGATATTGAGCAACCGACCGTCATGCGGCTGCTTCAACGAGCAGGCCCACTGTACTGTCCGGTAGAAGGAAGGAGGCGCGTGGATAACAGTAACCAGAGTAGAGTTCGATGAAATGTTGTTGAACTGTAGCTGTATTCAGTATTATCAGCAAAGATGAGGGAACGCAAAGAGGCAACACAGCACTGATAAACCTGACCAGCTCTGTAACAGAAATGACACGATTATGACAGGAACAAGACTTTATATTCCAGTCGTCCCAAACGTTTTCATGCCAAGGGACCCCCACATTGACGAACAGTAAACGCGGTGGTGGTCCAGTTCTTGCTCCTGAACTTTTTCATGTCAAGGAATAATCCCACCTGCCTACTACACACAAATACAAGGACAACAACAACAACGTGAGTGAGTTGCATATTCCAGCGTGTTGTCAGCTCTGCTTGGAAAGAAAAAAAAAGAGGCGAACTATTTCCATAGACGAGCAAAGTTTTTTGAGGGGCGGGGGGGGTGGGTGACCATGGCCATACCCAATCTTATAAACTGAGTAAATGGGCACTGGGCAGGGGCTGAAGACTCCTTTATCTGTGTGTGTGCGCACGTCTGCCCTTTTGGTCATCGGAGCCTTTAGTGTCAGAGTTGCGACATTGAGGGTGTCACAAGCTGAGGCAGAGTGCTCGAGCTGATGTTCATGCAGCCTTAATAGAGACACGCTGGAGTTGAAAATGCAGCACTTTCAACTAGGGAGACGCAAATAAGAGATATTTTAGGCATGCAACATCTTAAAAGTATTGTACAGTAAATAAATGATCTAAAATGAAGGGGTTTAAGATGATTCAAAACGGGTTGTTGCCAATGCATTTTTATGTAGAAGAGCCGCCATTGGACTGGCCCCATTAAGTGAACGGAGTTTGCATATACTCCAAGGCTTTGTGCAGGATGTCGCTGCACGCTGCTTCATTAGTACTGTAATAATAATAAGGCTCGATTAAAAATGATGCTTTATTTCAGTACATTTCACGACAAAACAAGCATTAATGTGTTGTTCTCCTGTTCTAGCTGGACATTATGACTAGGCCTACCGTTTCTTCCTACCATTTCTATTTTGCATCCCAGCTGATTTTGCTGACAAAATCACAGCAAAAGTGTGAAATATACTTTAAATTCAAAACTCCAGTTTTTACAAAAGCGAATGATTCAATAAAGAAATAGATAGTTTAACCATGTCCCCATAGGTTCTTGCTATCTGGGAAATACAATGTATGGCAAAACGGCACCGAAAAACTGATTTGGTGGTCTGCAGACATTTAGCCATTTAATTAATTTAGATAGAAATCTTGACCCCCCCAATTGTCAACATAAAGCTACGCCCTTGAGACAGTGCATGAACCGGCAGGAGAGATGGAGGGAGAGATGAGTGGGTGGGAGGTGGGGGTATGGGGGGGGGGGGGGGTAGGGGGGGTAACTGTCATATCCAGCCATATCACAGCGGTCTGCA
Organism: Benthosema pterotum; assembly: GCA_039105355.1. Lineage (NCBI taxonomy): Eukaryota > Metazoa > Chordata > Actinopteri > Myctophiformes > Myctophidae > Benthosema > Benthosema pterotum. Next base: position 34,433,798 of record CM076984.1, read on the forward strand.
CTTTTCCAAATGTCTCTCTTCAAGCACTGAAGGAAGCACATATTAACCCATTGTGTCCATCAGATTCTATTTTCTGATGCTAGACTCTATTTCACAGCGCTAGATTGCAGTTTCTGGCGAAAGATTCTAGTCCCCCACGGTAGATTCTAGTTCCTCTCAGTAGATTGTAGTTTCTGAAGTTATATTCCAGTTCCCGGCGCTAGATTCTAGTTCCTGACTAGATTCTAGTTTCCGACACTAGATTCTAGTCCATGACACTAAATTCTAGTTTATGACACTAAATTCTAGTCCCTGGCGTGAAATTCTAGTTTTTATGGAAAAAATCTCTTTCTGTGTCAGTGATGCTTAACATATTTCATAGGAACGACTCCCAGAAATATCTATTATTTAGCTGCAAAACCTCATCTAAAAACATGTTGTTCTAGGGGATTCCCCAGATTTCAGTTAAAATGTTTGCTTCCGAAATAATGTATTCAAAGATTTGCACCACATTTTTGCAATTTTTCAAAAATAGCAGAACTACAAGCTCATATCGCGCCACTCGGTGGCGCGATATGAGCTTGTAGATCTGGTATTTTTCAACAGCTAAAACACCAAAACGCGTTGAGTACAGAAATGGTTAAGTGAATGGTATGTGGGCTGTGTCCACAGACCCTACCTAGTACCTCCAAGCACTCTCCTCCTTACAGCTCTTCACACTCAAACCTGTGCATACAGGAAGATAAAAATGGTAAAGAATAAAATTGCAAGTGGTGCGTTTTATATTGCGCCTTTATAAGGTACTTTTACTTAAATTGTGCTTCACATTCAGCCCCATTCACACACTACGGTGGAGGAAACCACCAGGGGACCACCCACCCAGTGGTCCCTGAGAGGATTCCATGTGGTGCCCAGGCTAAATGATGGACAGTTGGTTAACCAGATGTAACTCTTTGAGAGCGTAAACATGAAACCAAATGGGTCCTTGTGGGTCCATTTGGTTTCATGTTTACATTCTCAAGAGTTATGAATTTTCACATCTGAATTAGCCCAAATCTACACAACTAGAAAACGTAGAAATATTCATGGTAATTTTTGATCTGTATGTTTTGCCTGTTTTGTTTCTCAAATCGAGCCTTGGTATTGGACAAAAGCAAAATAAATCTTTATTTTTGCGGTCTGTGCGGGGCTTAAATGTCCTCAAATGGTGCTCTGTGGCTCAAATGCTGAATAAATAGTGGTCCCTTGTGCCAAAAACTTTGGAAAAACACTGTCATAAGGCATGTGTTGCTGTGATAATGAGAAAAGATGATGGTGAACAGAGCGCACCCTAGGGGCGGATGTAACATTTCCCAATTGGGCGGGGCAAAATGGTATGGGGGGCGGCTTCATCACCTGTGTCGCTTCGCGCCACAGGCCCATAACATTTTTAGTTACAGGACTTTTATTAAGCAAGTAAAGCATCAGTTGTTGTTGAAGTTGCAACAGACACGCAGTATGCATAAAGCTAAAGTTCTGACTCAGAGTTTTCTGTTTTCAATGATGAAATGCTGTTGGTTTAGAGGTGACACAGCTGTAGTTAGTTAATAGCAGTAGTAGTGTTTCAAATCATTTTAAATATAAGCACTTTAATTTGAAATATCTTGGGATTGTTTTGCATGCCATCATGTTTGGTGGGGCAGACTGGGCATGAACATGGCTAGATCCGCCCCTGGCGCACTGTGTGAGAGAGATTGCTGGAGTGGTGGGAGAGAAGTATTGTGATTTCTTTCCCGTATCAATGTCCCTGAGCTACATGCTTAACCCTTTGTGACAGTCCAGATCAGATTCTAGATTCTAGTTCCTCGTGCCAGATTCTAGTCTAGTCGGTAGGTTCTAGTTCCTCTCAGTAGACTGTAGTTTCTGAAGTTAAATTCTAGTTTGTGACACTAAATTCTAGTCCCTGGAGCGAGATTCTACTTTTTCTGGAAAAATCTCTTTCTGTGTCAGTGATGCTTAACATATTTCATAGGAAGGACCCCCAGAAATATCTAGTATTTAACTGCAGAACCTCATCTAAAAACATGTTGTTCTAGGGATCCCCCAGAAGCAAAGATTTGAGTTAAAAATTTCTGCTTCCGAAATAATGTATTCAGAGATTTTCACAATTTTTCCAAAAATAGCAGAACTACAAGCTCATATCGCGCCACTCGGTGGCGCGATATGAGCTTGTAGATCTGCTATTTTTCAACAGCTGAAACGGTGCAGAAAGGGTTAACCCCATGTCATCTCCCTTGCACTCAAGTGTGACCACTTGCAGGTGAGCAATCAGCTGGGTGCAGCTGAACAATCAGCTGGGTGCAGCTGAACAATCAGCTGGGTGCAGCTGAACATTGATTTTACTCTAAAAAACAGTGGCTCCAAAACTTTTCAGTTCGAGAACACAAAAGAGAGATTAGACGTTTCCGCGAGAACCAAAATATATAGTGAAACTTACAGCTCTACAGAGCGTAAAATGAAACCAAATGGACCCGTTATTATAGGGTCCATTTGGTTTCATTTTAGTTAGAGTTTTAGTTAGAGTTAAATTATACTTTAAACATCTGAATTACTTAATTTTCAAGAATCCACACAACTAGAAAATGTAGAAAAATTGTTAACTTTGACCAACGTTTTTCCAGTTTATCTCTCCTAAATTGTGGACAAAAAATTGAAAATCCTCCAAGACAATAAACTCAACATCAAATGATGGTCCTCCGTGGCTAAAATGCTGAATAAATAGTGGCCCTGGTATGAAGAAGGTTGAAAACCACTGCTCTAGCGCATTCTAGTGCATTTTATATATATACTGTAGCATGTACACCATAGTATACTGTATACTGTATTATCAGCACAGACCAACCGAGGAGTTGAGTTTATTAATTCACACCCAGACCTGGTGTCATGTACAGTAACTGGTGCAAACGCTCTCCTCTCATTGGATAAATCACCCGGCTTGTAACAGCTGCGCTTGGCATAAGTAGCACACACACACACACACACACACACACACACACACACACACACACACACACACACACACACACACCCGCACGCACACACACCCACACGCTCACACACACAGTGGAAAGCTGTTATGCAATGATAACCTTGAAATGCAAGCAGCCTGGGCTCCCAGCTTGATCTTCAGGATGCAATGTGTCGCATGGAAGTAGTGAAACTGCTAGACAGGGCTGGACCTTCTGGGTCCTCAGATAAAAGATGTTTACTAAACCCAAAACATTTAAAGCAGTCATTTTAGGCTCTCCCAGCGGGGGGAGGGGGGGCACAGTTTATTTATTTTTCAAACACATTTGGGTGCCATATCTGGGTATACATCCGTGTTCCTTGTCACTATGACTTATTTACCCGTTTAGCACAAATCAGCATGCGATTCATTGTCAATCATGTAATTTTGCAAAACTTCATTTCAAAGCATGAAATGAAAAGTATGAATGAGTATGAAGTAACGATTAACAATTGAGTAGAGCATACGCCTACCTAACGGTTCTATCATTCTGCTTGCAGAACCCCTCAGTCATTCCGGGCCGTCACGCCTCCGTATATGGCTGCCAGTCCATTATGCCTTGTGACATTACGTCTCATCACGTCACATCTACAATCCCTTTCACGCCCATATATCCTTGACGCCATCCAGTGGCGTTTCTAAGCAATTTGGAACCCTAGGCTCCAGGGAAAATCTTCTGTAAAATAGCACCCCCGAGGAATAAAATTCTGAACTATTTTTAAACTAAATAACATTATGTGTTTTAAATGTTCAATTCTAGTCATAGAGGATAAGTATAATGTATTTATCCATATTAGGCTTATTACCCTCCCCTCATGGTGCCCTAGGCAACTGTCTAGTCTGCCTAATGGCAAAAACGCCCCTGACGCCATCGATATCACAAGGTGTTGAGAAGAAACTCCTAGTAGCAGTTTGTTTTCTCAGGGAGTGGGATAAAGCTTAATGGTCTACAGTAGTGCCGGTATTTCAGACTGTCATTTTTAACAGTTGTGTGTACGGAATTACAAAATTACAATTCTATACATATCATATTATTTCTTTAAGATCGGCTTAACTATCAATACCATGAAAGGCTTCACAATTAGGACATCAATTCTGAAAGGAAAGAAAATGCCTTCCTTGTGAGCTGGCACAATCTGCAATGCATGCTTAAAGGACTGTTTTCTTCTTTTTTTTTCTTCAACCAAGGTTGATGTTGACATAACAACCTACATAAAACATGAACCTTGGTTAAAAAAATAAATAAAAAATGTCCTTTAACCTCTTTTGTCCTGATATTATACAGTGTAGATTCTACAAAACATTCACTGTTAAAGAACATACTGAAAGATTTGTGCTGCATTCTCATATTCTCTCCAAAAATAGCGTGCGTTCACGGCTCATGAGCCGTGAACGCCTGCTATTTTTCAGTGAAAGTTAAGTACTGTACACAATGGTTTAAAGAGTAGTTTTACTCATGTGGTAACACTACATGAGCGATCTGCATACTGTAAGTAACACGCTCGCGCGTGCGTGCGTGTGCACGGTGCGTGCGCCTAGCGTATGGAAAGCTGTTATGCAATGATAACCTTGAAACGCAGCTCCGGCTCGGAGTCGGAGCTTGATCTCTGGGTGCAATATCGCGGGGCAAAGTAAAGCTACACCGGGGCGCCAGGTCCTCTCTGAGCCCTCAGATAAAATAAGCAGGCCATGCAGCCTCCCCCAGGTGGGGCTCAGATGAAAATTTAATGCAAAAGCAAACAATAGACGTGCGTTGGTATATATCTGCCGTGCATCACAAGGACATATTGACTCGTGGGTATTCATGTATGCTTAGGGGCTGCATGGTGCGAGGAGGAGGACGCTATGAGGAGTACACAGGGGCGGATGTAACATGTCCTATTTGGGGGGGGGGGGCAAGATAACATGTTGGAGGGGCAAGAGAAAATGGTATGGGCGCGGCTTCATCGCCCGTGGCGCGAATAACATTTTCATTTACAGGACATTTATTAGTCAAGTAAAGCATAAAAAATAACATCAGTTGTTGTTGATCGCCCGTGGCCTTCATCGCCCGTGGCGCGAATAACATTTTCATTTACAGGACATTTATTAGTCAAGTAAAGCATAAAAAATAACATCAGTTGAAGTTGCGACAGACACACAGCAGGCATAAAGCTAAAGGTCTGACTCAGAGAGTTTTCTGTTTTCAATGATGAAATGCTGTGGGTGTAGTGGTGCCAAGTAGCAGTAGTAGTTAGTAGCAGTAGTAGCACTTTAATTTGAAATTTCTTGGTTTGTTTTGCATGGCATCGTGTTGGGGGAGGCAGACTGGGTATTTAGGGGGGCATTGCCCCCCATGCCCATGCCTAGATCCGCCCCTGTGAGTACAGCGCACAGCCTTCTCTCCATCCGTCTAAGCACGCAGGCACGGAATTCGGAATGTCACGAATAATGGTCTACGCAGCATAGTGCCTGTATAGTAGATGTGCTGTATGCTTTGGCCACGGACAGTACGGGTCTCCATTCTGATTAGCCTGAGGGTGTACATTATTTTCAGATAAGCACACTGTCTTGGCAGCCTTCATCGCCGTTCTGAATTAGTAATCATTTATTGTAGAATGCATGCAAAGCTTGCTGCTGATCGCTCATAGATCGGTCCATAGTTTGCACGGGATTAGCTCTGGACCGATGGGCGCGCACGCACACATGCAAGCACACCCACACACACACACCTTGCCTCTTGGAGAAAAACTGTATTAACGCTTACTCCGCCAGCATTTTTTATTTTATTTTTATGTAGGTAGCTACTACAAGCGGTTTTCATGTAAAATTCATATTTCATGTTTCGGATTATGTTTCCAGTCAGACATTTTAGATCGGTGCACAAGATCTTACTTCCGGTCCGTCTCTTATACAGGTCCCACAGCTGGCAAAAGGAGTCTAGCGCTGCTCACAGCCGCTATAGCATCAGGATCGTATTAAACATTAGCGTTACTAATCAAAGATTGCCGTAGATCAGTGGTTTTCAACAGGTGGTCCGCGGACCACCAGTGGTCCTTGAAAGGCTTCCAGGTGGTCCCCCAGGCTAATGATGGAAAATTAGTTAACCAGATGTAACTCTTTGAGAGTGCAAAAATGAAACCAAATGGACCCTTGCGGCTCCATTTGGTTTCATTTTTACACTCTCAAGAGTTAAAATATTCATCATGTGAATTCGCCCAAGTCTACACAACTAGAGAATGTAGAAGATTAATGGTCATTTTGATCTGTATGTTTGACTGTTTAGTTTCCCAAATCCAGCCTGGAATTGTGGACGAAAGCAAAAATAAATATTTAATTTCTGGGGTCTGTGGGGCTAAAATGTCATCAAATGTTGGTCCGCGGCTCAAATTCTGAATAAAGTGGGCCCTGGTATCAAAAAGGTTGAAAAACCCTGCTGTGTAGAGCTTTGGCAATGGCAGCAGTCATAACTCTTTAACGCTATAAACCGTAGATTTACGGCAATAGCATGGAAACGGTTAAACGGCTATTTAAGCTTAATTGGTACACGCTATCTGTGAGAATATGAGTTTCACTATAACTCTCAACCTCTTGGGGAACATAAAATGTATAGCCTGCAGCAACAACTATTGTTAATTTAAGTCTGAAGAGCATTGCAGATAGAATCAAATGGACTCTTAACAAGAGCTGTCGAGACTATGTTGTTCCTAAAGTCTCCTATCCCATGCACCGGAAAACTAAGGGAAGCAATTATTCCAATGTTAGAGACACAGTACTAGTGCCAATTCAAAGTGCTACTACCTGGAAATGTATGAACAAACACTACTACTTTTATTTGTTAATTGTTTGTAAGTGGCCTTGGTGGTTATAAAGAGGATAATCAACTCCCAGCGATTTCAAATGTGTGATGCACTCTGTGAGGCATAATTATTATAATCATAAAATTATTACATTCATTACACTCTGAGTCTGCAGCACCCGGATAATGTGGACTCCAGGCTAATAGGATCTACAGCTTGACGTGATTTAGTGCAACACAGGGTCGGATCTAGAGAGGGGGGGGGGGGGGGGGCAGGGGTGGGCACAGCCCATCCAAATGTAATATCAGTGGTTTTCCACCAGTGGACCACTAGTGGTCCTTTAAAGGTTTCCAGGTGGTCCCCAGGCTAAATGGTAGAAAGTTGGTCAACCAGATGTAACTCTTTGAGAGCGTAAACATGAAACCAAATGGACCCTTGCAGGTCCATTTGGTTTCATGTTTACGCTCTCAAGAGTTAAAATATTCATCATGTGAATTAGCCCCAAGTCTACACAACTAGAGAATGTAGAAGATTAATGGTCATTTTCATCTGTATGTTTGACTGTTTTGTTTACTAAATCCAACCTAGTATTGGTCAAAAGCAAAATAAATCTTTAGTTTTGGGGTCTGTGGGGCTAAAATGTCCTCAAATGGCGGTCCTCCGTGGCTCAAATGCCGAATAAATAGAGGGTCCTGGTGTCAAAAAGAGAGAAAACCACTGCTTCGTATGAAAAACTTTGGAGGTGCCCATACACCCTGCCATTCTTCCAGCCCACCCTAGTAGGGCTGGCTAGATCCGGCCCTGGTGCAACACGTTGTGAGCTTGGAGAACGGCTTTTGTCAGCATGTAAAATCTGCCATTATGTTGACTCCAAGTCCACCGAAATAGATTTTAGTCTCCTGAATTATTATGATATTTTAGTCAACTAAAATGAGACCAACACTAAAACATTTTTTACGGCAAAACACATTTTATTCAAATTAGAGCTGTTGAATGATTCATATTTTTTAATCAGATTAATCACGGCTTCAAAGTTAATTCAATTATGATTGATCACCATTCGAACTATGTTCAAAATATGCCTTGTTTTCATGAGATAATGCTCAGTGGGTTGAGTCAGTGTGCACATGCGTTAATTGCGTTAATTTTTTTAATCAGTTTTTAATTAACAATACGGCTATGGCTAAACTAAATCAAAATCTGCTGCCAAAATCAATGCTAAAGTTGGGATGATGATGATGATGGAAAGTTGGCTGATGAACAGAGAGTGTAAAAAATTTAAACCGTCCATTTGGTTTCATTTTCACACTCTCAAGAGTTAAAATATTCACCATCTGAATTAGTCCAAGTCTACACAACTAGAGAATGTAGAAGATTAATGGTCATTTTGAAATGTATGTTTGACTGTTCCTTGTCCTAAACCCATCTTGAGTTTTGATTCTGTGAGGCTAAAATGTCCTCAAATTTGCTGCCAAAATCAATGCTAATTTGCTTTTGATCTTTAAAAAAAGTTTTTGTTCCTTCTCCTGGTGGGTGGACTGGAAGGTCTGAGCTTGTCCTAGGGGCGGATTGGCCATCTGGAGTACAGGGAGTTTTCCCGGTGGCCTGCGCCACCTAGTGGCCTGGACAGGTTTTTTTTTTTTTTCTTCTTTTTTTTAAGTCCAGGGCAGGCCAGGGGGCCAGGCCCAGGCCAGGCAAACTAGTGTTTCTATCCTTCAAAAAAGAAACACCAGAGCGTTCAAGTAGGAGAGTTGCCATATTCCCGTTCACTGGAGGCAGTGTTGCCAACTGCCAAGATCCAAAATGCACTATAGTGGCACTTCCAAAATGCACTAGAATGTGGCAGATGCTTGCCTGGAACATACAGATCAAAATGACCATTAATCTTCTACATTCTCTAGTTGTGTAGACTAAGTTGGACTAATTCACATGATGAATATTTTAACTCTTGAGGGTGTAGAAATGAAAACAAAAAGGACCCTTGCGGGTCCATTTGGTTTCATTTCTACGCTCTCAAAGAGTTACATCTGGTTAACCAGCTGCCCCCCCAGGGTGGCCTGGCAAAGGCAAAAATTGTCCCGGTGGGGAAAATATGTGCCAATCCGCCCCTGAGGAGGGGTGCCCACACTTTATTGACTTGAGAGCTACTTTCAAAATGACCGGCTCAACAAGATCTACACAGTTTGACTTTGACTTTGAAATAGTAGTGATGGTGGTACTGTTATAGTGTTTAAGAATAATGCACTTATAATGAAAAATGGAGGGGGAGAATTGGAAGGTTTTCTTGTATATGCTACTACTGATGTTTGAAAACAGTGTTTGTGGTTTGAGTTGACTGTTTGTGATGTTGAATTTAGTTTCTTGCACCCAACGCAAATAACTTTCACGTTTTTGTCAACAATTGGGAAAGAGAACTGGCAAAACATTCGTCAAAATAACAATTATTCTCCATTTTCTAATTGGGTGGACTCTTGAAAATTACGTAATTCAGATGTTTAAATATAATTTAAATCTTGAGAGTGTAAAATGAAACCAAATGGACCCCTAAGGGTCCATTTGCTTTCATTTTAACGCTCTCAAGAGTTACAGATCTTTACATTTTAGGGGACTGTCATGTGATCTACCTGCACGGCCTGTGTGATCTACTGGTAGATCACCATCTATCTTTTGGGCAGCCCTGACCTACAGTATACCTTTGATAAAACATCACAGAGCAGGAGACAGACTCACTCATCACTAGTTCACAAGTCAAACCGTTCCCCCGATCCCTCCGGTGTCATGTTAGATTTACATACATAAGACGAAAGTTGTTATAAGTGGACAGTTCAGGAGGGCATTTTACTTCACGGGAGCTTCTTCTGATCCGCAGCACAGCGGTCTTGTGGTTCTAAGTGTCTGCCCTGCGAGACTGGAAGGTCGAGTTCAAAGACAATACAATAATGTGACCCGATGCCTCCTGGCTTGGCACTCGGCACCAAGGGGTTGGACTGGGGGTAAGTCCCTGTTGTTGTGACATACAGGGCCCGAATTTGGTTACATTAGCCCTTATGCACAATTAACGCACATAGCATTGGAGAAGAGGCGTTCCCCCACTAAAGTCGCTAATTTCGTTCCATGCCATCTCCCTTAAATTACCTCCTTTGCCCGTTTAAATTATGCATAGGTGTGGTTTGGGCGTTTTTAGCTTTCATCCAATCCGTGTTGGTCTTGCCATTCCCTTTATATTCATCCCTTATCTAGTTCCCTTATCCCTACTGCTATGTTTGACCCTCCGAAGCACGCAGCCTGGCTGCGGGCTTAGGACACACACACATGCATGAGTAGCCTATTCTCAAAGATTATGCTCTCATTTTGAAACAATTATAGCGGTCAATTCCCAATCATTTCTTACCATTCAACATGTTATGTTGAAAAAACATGTTCCATGTTTTTGCTGTATGTGGCGTGCATTTATCCCAAGGTCTGCGAAATGTTATAAAGTAAATTTCAAAAAAAGTCGGCAATTTCGCGGCTAAAAAACCGATTTTTGATCATTCATTTCTCGGTCAATTCTGGACCATTTTTTACATTTCAAAATGCAGCATGATGGGAAAAAGCTCCTCTTTCAGATGCTGTATAGAATATGTGGGTAGGTCTTCTCTACGATGCGGGACCGAGCAAACTGCAACTGTCGGGGATTAGGCGGAAACGGTCCGCCTAATCCCCGACAGTTATAGTTTGCCGGATCCCGCATCGTAGAGAGAAGACCTACCCCACATATTCTATACAGCATCTGAAAGAGGAGCTTTTTCCCATCATGCTGCATTTTGAAATGTAAAAAATGGTCCAGAATTGACCGAGAAATGAATGATCAAAAAAATCGGCTTTTTAGCCGCGAAATTGCCGACTTTTTGCAATTTACAGCATTGCGTCACAAGTTAATGAATGTATTTAATTATATTATATACTGTACATTACCTAAACACAAGGAAGTGACCGACAGCAGGCAATCTACAGCTGTTTATAGGACAATCCATAAATAAGGAGATGAATTGAACTGGCGCCTTTCCACGTGGAGTCGTGGACATCTCCAAAGGCGCACAGACGCCGCACTGCGCGCACGTGGCTCTGCCTTCACATATCGGTTAACGGGTGGTCTAAGGTGGCCTTATCTAGTTCCCTAATCTATTTGACGAAATTAGCAATTTAAGGGACTGCGCAACAAACACGCCCATGACCACACCTCCAGCCACAAATAACGGTGTCGGCATAAAGATTAGTGGCTAAGGGAAGAGAAAAGGTAACCAAAATAGCAATAAGGGAATTCGCTGCGGGGATCGGGGTAACGCTAGGGATAAGGCCGGGAGCGAAAATCGCGCCCACAGTGTCATGTCCAGAGAGGGTGTACGGGGGGTTGGCCGGAATGTACTTGTACAGCAAGTTACCTCACACTACAGTGGTTCTTCAACATTTTCAGGCGGGGACCCCACCCAAAAAAAAACACACATTTTAAAATGGGAGCATACTGGCATTTACTGTATTCAAATAGTGTGAAAACATCAGATGTACGAACTCACAGCACCTTGCGATTTTGACTTTTCCCTCCCTCTTTCTTATATTATTTGAAAGGCTGTTAAAAATAACGAATTTTGGTTAATCTGATTTAAATGTTTAATGCAATTCACTT
>CM076984.1:34445767-34462059 GCA_039105355.1 Benthosema pterotum
CCCCCCCCCCCCCCCCCCCCCCCCCCCCCCCCCCCCCCCCCCCCCCCCCCCCCCCCCCCCCCCCCCCCCCCCCCCCCCCCCCCCCCCCCCCCCCCCCCCCCCCCCCCCCCCCCCCCCCCCCCCCCCCCCCCCCCCCCCCCCCCCCCCCCCCCCCCCCCCCCCCCCCCCAAACACGATGCCATGCAAAACAACCCAAGATATTGCAAATGAAATTGCCTATATTTAAAATTATTTGAAACACTTCTACTGCTACTAACTAACAGTTGTGTCACCACTAAACCAACAGCATTTTATCATTGAAAACAGAAAACTCTCTGAGTCAGACCTTTAGCTTTATGCATGTTGCGTGTCTGTTGCAACTTCAACAACAACTATGTTATTATTTATTTTCCTGTAACTGAAAATGGTATGGCATACCATTTTCTCGTGCCCCTCCAACATGTTCTCTTGTCACCCCAAATGGGGCATGTTCATCCGCCCCTGCTGGGGGAGGTGATAAATGCAATCACAATGTTTGGGCCACTGGCTAGAGAAGACCAGAGTGGAGACAGAGAGGAACACAGCAGCAGGAATCCATTTTTGTCTGCTGAAAAACTTTGTCAAGAGGATAATATTTTTGCCGTTTGGATTTTGTTGCCAACTGCCGGTGAGAAAGGATCTTTTTTTTTTTTTTTTTTTTTTTTTTTATTTCCCCTGCAGTAGCATAAAACTACATAACTTCAAGGACGATTATTTGGGACATCTTGGAATATCTTAGTTAGGTTTGGACATCTTGATATATTTTCGTTAACCTTCTGACATTTTGAGACCTTTTGATTAGGTTTGTCATTTCATGTCATTTCAAAAGTATAAAAGAATGAATATTACGTAAATGAGGGAAAGAAAAGAAAAGCATTTCCTTCATTTCCTTCAAATGAAGATCTGCCTCCTGGTCCTCGACGCCACAGATGTGATGCTCAGAGTCCAGATACTCAACCTGCTCTGGAAGGAAGGTCAGTTCTGTAGCTTCTCTAACCAGCTAACTGTGCTGACATGATTGCACAAGTGTTCTGTAATCATTCCTTAGCTTCTGACACAATGAGCAAACACATTGTACCATTAGAACACTGGAGTGATAGTTGCTGGAAATGGGCCTCTATATGCACTGGAGTGATAGTTGCTGGAAATGGGCCACTACACTATATCAGTGGTTTTTCAACCTTTTTGATTGCAGGGACTACTATTTATTCAGCATTTGAGCCACAGACACCATTTCTGGACATTTTCGCACCACAGACCCCAAAACTAAAGATTTATTTTGCTTTTTCCCCCCACAATTCCAGGCTGGATTTGGGAAACAAAACATTCAAACATACAGATCAAAATGACCATTAACCCATTTAGGCCTGTTTTTTGAATGCTGTACAGGATCCAAATATGGATTCCCGTCCTTAATGGGTTAATCTTCTACATTCTCCAGTTGTGTAGACTTGGGCTAATTCAGATGATGAATATTTTTAACGCTTGAGAGTGTAAACATGAAACCATGGTTTCATTTTTACGTTTTCAAAGAGTTACATCTAGTTAACCAACTTTCCATCGTTTAGCTGGGGACCACCTGGAACTGTCTCAAGGACCACTGTTGGACTCTGGACCACTGGTTGAAAACCACTGCTCTATCCACTTGTGTAGATATTGCAGCATAAAACCAACATTTGCAGCTTGAATGGCCATTAACCGCATTACCAAATTCATGGCTGAGGGAACATGGGGTGCTGGGGGGGCTGGAGCACTGCTCCCCTCAAACACAGCACCCCCTCAGACAGGAGCTAAAAGCACCCCTCCACCAGGCACAGCACGCCCCAAAACAGGAGGAAAAAAAATAACATAAAATAAAAAAATATATAATATCAATAATAATAAAACATGTCAATTTATTATAATGGAGACTAAAATAAAATATGCATTTTAGTGGGGTGTTTGTTTTTATATTCATCATTACCTCTGCTCGGCTGCTGACGCTGTTTCCGGCTATTTACGGCTATTTCCGGTTACCTTTCCTTTACGCAAGGTGCGCCGTTTGAATCCACCTGTCAGCTGGGCCTAACAGTGAGTGTTGTGTTGTCAGTCAGCATGGCTCAGAAGTGGATAAGTGATTTCTTTGGTGGGCCCAAGCCCAAACAAAAGTTGTTCGTCCCAGCAGCAGCAATGTACAGGGGACGAGTGCTAACTTTGTTGAAAAGGATGATAATGTCGTGGAGTTGTCGGAGGGAGAGGAGGAGGAGGTCGAGCAGCACCAGGAGTATAACGTAGGCTAAAGCCTTTACTATTTAACTATAATATTTCTCACTAATATTTACGAATATGGGAAAATATGCGAGAAATAATATTGTAGCCTATTAACTAATTACTATGGCCGCCGTGCCAATGAAACTGCTGCCTGCTGCTGAAATTTAACATTAGATGTTCTGTTCGATTCTGACGGGGAGGGCTGTGTGACGACGACGATGACGATGATGATGATGATGATGATGATGATGTGAACACACGGGTTGCCGAACCGTTGCGTTGTCAACTTGTTGCTGTTGGGACTTATAAAAATATACCTCCTATGGACCTCAGCTCCTCTGTTTAGCCTATAATTTTATTTTTTGCGCCTTGCTAAATCTCATGTGGACTAAATAGGCATATGCCCGTTTATGATGGGTTTGGAACTGTCAGTTGTTTGAGTTTGTGTTGCTGTTGAGCGTTTGTTGTGATTATAAATCCTGCGTGAGGATTCTGTAGGCCTATTCATTCAAAGCAAGTGATTTATGTAGGCCAGGCCTAATAAATATGCTATTTTACATTATAGGCATCTTGTTCATAACTTGTGTGTGGAGAGGGAAATTAAAGAGTACTTTAACACACAAAAATGCGCGTGCATGAAACGCGTGCACGCGCATTTTTGCGCACCCCCGCTTCCATGCTCAGCCCCTGCTACTGTAAAATAGTTCCCGCGGCCATGTTGCCAATAGTGTATTTTTGATTAGTTTAAATAAAGTGACCCCAAACTTTTGAACGGTAGTGTCCACTGTGTTTACAGAAAAAAAACAAGCCTGATAACAATTGGATCGAGAAAAGATTGACAAGCTCTGATGCAGTCCTTGTTCTTACTTCCTCCAAAAAGAATTTGGCGGTGCCCCCAGAGGCACAAAAACAAAGGAAATGTGTGTCACCAGAACGGTGACATTGTTGTGACATACTTCTCTGTGTTTTTTTCAGTTAATCAGAGTCTCCAGAAGCTCTCAGTGGGTGTCTCTCTGATATTCAAAAGCTTTCAGAATGAATTTACAGTGCTGTTTACTTGTCAGATTACCCTTTAGCGGGAGCACTTTGGCTGTCATACAGTGCCTTTAAGAACACACCGGCTTGTTTGAAGTACTCAATAACCGGTAATGAAACTGAAAATTACATCTGCCCACTACATGTGCTGCTGTCTACTACCTGTGATGGTCGGTGTGCATTAGGCGCACAGTCAGACCTGCACAAATGGCCTGTTTTTCCTCCGCTGCTGCTTCGCTTCCACTCTGTGTGCTTAAAGGAAGGATGAATAAAACATTTGCCAATTTGCATCCCTAGCTGGCGTTGCGTGCATATAACGGTCACCCTGGGTGATCTTTGACCAGGCCTCAACGTCCGAGGCAAAGCAGTGTGTGTGTGTGTGTGTTAGAGTTCTCAAACTCTGCCCGAACCCGAACAGGCCCGACCCGACATTTAGGGCCGTGTCGGGCCTAAAATCTATGCTAATCAGTAGGGCTGGGTCGGGCCTTGGGTTCCATAAAAAATATATATATTAAATTATTTTATTGTATGAAGAGAATAATAGTTATTTTCTACCTTTTACGAAGATGGTGCTGATTGCCATTTCATTTTTAATCTGTGGCGAGTTCTGAAATTTTGCCCAAACCCGACAGTTTAGGGCCTGGTATTCCATTCCATTTAGTCGGGCCGGGCCTAGGGCCTCAACTGTTAGGGACCACTTAGGGCTGGGCCTTCATTTTCAGGCCCGTTGAGACTTTAGTGCAGTGTGTGTGTGTGTGTGTGTGTGTGTGTGTGTGTGTGTGTGTGTGTGTGTGTGTGTGTGTGTGTGTGTGTGTGTGTGTGTGTGTGTGTGTGTGTGTGTGTGTGTGTGTGTGTGTGTGTGGCTTATTGGCTTATTGATGGCTAGATTAAAGTATATGGAGAATTCGCCATATATGGCCATTAAAGGGACACATGGTTTGAACAGGTAGGCTATACTTATCGGGCATTTCCGGTTGTTGAGAAGCAGCATAAAAGCAGCATATAGTATACGGGTAGGGGCAGGCATTTTCAACTTGCATCGTTCTAAGACAGGCCAGTGTGCCCAATGGGCACCACTAGAGGTCCCACCAGCACCGCTGTAGTATTCGAAAATACCCAACGACACACACACACACACACACACACACACACAACACACACACACACCCCCCACACACACACACACAACACACACACACACACACACACACACACACACACACACACACACACACACACATTTTGACAACCGCTCTGCTACACTATGTATGTGGCATTATAAAGAAAAAAACAACAACAAACCAACAAATCC
This sequence comes from Benthosema pterotum, assembly GCA_039105355.1. NCBI lineage: Eukaryota > Metazoa > Chordata > Actinopteri > Myctophiformes > Myctophidae > Benthosema > Benthosema pterotum. The sequence goes on from CM076984.1 coordinate 34,450,383, forward strand.
ATGCAAATACCTCCAGTCTGTCTGCAGGCTTTTTAAAGTGCTTTACATTCAGCGTCAGTCTGCAGGAGATGACCCCATGGTCGTATAGACAACAGCGAGACGGCGAGTCCAATCAATACGTGAGGGAAAAAAAAAAATCATTAATAATAATCAGCGCGTTTATTGGCACCCCTGCATCGGGTTATTAAGGAATCCTGCCTTTTTCCCCACTGTCTTCATTTGAGGATCCAATTTACTTTGACCTTTAATGACACGGCCTGTAACGAGCGGGTCGGGCCCGGAGAAAAGACGTTAATAGACACGAGAAAAAGGCTTTTTTCTGTGTTGCTCCACCTAATAGATAATGGCAGACTAGAAATAATGGAGCAACAGTGCTTAAACTGTATGCCTCTGCGCGGCGGCCAGGCCGTCTGATCGGCGGCAAACAGCCAATACTCTCTTTATCAAGATGTTTCTGCCGTAGCCACGATTCCCCCGATGACGGTTTTATTGGTGTCAGAACGCATTCAACAACAATCTGCAAATATATCGATCACAGCTGCTTACAAAGTGCAAAGTTGGAGTAAAGTGTTCCTCAGCCAAACAAACAGGGTATATGCGATCGAGAGTAATCACACACACACGCACACACGCACACACACACGCACGCACGCACACACACACACACACGCACACGCACACAGACACAGACACACACACACAAATATTGGCCTTAGGGTGAGTTAAAAACATTCCCTGTGGTATTTCTCATCACTTCATAGAATTGAAAACTGCTGCCATCATCGTCACATCGTAGCCGTTAAAGGATAATTGCACACCAATTTTTAAAAAATCTTTATTTGCACTTAATTTATTAGACAAAAGTGGTCCAGGTGTTATTTTGTGAAAACACTCCTTAATGACTACTCCAAAATAGTCTTATAATGGGGCTAATGGGTCTAATGCAAGTTCACCTATATACATCGCTCCAAAATGCAAGTTTTTGCTATATATGGTCTCTGTGAGTGTTGACACTCACTTTCACTTTCACTTTTGTTTCAGCAGTGGTTCAACATTTTGAGACAACTGAATCACTGCTGTAGCAAAAGTGAAAGTGTGAGTGTTAACACACTACTGACATGGTTGGGAGACAATATATAGCAGAAAATTGCATTTTGGTGCGATGTGTATATAGGTGAACTTGCATTAGACCCCTTAGCCACATTATAATCCTATTTTGGGAGAGTAGACAGGCATTAAGGAGTGTTTTCACAAAATAACACCTGGACCACTTTTTTTTCTAACAAAATAAGTGCAAATAAAGATATATAAAAAAAAAACTTTTGGTGTGCAATTCTCCTTTAAAAGCATCATCAACCACTCTAAGGGTTGCTTCTATCGCATTAGCAGTCACTTGTAAATATACATTTATTTCGACCTTGTGTATACACTAGTGCACATATGGTAGACGGAGTCCTTAATTGCCAACCAACGCACTTAGTTTCACTCCATCATCAACGTTGAACGTCGGTGGCTGTGGCGGCGGCTGCAAGCATGCACACAACAAATCGTGCTTTGTTTTGTTTGTATACGTGAATATTCCCAACGAGCAAATTAACGAGTGTGTGTAATCTAACGTGAAGAGTTCAGACATGCCGCGCCGGTACGGTACCCAAGGACCACCTCGCCCAAGGTGTTGCGGCTGTTTGCCTGTCCCCAACTCCCATCTCTGTCCACTGACCTTAACTCATTCTGAACCGGTACTTGTACGCCTTTAGGTGTTTTGGCTATTGAAAAATATCAGACCTGCAAGCTCATAGTAGGTAGAGCTTGTAGGACTGATATTTTTTGAAATATCATGAAAACTTTGCAGGGAAACAAATGTTAGTTACAGAAAATAAAGTTTAGTTCCAGGGACAATTTGTTTTAGTTTGAGGCACATTATTTTTTTGTTTCAGGGACATATTCTTAGCTACAGAGACAATATTTTACTTCCAGGGACAATATATTAGTTTCAGGGACAATATTTTTGTTTCAGGGACAATATTTTAGTTCCAGGGACAATATTTTAGTTCCAGATACAAACTCCTACTTCCAGGGACAATATTTTAGTTCCAGGGACAACATTTTAGTCCTCAAATTCCAGACCTAAATTTGGCCTGAGTACAGAACGGGTTAAGATCCTTCTAAATGCTAATTACGTCTGTGTTGTTTGTGTGGTACAGTGGAGGAGCTCTTTCTTCTGTTTACTAATGGATACCTGAAGTGCTGCTGCTGTGGAGCTTGATTAGAATGGATCGTCCAGGGGAGCTTCCTTTTCCTTCCTATACGTCCGTAGCAGCTAGACGAGGGGCCGGGCCGCTCGCCCGGCTTTCTACCTGCCTAACAGGCGCTCGGTCCGTTTAAAGCGTGTCTCCGTGGGGTCTGTCCAGGGAGACGTCGGAGCTCTGTCATCTGTCTCCTGGTCGACACCCTGGCGGTCCATCTGTGATCACCACCAGACAGTGGAGCAGAATGGATGGGGAGCGTGGAGGGAACCAGACTGGGGCCTATTTAAAACATTCTGCGCGGGAACGGAAACGCCTGTTGGTTTAAGCATTATGTTTACTGTTTAGCTATTGAAAAATAGCAGATCTACAAGCGCATAGCGCGCCACCGAGTGGCACGCTATGAGCGTGTAGGTCTGCTATTTTTTGAAAAATCTGCAAAATTATGCGCAAGTCTTTGGATATATTCTTTCAGAGCAAACCTTTTTTTTAACTCAAATCTTTGATTCTGGAGGATCCATAGAACAACATGTTTTCAGATCGGGGTCCGCAGACAAATATAGATAATTCTAGGGGTCCTTGGCATGAAATATTTTGAGCATCCCTGACACGGGAATCTAGTGTCAGAAACTAGAATCTAGTGTCAGAAACTAGTATCTAGTGTCAGAAATTAGTATCTAGTGTCGAAACTAGTATCTAGTGTTAGAAACTAGTATCTAGTGTTAGAAACTAGAATCTAGTGTTAGAAACTAGAATCTATAGTGCCGGAAATGATAGAATCTAGAATCTAATAGAAACGAGAATCCATTCTCAGAAACTAGAATCTATTCTCAGAATCTAGAATCTATTCTCAGGAAATAGAATCTAGTAGATTCTAGTGTCAACTGGTACAAAATGTTTTTAAAGAGTGGCGTCCGCCCGGGGGGATACCTGAGGGGAGACCGTGACCCCCGCGGGTCCTCCAATCCATGCACTATTGTTTTGTTCTGCTAATTAAGGAGCGCTGTTCGGGCTGATTGGTTTCTAGTGTGTAATTACCAAACAATCTGCTGAGAGCCGCTTTCCATCAGAGTGCTAAGGTAGCCTCAGTCTCCCCTCGACCGTGAGCCAGATGAAGGGGAGCGTGCGTGACCGTGCCAGGGACCAGCTAGGGGTCACACACCTCATTTACATGAAACAGTCTGAAGGATTCCAGACGAGGATGAAGGACGATGGCTGGTTAGGGAGCAGGGGCGGATGTAACATGTCCGATTTGGGGGGGCAAGAGAACATGTTGGAGGGGGCAAAAGAAAATGGTATGGGGGTTACCAAAATGGGATTACCATTTTCGGTTACAGGACTTTTATTAGACAAGTAAAGCTTCAAAAATAACATCAGTTGTTGTTGAAGTTGCAACAGACACGCAGCATGCATAAAGCTAAAGGTCTGACTCAGAGAGTTTTTTTGTTTTCAATGATGAAATGCTGTTGGTTTAGTGGTGACACAGCTGTAGTTAGTTAGTAGCAGTAGTAGTGTTTCAAATCATTTTAAATATAAGCACTTTAATTTGAAATATCTTGGGTTGTTTTGCATGGCATCGTGTTTGGGGGGGGGGGGGGCAGACTGGGTATTTAGGGGGGCATTGACCCCCCATGCCCATGCCTATATCTGCCCCTGTTAGGGAGGGAGAGAAAAAAGAATTCCACTCAGTGTAGTCAGTCAGGACTCAAGGCCTTATGGGGCCTCTGAGGGCAATCATGCAGCAAGTCCATAGAGATAGCTGCCAGCTAGGCACCATGCTCCAGACGTTGTATGGGCCAGCACACATCACAAAAATACGTAATATGGGTGAATCCTGCACACAGTGATGTAGTTGGGGAGAACCAGAGTCTTCTAGTGGGAGAGTTATGATATTCCCGTTCACTCCTATGCGCCAAGTCGCAGCCGTTACTGGAGGAGCATGGAGGGGCCCTGTGAGTCCACTCTCAAGCCAGAAGTCGATAAAATGAATGGGATTTAATAGGGACCGGCAAAGTCTCGTATTGTCTCGTTCACTACTGTATACATCTCGCGAGACTGTAGGAGTAGTGAGCGTTATGCTCAGATAGGACTCAAAGGGGCTCTGTATAGTCACGTGACCTTTAAAAGGCAACTAGCGTTGACGAAAATCTAGGCCATACTGTATGTTCTTTAGTTTAAAAATAGTTCATATTTTTATCCCTTGGGGGGTGCCATTTCACCGGTCATAGGCATGACATCACAGGAGATTTTCCCTGGAAGGCTCCATTTGGTAAGGGGGGGCTCCTGGGAAAATCTTGCATGGGGCTCCAAATTGCTTAGAAAACACCATGGATAGGTTAGAATCCACACAGTGATGTACTTGGAGAGGACAGGAGAGGAGAGAAGCTAAGTAGGAGGAACAAGTCCAGGAGTGTGAGAGAGAGAGCAAGAAAGACACTCCAAAATACACACTCCCACACAGGCCAGGCAAAGGGCATGAGAACACACAGCGTCATGCTGAGATCAGTTTGCTGCTGGCATTGAGTGTTTGTGGTTGTTGCAGACCTCCATGACGGCTCACTACAGTCATATCAATGATTTTCAAGTCGACTTAAAGTTCCTATATGAAATTTTAAGGTCAAAATAACTATCAGGAATAGCCTTGCTAAGCTGCCTGTGATTACGGAAAAAGGGCCGACTGGTGGAGTCAAATGTGGAGGTGGTGGAGGACTAGGATTTTTAAAGGGCCACTGCGACTCCTATGGTTGTTGTGTAGATACTAGATGTTTTCAGGAAGTGAACTAATAATTAAACAGACTAAGATAAAGAAGAAAACAAACAGACATAAATGCCATTCAAATTTTGAGATTTATACTTTAAAGATTGCCATGATTTTCCAACTTAAATCATAATCATCATATATTGTTATATGAAGAGAAAGAATTTTCTCAAAAAGGTGTACAGTATTTGTTAAATTGATGTTTTTATTTGGACTCCCCCACCAGCTTAAGTATGCCTGGTTTGCCTGGTGGGTGGTGATGGGTGGAGATCACCTGAACTGAAACCACACCCACAGCTGTAGTTGTATGGTAAAGGAGGAGGAGTTGAGGGAGGAGCTGATGTGTGATGGCACTACATTACAGCCTTTGCCATTGGCACATTTGACTGGAAAGGTTTTAGCCTCCAGGAAGAAACCCGAAATACAAAGGGAAGACATCAGTACACATAAAAAACAGACCAAGGGTTCGAATGATGTACCATCATCTCTTAAACATGTACAAAATTGGAAAAAATACAAAGATCACAGCACCCCTCTTTAAAAGAGAGGATAGATTCATGGCAGAGTTGGTGAGGCAACCGAGTTGGTGAATTGACAGTAGGAACCATTTAAACAGATTCTGTTTCAGAAGTAATTTTATGAGGGCACACCGATGCATTAATATATACTTCCCTCAGTGTGAAGTGTTGTCAACTTGTCGGACACCTCACTATATAAGTGCAAATCACTATTATAGTACCCACGTATTACTACACTACCTACTGGTGCACATTAGTAATAACTAGGGCTCATATATTTTTTTAGCTTTTCTTTTAGGTTTTTTAGCCTTCTATTGGGAGAGTTATAATATTTCCGTTCACTCCTATGCGCCAGGGCGCAGCCGTTACTGGAGGAGCATCGAGGGGCCCTGTGAGTCCACTCTCAAGCCGGAAGTCGATGAAATGAATGGGATTTAATAGGGACGGCAAAGTCTTGTATTGTCTCGTTCACTGCTGTATACATCTCGCGAGACTGTAGGAGTAGTGAGCGAACTGGCTGCTCCGCTCTGCTTCCGGCCTCTGCTTCCGGGTACACGAATATCCTAACTCTCCCACTAGAAGGCTCTGTCTAGACCCACCCTAGGTGCCTGGCTTCAGTAATTCACTGGCCTGGTTGTCATATGTTGTTATTTAAACGGCTCCACGCGGAGATGATGACCCTCCTCATGGGATGCCAAGCGAATGTGCTCTGATCTAAGGGCCCGCTGTAAAGAGCGTTCATCTTCAAAACATATGAAGCCGTAGTTGTACTTCATCCTGCCCACTTGATGTTGACGCTCTGGACTCTGCCGAACTTCTTGAAGATTGCGGTGAGCTCCTTCTCGTCTACACCTCGAGGAATCCCCACAAACAGTCCTCTGCTGTTCACTTCTTCCCCGCGCTGAAGCGACCGCCGTCTTGGGTATATTGACCGTCGTCTTCTGTTCTGTCCTCGTCATCTTCTGTTCTGTCCTCGTCATTTTCGGTTCTGCCGTCGTCGTCTTTGGTTTCTTTTATGCTGATGCCTGCACGTCACACTGTCCAGGGTCTCCACGCGCTTCCCCAGGGTCTCCAGGGTCTCCCCGCTTCTCCACGCGCTTCCAGGGTCTCCAGGGTCTCCACGCGCTTCCCCAGGGTCTCCATGGGTCTCCACGCGCTTCCCAGGGTCTCCATGCGCTGCCCAGGGTCTCCAGGGTCTCCACGCGCTTCCCCAGGGTCTCCAGGGTCTCCACGCGCTTCCCCAGGGTCTCCAGGGTCAAAACTCGCTTCCCCAGGGTCTCCAGGGTTGAAACGCGCTGCCCAGGGTCTCCAGGGTCAAAACTCGCTTCCCCAGGGTCTCCAGGGTTGAAACGCGCTGCCCCAGGGTCTCCAGGGTTTGAAACGCGCTCCCCGGAAAAATCAGTATTTTGCCCCAAATTTAGCTGGTGCGGCTTATATTCAGGTGCGGCTTATAGTCCGGAAATTACGGTAGCTAGACTAGATTAATTAACTTTTTGGGGGTACATTTTGGTGTGACATTTTTTGGGAGCAACCCGTCAGGGCCTCTACCTCTCAGGGCTCTATGTAGCTGCATAGTTTGTGTAGTGATAAGATCTACTGCTGGGTAGGGCTTTAACCAAAAAATCGATACATCGATGCATCGATTTGCATAACACGTGTCGACTCTAAAAACGCACGAGTCGATAAGTTGTTTTTTCCCCTTCCTCCGAGCGAAGGAGTAAGGAGGAGGAATTAAACATTTACCTTTGTTTTCCCCTTTTTTCTTTCTCTATGTGTGCGACGCGTGTGTATATAATTCAACTGTAATATTGGTTACTGTCACTCACGGACAGAAGTCTCCAGACTCCTTTGAAGTTTCCTTTGCAACTCTATCGGAGTAAAGCCTTAATTTAGGTTTACCAATCTTATGCAGCTGCGTGCGCCTTGCGCTCTCGGCGCGCGGCGTTCCACTGATCATTACGTACACGGATCAGATCGAACAGCAAAACAGTGTCAACGAAATACAGAACTTCATCAATCAACTCGTCCTCGTGTGCTACCTCGTGTGACCGTCTTGTTCCTCGTTTCGCATTAGGCTACGCAGTACGCACGGACGCATGCTTCTGTCCGCGTCGTTCTCATTAATTTACTGAATGGATCAGAAAAGAAAGCGGCGCGGTATGGTGGTGGTGGTGGTGGTGGTGGAGGAGGCTACATGGATAGTATTCTGATAATGTGGCGCTATGTTAGAACCAGCGTGTGTGTATGTCTTCTTTTGCGTTCTAACATGTGGTTAGAACGTTGTGTGTTTTATGGCTGGCCATAGTGGACGTTGTGCTGCGTGCCAATACTGTTGTGCTGTGTGTGCCAATACTGTTTTCATATTAACCTTGCCACATGCGTCAGGCTCGCGATGTGTTTTCTATAAGCACTGCGCCGGCATATAGCGGCACCATTTGATCCCCGACCCCCCTCGGAGAACCACCACGACGGACCCCCCCCCCCCCCCCCGCGCCATAAACGATAAATCGATAATTTATCGACTTGACTGTCTGACAAGTCGACTTGAAAAAATCTCAAGTCGTTAATGCCCTACTGCTGGGTACAATATTGTTATTATAGAGCAGGGGACCATCAGATGTAACTCACCAGAGATGGTTCCCGGTGTTCCCAGCTATGTTGGTTAACCCGTTGAAAAGTTGATTAACCAGATGTAACTCTTTGAGTGTAAAAATAACCAAATGGACCCTTGCGGGTCCATTTGGTTTCATGCTTACACTTCAAGAGTTAAAAATATTCATCATGCGAATTAGCCAAGTCTACACAACTAGAGAATGTAGAAAATTAATGGTCATTTTGATCTGTATGTTTCACTGTTTTGTTTCCCAAAATCCATATTGTGGACAAAACCAGAAAGCCAATCTACAGTCATTGGGCAGCATCACTGTATGTATGGTCTTTTGAAACTATTTTTAGTCGCTTTTACACAGAGAATAACTCGCCGCAGCCTCTGCCATAATGTCAACGCATTGTGGAAATTGAAACAGGCATTGGTGACACAACACAAACACTAGTGCGTGTGTGTGCGCGTGCGTTGTGCGCATTGCATGTGTAATGTGCATGCACGTGTGCACATGTCGGTGAAGCTAAAGGTCTGACTCAGAGTTTTCTGTTTTCAATGATGAAATGGTGAATGGTTTAGTGGTGAGAGACGATTGTAGTTAGTAGCAGTATAGTAGTAGTGTTTCAAATACTTTTAAATAAAAAGCACTGCAAATAGCTTGGGTTGTTCTGCATGTGCCATCATGTTTGGCATGTGCCATCATGTAGGGGGGGCATTGCCCCCCATGCAGAGAGAGGAGAGAGAGAGAGAGAGAAGAGAGAGAGAGAGAGAGGAGAGAGAAGAGAGAGAGAGAGAAGAGATTGAGAGGAGAGAGAGAGAGGGGGGGGGGGGGGGGGGGGGGGGAGGGGGGGGGGGGGGGGGGAGGGGGGGGGGGTTCCCCTACGGCTGTACACTTCAAAAATGAATGACATTGGAGTGTTTTCAATTCTCAAGGAGGGTAAATAAATACTTTATTCCTCCGACTCCTCCTTAATATTAACCATATGCCAGACAGAGGGAGATATGATCTGAATCAATATTAATGGAATGAAATATGAACGAGGCAGGAGAGAATATACATTATTGCTGGGAACATAAAACACGCCGCCCGCGATTAGAATCCCCTCCCATAACTCAAACAACAAAAACAGCCTGATGGCTGATGATCTCTCACGGAAAAACCTTGTACCTCCATATGTCATTTATATAACTTTGTGATATATATTTTTAATATAAGAGATTGCACTATTTGATATTTGGTCATACAGGTCAGTGTCACACAAAAACTAAAAGTATGTAGCGCTTGTTTTTTTTTTTTTTTTTTTTTTTTTTTCGGGGGGGGGGGGGGGGGGGGGTTTGTTCACTTATGTCAGTGGTTTTCAACCTGTTTGATCCCAGGGCCCACTGTTTATTCAGAATTTGAGCCACAGACACTATTTGAGGCCATTTTAACCCCACAGACCCTAACTAAAGATTTCTTATGCTTTTTGTGCGTTTTGTTATTTGGGGAAACAACACAGGCAAACTACAGATCAATTGACCATTAATCTTCTAGTTGTGTAGACTTGAGGTAATTCAGATGAGGAATATTTTAAAGTGTTTTAAAGGAATATTTTAAAGTGTTTTAAAGCATGAACATGAAACCAAATGGACCCCAAGGGTCAATTTGGTTTCATTTTTACGCTCTCAAGTGTTAGATTTCTTAACCAACTTTTGATTGGTTAACCAACTTAGCTGGGGACCACCTGGAACCCTCTCAAGGACTAGGCTACTGGTGGTCCCCAGACCACTGGTTGAAAACTACTGACATATTTCATTCACCTCAAAATACGATATTGATATCGATATTTAGAGTGCCAAATCGATTTATATTGAAATTCTTAATCATGTTGTGATTCGATTCAATATATCGATATATTGTGGTATGTGGTATCATGCTAGAACATTTTAAAACATTTTAAAACATTTATAAACAATACGGACTATGAAAAGTTCAATCAACTATAACATTTTAAAGCACTTTGAAATGAAACAATATATACAATGAAAAGTTTAATCCTACACTTAAATGTAGCCAGATAACAATCAGTCTGTCTCTCTGACAACAAATTATTAAATGCATAAGTATAAAAAAATCGATTTCGAACCTAGCGAAACAATATCAATATCATGGCATTAAGTATCACAATATATTAGTATATCGATTTTTTTCCCACCCTTAACTGTGTGTCAGTTGTGTGTCTGCGGCTTATTTTAAATGTTCAAACAATTATTAGCAAGAGCTTTGTGACTAGGTGGGAAAAAGTGACTAGGTGGGGAAAAGAAAAAGACAATTTTAGGGGGGCCCACTAAAAAGCTTGCATTAATAAGGTTTTATTAGGGCCCGAGCACTGCAAAGCAAGTGAGAAGCCCTATTGAAACCGCAATGTTTTTTCTTATTCCCGAGAATGAATCGCGTTTTTCGGCCGCATAACGTCGACGAAAAGTTGCGAAAATTGGCAAGCACGTTACTAGTGCGAAAAATTTACGTATGGTAAAATTGTTAAAAGTGGGCGTGGCCTAATTGTGCAACAGCGCCTCTAGAAAACTTCGTGCCTCGAGCCCACCATACGATTTGACGTACATCAACGAAATCGGCACGCACCTGTATCATGTCGCAACTTAAAAAAAAGTCTCTTGGTGCGCGTCGAAAACGAACAGGAAGTCGGTTATTTCAAAATAAAGGCTGCGTTTTGGTGCAATTTAGGCCATTTCCACATGTCGCATTTTGGCGAATCGTCGGAGCGGGGGGGTATGTTCGGGAAAAAAAAATCGCTCGGCAAGCAGAAAGACGTTGACGATGATAAGTTATTAAAATCGTGAGTTTTCGTTTAAACGGCGGCCACCGTGGCGGAGCGCCAAACTTCGCCGCCAAACAGGAAGTGGTACTTGCGCCTGATTGGTCGATACTATTTTCTGCCATAACTCCTCAATGCTATGTCATAGAGACTATGGGTGGGAGCAAGGGCCCGTAATGAGTCCTGACCGTCCTAGACGTGATATGGTGTAACTTAGCCCCGCCCCTCTTCTGATTGGTCGATACTAATTTCCTGCCCTAACTCCTCAATGCTTGTCATAGAGACATATGTTGGTGGTAGCATTAGACTCGGTATGGCGTCCTGACCCGTCCCTGACGTTTATTGGTGTAACTTAGCCCCGCCCCTCTTCTGATTGGTCGATACTATATTCCCCATAACTCCTCAATGCTATGTCATAGAGACATAATGGTGGTAATTATTGGACTATGTTTTGGCTCCTTGTGACTTAGCCGCGTCCCCTTTTCTGATTGGCCGATATTTGCCGAAACTTGCACGATCGACGGGCCCGTATATCGCTGCTTGCAGCTTTAATCTGCATAACATCCTCAATGCTATGTCATAGAACATATGGGTGGTAGCAATGGACTCGGTATGACGTCCTGACCGTCCCTGATGTGTGATTGGTGTAACTTAGCCCGCCCCCTATTTGATTGGTTGAACTATTTCCTGCCATAAACTCCTCAATGCTATGTCATAGAAACATATGGGTGGCATCA